>JAKSZU010000012.1:132202-497202 GCA_026018925.1 Tupaia tana
CTGACATGACGCCATCGGGTCTGGTATTTAAGACTGGTCGGGCAGGCTCGCTGCGCTCATTAGAACCTGTGACATTTAGGTGGGCTGCCGTTGGTAATTTGGTTGGGTTTAATTATCTTTGTTCCTAGTAGTATACTTTCTATAACACTAGAAATACTAGGACACTTATGTTTATGTTAGCTTATGTTTTTCCTAGTACCGAGCGTTTTCTCGTACTGCACTCTGCTTTCTCGGTTAGCGTTTTAGCTGTGCCTCTTTGTTTGGAAGCTTGGTCGTAGCTTGGGGGTTTGAAACAAGCACAGTGCGTTTCCTTGGATCCACCCTGAATAGCTGTGCACTCACGGAGTGCGGGGGCCAAGGACAGCTGGTGGCCACTTCCCACCTTGCGTGACATCGCTGTCGCACGTTCGCTCCTAGACAGGCCTCGTACCTCGTCATACTCTGCTGCTACTTTGCGCTGAAGCGAATGCCTTTTTCAGAAATACAGAGGAATGTTTCCTACACTTATGCCCAATGTAGATTCCCATTTCTGATCCTCTTCTCCATGTATGTTTGAAACATAGCGAATCGTTTTCTCTCTGCTGGAAGAACTTCCTTTAACATTTCTTGGGATACATGTATGCTGGATACGAATCCAGCTTTTGTTTATCTGAAAATATCTTTATTTTTCTTTTGTTTCATAAAGCTATTTTTTGCTAGATAAAGAAGTCTAGGTTGACTGGAGTTTTGTTGTAGTGAGGTTTCTGTATTTTTATTTAATCATGTTGGAGATGCTGGCCCATTACCTTCTCACTCGATCTCCCTCTGCTGGGAGACGGCAATTTCTCTCCATTGCGCCCCCATCTGCAACACGACTTCCTTCCCTGGGCCTTCCAGATGTTCCCAGTCTTAGCTCCAACCGTCTGGGGTGACCTGCCGGGGGTGGTTGGTCTTCTGCTCATCCTCTGATGCTTACGCCTGCCGGGTCTGCATGTCAGCCCCGCTCCGTCAGCGTTGGTGAGACGCCGGTCACTGTCTCCGGAATCCCCCTGCCCTGCTCTCCCTCTGTCGGGGCTCCGTCATGCCGTGTCGTGCTCCTGGCTGTCGGTCACTGTCTCCGGAATCCCCCTGCCCTGCTCTCCCTCTGTCGGGGCTCCATCATGCCGTGTCGTGCCCCTGGCTGTCGGTCACTGTCTCCGGAATCCCCCTGCCCTGCTCTCCCTCTGTCGGGGCTCCGTCATGCCGTGTCGTGCCCCTGGCTGTCGGTCACTGTCTCCGGAATCCCCCTGCCCTGCTCTCCCTCTGTCGGGGCTCCGTCATGCCGTGTCGTGCTCCTGGCTGTCGGTCACTGTCTCCGGAATCCCCCTGCCCTGCTCTCCCTCTGTCGGGGCTCCGTCATGCCGTGTCGTGCCCCTGGCTGTCGGTCACTGTCTCCAGAATCCCCCTGCCCTGCTCTCCCTCTGTCGGGGCTCCGTCATGCTGTGTCGTGCCCCTGGCTGTCGGTCACTGTCTCCGGAATCCCCCTGCTCTGCTCTCCCTCTGTCGGGGCTCCGTCATGCCGTGTCGTGCTCCTGGCTGTTCCCCCACGGCTCACAGGGCCTTGGTTCTTTCCTTGAAATCCTTGCTCACTCTGCTTTGGTTTGGACCGTTTCTGTTGACCTGTTTCCAAGCTTGCTGATCTTTTCTTCGGTGTCGTCCACGCAAATGTTAAACCCACACATAGTGATTTTTTCATTTCATAAGTTGTTGAGATTTATATGTTGATATGTCCGTCTTTCAATTGCAAGATGATTTGGAAGGGCGGTTCCTAAGTCTTCATCTCCCACTGCCATCCCTGTCATCTCTGGCTCTGTTTGGGCTGAGCTAGTCTCCTGGAGAAGGGCCACACCTTGCCACTTCATGGGTCTGGTAATGTGTTATTAAGTTCCGGGTGTTAGGAAAGCTACGGTGGGAGTTTGAGTTACTGTGTTTCCTTCAGAGTGCTGAGCGTTGCTTTGGCACCATTTCGCTAACGGATGGCTCCAGCTGACCCTGCTGAGGCTTGTTCTTACGGCTTTTTAAAGTGGGTCTAGAACAGCCACACGCCCGGCTGGAGTAGCCTCTCGTAGGTGTGGCCTTCTGGAATCTCGACACATGCCCGCACTCCTGGAGCGCTCGGTGAGATTGCCGCACCGTGACCGGCGAGAAATGCCAGGTCTGTGGCCCGGTGCCCGCAGGAGTCTCCACCCCGCCCACAGCCCCCGGGGCTGTGCCCTGCCGGGAGGGGCTGCATGGATGCAGCTGGCATTTGGTCAGAGGCTGAAGGGCACCTGTGTGGACTTCTGGAGTAATTCGTGTTACTTCTTTCCTCTTTGGCACCTGCCCCAGACACCCAGCCACCACGGAAGGGAGACGGAGCTCTGTGGCCTCCACCCCACAAGGCCGTGGCCGTCTCTGGGGTTTTCTTCGTGCACAGCCCTGTGGGGACGCTGGACTGAGGGTGGCACCCCTCACGTGTGCCTGGGCTTAAGGCTGGCGTGCCGTTTCTGCACGTCCCCACGAGCACCGAGCAAGGCTTCACGGGTGATTTTTAGGAAGGGGTGTGATCGATCTGGTCACCTCGGTCCTCCTGGGCATGCCCCCAGCTCTTCGAACGGCCTCTCCAGAGAATCAGTCCCCATCCCGCCCTCTCGGGGTGGACACTTCGGGAGCGGCAAGTCATTGCTTGTGCTCTTGGGTCACTCCGTTTGTAAAGCTTCATGCATTTGAGAACGATCAGAATTACGTCCGTCCAGTTAAGCGGCTCGCACTGTTCTCTGGGCGTTTGGCTTGCTTTTCCCGATTCAGCTGAGCGCTTCCCGGGAGTGTGGTTGGTGGGGAGGCCGCGAGCAGCCCAGGCTGCCGTTCGGGACTCCGGCTCTGCACACACTTGCTCGTGAAGTCGAGGCGTCTGAGAGGGACCAGACAGCTGGCTTTGGGGTCCCCAGGCCAGGGCCAGGGCTGGGAAGTTCTGGGGAGCAATTCCTGCGGGCTTCCAGGCTCCTGTGTTCACCGCAGTGCCCGGCACAGACTCGCCTTCCTGGGCCAGGCTCTGGCAGAACCAGAGGAGGGCCAGGCTGCTGCCTTGGTTTCTAAGCTGGGACGGCAGGTCTCCCTGGGAAGGGCCATTCCAGGCTCTGGAGACGCCCCTGTCCCTGCCGCCCTCCCCCACACGCCATCTGCCCTTCTGTGGGACAAGTGTCCCTGGCTTTGTGGCCCAAGGACCCCATATGCCTTAGAGATTCTGAGTGGGGATCCCTGTGGTGTGGCCAGCGGGACGAACCCTCCAGCTTAAGACCTCCTCCTCAGCAGGCACTGCTCACCCCACTCCGTGTTCCGGTTGAAAAGCCCAAGGCGAGCAGGAGGGACAGCAGGAGGCGTGACTCTCCACCACAGACTGTGGGCCCACGGCACCTCGAGGTCCGAGGTCCTGGTGCAGGAAATCGGCCTCCAGTTCACCCTCCACGCTCCTGTGGCCAGGTCTGCGGAGAGCCCTCCTCCTGCACCTCTGAAGGGAGCAGAGAGCACGGAGGAGCAGTTTCCTCCCCACAGGCCGCAGGGGCAGCCACGGTGACCCTCTGCCGAGGGACGGTGTGAAGCTGCGCTGGCGAAGGGCGGCCGAGGGGACCTCCGCCCCCAGCCCCCTCCAGGCCTTAGAGGCTGGGACGGGGAGGCTGGGCTCGCCTGGTCTGCCCTCTGCTCTGAGCAGCCCTGTGCTGGAACCTGACATGCGCATTCCTCCGACTTCTCCAGGGCCAGATCCTAATGACATGGCCGGGCCCTAGCTCGCCTCTCCGCCCATGCCCTAGCCCCCTTCCTCCAGCACGTGGGAGCGTCCGCAGCCCCCAAACACACTGGCTCACACTCGGCTTGGAATGTCGCTCCTGGGATGGGAACGGTATTACACCAGCGCTCCACCTAGACTCTGAGCTTACTTCAACTCTCCACCCAGAAGCGCTTCCTCCAGGAAGCCTTCCTTCAAGGCCGGGTCAGGCAGCCTTGAGTCATCGTTCCTGAGCAGGTACTGCGCATTTTGACCAAGAAGCCCTGGCTGGGCCCGGGGACCCGGGGGACGGTAATACGTTCAGTCCACAGTTAAGTGAGGAGGTGCATCTGTGAGCAGCACAGGGAAAGGGAGGCGGGAGGCGAGCTGCGTGCCCCACTTCTCCTGGCCACAGTTCTCGCGGCATTAATCCCCGTTTTGTTCCAGCACCCGGCAGGGGACAGTGCTCAGAGGGCCTTGGGCTCGAATCGAATCGCAGTGTGAGCCAGAACCCTTTCTGCTCCGTTTCTATTTCTAGCCCTACTAGGAAATGACAGTCTCAGATCTTTTTTCAGGAGGAAACTAGGTTATTAAAGGGATGGAGAACGAAGGCACAAGCTCGTTTGGGAATCGGCCTTCTTAATCCGCCGCACATCGGTCACTTCCGGCACGGAGGTGCGGGGACTTCAGCACACATGCTCAAATTCTTGGACAGCACGCCCTGAAAGGTATGGCCAGGCAGTGAGAGACCTGGTGGTTACGGGGGCTGGACCCCACACGGCCACCTGCACGGTTCAAGTCCCGGACCTGGCAACTTGAAAACTCTGTGTGTGTGTGTGTGTGTGTGTGTGTGTGTGCGCGCGCGCGCGCGCGCGCGTGTGTGTGTGCGCGCGCATGTGTGCGTGTGTGTGTGCATGTGTGTGTGCATGCGTGTGTGCGTGTGTGTGTGCGTGTGTGCGCGTGTGTGCGTGTGTGCGCGTGTGTGCATGCGTGTGTGTGTGCGTGTGTGTGTGCGTGTGTGCACCCGAAGTCCCGAAAGGAGGGAGAAGTGGAGGAGAGGGGACTGCAGGGGATTGTGGCCATCCCCATGGGCACTTCCTCACCTTCCCCCTCTCTGTCTCTCTCCAGAGAGGGCAGGCGCCCTCTGTCATGTTAAAACACAACAAAACAAAGGTGTGGCCAGGTCCGCTCTCCTTGCCAGTGTGCGGGCCGGGACCAGCAGCCCTGAGCTTGCGCTGCGGGAACAGGCGTGCTCCTTTTCAGGCTGGGCCCCTCGGTCAGTGCGAGGACGCTCTGCAGCCTAGGCAGAGGCCCTCCGGTTAGGTCAGAGGCTTCCTGCCAGCAGACAGGAGTGACTGTCTGGGGGCTCCGGAGTCCCCGCCAGCCCAGGTGACAGCAGCCTGGTCAAACCCTTGGCGGCAAGCTCAGGGCTGGCGGGGGGCGGGTGTGGATTCGGCCGAGTGCGCTCCGGGCAGCTTAGCCTCTTGCGGGCATTTTTCCTTCTCTGAGATTTTATAAAGCTGAGTGTAAAATGGGAATGTTCTCATAACCGTGTAAGTATCTCTCGTGACTCTAATTTACGGAATGTAAATGCTCCTCTTGGTTTAAACGCACAGTGCTCAGCGTGGGGAGGCTCTAGAAGTGGACTTCGCTCGGACATACTGTCCTGGCACGCTGGGAGATTCCAGGGCCTGGGAGTGTAGCCGCCTTCCCGCCCCTCGGCCGGCCTGGTGGCCACACCTGTGCCTCGGTGACTCAGCCTGCATGCCGCACAGGCCTGGCGGGACACCGTCTCTCAGCCCGCAGTGCTGCCCTCGGGAGTGGTGTGACAGGTGGCCAAGGGCCTGGATTGCTCACCTGCGTGCCACAGCTCGGCCGCCCTCTCTGCGCACCCCACCAGGAATCCGCGCACACGCAGCATCTGCACGCCGGCCCCACCCCACCTGTTTTTATTTTTTTTTTTTTAGATTTTGCGCCATAGGGCGTGTGTGCTCACTGGTGAGAGAGCAAAAAAGTGAGAAATCGCTCTGGGGGGACTGGCCGTGCCGCGACCCCTTCTCCACTCTCCTCTCGAGATTTTGGGTGCACACACGTGGCGTGGTTTTCAGGTCACAGGTCTGGGACATGCACCACAGTCGGCCCTGTGGGAGCCCAGCCACGCAGCTGCTACTCCATGCGCTGGTCCCCCAGTCCTGAGTGTCACATGGGAGCTCGCCAGCGGCCGGCGGCAGCGCCGTACAGCCACAGCGGTGTCCCGTGGTGGAGAAGAGCTTTCCTGAGTCGGGAGGCAGGGTGTGTGCATCCGCATTGGAGGTTGTGGCGGGGTCAGTTACCGAGGAGCAGGGCCCGCAGAGCAGGCGGGGCAGGGCTCCCTCAGGTGCACACCCCGGGACGGCCTGCCACAGGCCAAAGCGGTGGTGCGAAGGTCGCGTCACGAGATGTCCACCAGCGACCGGCTCTCAGGAGACAAGGCCGAGGGAGGGAGGAGAGCTCCCACCTCGCCAGGAGCCTCTCAGCCCTCCCACTCCCAGAGCAGTGGACGGAAATCCATCTCTGCTGCCCAAGGCCCCTTGGCCCACGGTCCTTCGTCCTGGCAGGCAGCCCACCCTGACGGGCACACACGTCCCCCGACCGGACCCCAGAACCCGTGGCATGAGGCAAGCTGTACCGCTGCATGTGCGAGGTTCTGGCCCAGTTCACGGCCGTGGGCGGCTGCTGTTTCCGGGCCATGGTCTGTGAAGCCAAAGGTGGCCGAAACGCACACACTGCATTTGCACACTCCACAGGAACTTACTGAGCACACCAGCCCCTTGCTGTCAGGGCCGGTAGCCGCAACCCTGCCAGAGACGGCTGTCCTCCCAGGACCTGTGCTGTGGGGTAAGGATGCTGGTTCTAAACAAGTCGTCTTAGGTACGTTTTACCTTAGCTGCTAAAGTAATACTTGCTTATTCAATAAAACTTGAGAAATATGAAAAAGTACTTAAATACAAAGAAACATAAAATAATCATCATGCAGAAATGATGCATGGCCGCCATGACTGCCTCGTCTCAGCCCTTCCTCTTGTTCTCCCTGCACGCTGGACTGGAGTCACATTATGCACACAGTCTTGCTTTCATTTATTTATTTATAAATATATTTTAAAAATTTGTTCTAGAGACTTCATGAACTTGCCAGAGAGAAACACACACACACACACACACACACACACACACACACAGAGTAAGAAAGTACCTCACAGGGTCTTTCACAGATGTCACAGTTCAAAATTTACCAACAGGACCAGCAGTCGGCGTAATGGCTATGTCACTGGACTCCCATGTAGTCAACCGTGGTTTGAGTCCCAGACCCGGTGGCTTAAACTCCCACCAGGCACGTGTGCATGCGTGCCCAAGATCCCGAGAGAATGGACGAGAAGGGATTGTGGCATGGCCATCCCCCCTGAGGGATGATTTCTTGCTTTCTGTCTCTCTGTCTTTCTGGTGAGTGCACGTGCCCTATAGCAAAAACCTCTCCAAAAATAAGTTTACCAACACATGAATAGTTACAGACTTTTTTCTTTCCTCTTGATTTGCTTCTGCATTTATCTTTCCTTTCTCTTCACTGACTTTCTTTTGGGCTTTTGTGAATTAAAATGAGGAGGAACAAACGCGGAGGAGGCAGACGTGTATCCGACTACACTGGGTCTGTGGTTGGCTGCTGGGAGCTGACTGGGCCAGGCTCGGGTGGGCAGTTTTCTGCCAGCCTCTGGGCTGACTGGGCTCAGCTGCAGTGGTGAGTAGGTTCAGGTCTGGGGCTCGATCCGAGTCGTATTGCTGAGGCAGCAGATGCCCGAGGCGCAGGGGGACTGGCCGGAGCACAGGCAGTCCACCCACTGCACACGCAGGCTGAAGGCCTCTGGGCCATGACATCTGCTAGAATTTCATTGGCCAAAACAAGTCACGTGGCCTAGCCCTACATCAGGGGGTGAAAGTCTCTTCTCCCACAGTGGGAGGGAGATGGAAGTGAATTTGCTGAATAAGTAATCATGGTGAATGCTTTTAGTAATTATGGGAAGAAGGTACTAGACAGTGTGGATAAGAAAATTGAGAATAAAGGAAAGTGACTGAGACATGCCGGGTATGTGAGAGGTTTTACAAATAAGATCCCTCCTGCTTTCTGAACTCCAAGTAAGAACACCTCGTAAGTTACTTTAACTGTTTGGACATGTCTTACTACACAGCTCCCCTGGGCCTGGTCTGGCATAATACCCCAGTGGGTGCACAGTCGAGACCGCCATTTTCCCCGCCGCCCCCTGCATGGCCCCCCTGTGTGCCCTCCAGTCCCTCCTGCTGTATTCTGACGGTTCTGTGTCGTTCACTGGTAGGGGCCACAGCTTCCTACCTGTGGCTTCTGAGCAGGGCAGTGTCCACGGGGCACGTGCCAGGTGCCCCTACCTTCTCTCCGAAGGACGGGAGCCCGGGGCAGGGTGAGGGCCGCCAGCCCCACAATCTCCCCGCGCCCTTTCTTCACGGGAAGCACAGAACGGTGAGCAGAGGCCCCAGGTCCGCTCCGCGGGGGCCGCCCTCGTGTGCAAACTGCCCCTCGCCGCCCCGGGGACGGTTTGCTTCAAAGCTGGACCACAGTCTGCCTCTGCATCTGCAGAGGTCTCATGTGCTCCGGATGACCTGTAACGAGGTGACAGGGTCTCCACGAGGACTCGCTGAGTGAGGGAGGGAGTGACGATCGGCTCCCTGCTGCATTCTGAGAGCTAGGATCAGAGATGGTGTTCCAGAGACAGGGGACCAGCCGGCTGGAACTGGGCCCTGCTTTGTCAAGTTTTACTCCACAGTGACCCCAGGGAAGAGTTGGCCAGCTGGCATGACGGGGAGGCCGGGCCAAGCTCCAGGGCCAGCCGGCGTGACAGGGAGGCCGGGCCGGGCTCTGAGGCCAGCCGGCGTGGACGGTGTTATCCTACAGTTGGAGGTCACCCCAGCCATCAAGATTGGCATCAGGTCCTTCCTGTGAACTGTGACCCAGCCCCTTTGACACCACACACAGCGCTGGCAGGATAGCGGAGTGGGATGAAGGGTCCAGCGGGGGCACGGGGCCTCCTCCCATCAGCACAGACCTGACGGCACCAGGACAGCCTGGACGGGGCCGGAGGCCCGGCGCACCTGGATTACGGGGCCTGACCTGCCCTCGTGGAGACCCCCACCATATGCGGGATGTTCGTCTGATCAGACTCCGCCGTCGAACGCTGCAGGGGCGGCATGCTGCCCGCCGGCTCACGAGTGCCCTCCTCTGCTCTCTTTAACATTCGGTCGCTGCCCTGCCTTGGCCAAGAGGGCCTGGCTCGGCTCAGGTCTCACTGCACGCGTGTCCTGGGGCGTCCAGCCACTCGCAGTGCTGCTTCCTGGGTTGTGGTGGCACTGGAGCGACTTCTGGCTACCTTGGTCCCCACTGAACATCCCATGCCTTCCCTGTGACACCTCCCGCAGCTCTGAGGAGCCACCGTCCTGCCCTCGGGAGGCTCATGGGGGTGTTTCAGTCTCACCTAACCCTGGTTGTCTCACACTCACTCTGACGCGCAGTCGGTGGTCACACTGCCGCTGCCACGCTCCTCCCTGTAGTGAGTCTGAAATGCAGGTCGAATTTCCTGCTGGGCCATGGAAGGCCGGGCCTGCAGGGCATTGCTCCTGGCGGCGGGAGGCCGTGTGGAGAGGGGCCTCAGGCCCTATGCACCAGGCATGCTGCATGTCCGGTTGGGCTGGCCTCGGCTGGGGCAGGGGTCAGAGTGGACCATTTTGGCCTTCCCTTTGTCGCTCATGAAAGAGAGAAAACAGAGAATCCCTCCATTCCGAGCTCAGCACATCCCAAGTAGCTGGGGTGCCTGGAGGCACAGACCTCGTCCTTCCCGTGGGCAGGAGAGTGCGAACTGTGCTGTGAGGCCCGGTTCTGAGGTCCAGACGCCACCCCCCATGCCAGCTTTCCCGCTCAGACAGCGGCCGCGGCCAGGTCTGCCTTCACTGGGTCTCCAGCTGAGAAGGAGGCATGGTGGTGGTAAACGGACCGGCCTAAATGTCCCTCTTGTTAAACTGCAGGTCAAACTCGTCATCACATAATTGTTCCTCACTTTCAGGACTAGTCAAGGGTGAGAAATCACGTTTTTAATTTTACTTATTTTAGGTTTTGCCATAGGGTGCATGTGCTTGCAGGAGAAGGGCAGAGACAAAAAGTGGGAAACTGCCCCAGGACGGATGGCCATGTGACGATCCCTTCTTCTCCATTCTCCTCTGGGGCTTTTGGGCGTGCACGCACACATGCCCAGTGCGAGTTTCAAGTTGCCGGGCCTCAAACCACAGTAGACTACGTGGGAATCCAAAAATGTAACCCTTAGGCCATCTGCTGGTCCCCCAAAAATTACCCTTTTAAGGGAGTGGACAATTTCATTCAAGGGGCAATAAAATGAGGCATTAAAATAAATGATAAACTGGAAAAAAATTTAAATGAGGAGTAAAAATGTTATCATTTTGGATGGAGCAGTTTCCTGAATGGGGTGGGCCATTGGGTAAGAACCTGTGGGGAACCCCTGCAGGTTTACACCTGCATTAAGTGCAAATTAAGAACCTGTGGCTGGCCTATCGGTTTTTCTGTAGATCAATCTGACGCTCTAACACTGTGCACACACATCTGGCAGCTCTGGAGTGACTTGAGCAACCTTGTGCTCAGTGTTTCGGGGGTTGGAGACTACAACGGCAGACGCGCCGGGCACGTTCTCTTGCGCTAGACCGTTACACGGATCGGCCCTGTGTGTCGTGCTGTGCCCCAGCCCAGCCCACAGCACACCGTCTTTGGAGCTGCATGCCCGTGTCTAACTGGGGGTCGTCCTGCTGTGTGGGCAGCAGACAGACTTGGTGGGGCATCGTGGGGACCTTTTGGAATCTGAAGGGTACCTCCAAGTCTCAGTCACTGGGTTGTTTTGGGCCAGGCACTTGAGTCTCTGAGCCTCAGACCCCATCTGTGAGGACAATGGTACCAACGGTACCCGTCTCGGGGGCTGTTCAGACGGTGGGTGAATGCCCGCATGCTCACACTGAAGCCCCGAGCCCCACAGATGCTGACTGTGGTCACAGGCTCCTCCGTGTCTGCGTTGAGCTTCGTATCTGTTCACACTGCCACGCAACATGCTACCTCGGAACCTAGTGGCTTAAAACCACACCTGCTTACAGCTTCCCGGGCAGGTAACCAGGCAGGGCTTTGCTGGGAGTCTCTGAAGGTCTCTCAAGAGGCTGCAGTGAGCTGTTGGCCAGGGCTGTGGTCTCATCCGAAAGCGTGACTGAGGAAGATCTGCCGCGTGGTCATGATGTGGTTGTCGCTGGGATTCAGTCTTTCGTGGCTGTGGGACTAAAGACCGAGCCCTTCCCAGCTTTGGGCTGGGGCCCTTTACAGTCCTTTGCCGTGTCCATGGGGTAGTGTGCATCGTGGCCACTGGGCAGAGAGAGCGACCACATGCACAAGGATGGGGGCCAGGATCTTCGTGGATCCTAATCTTGGAAGCAACATCCTGCCATTTTTGTCATACTCGATTTGCTAGAATTGAGCCACTAGGTCCAGCCACACGGAGGGGCTTGCATAAGAGCGTGGCGGTCTGTTGGTGGGTCGCTGGGCCACCTTAGAGGCTGCCACATCAAGCCCCTCTTCCCTTCCCGCCTTTCCTTTTCTTGCCAGAGGACACACTCCTCACCAGCGGCGGGGAGAAAGCACCCGCGGGCAGTCAGGCCGGTCCCTTCTCCTCTGCATCCAGTCGGGAGTCGGGTACTCATGCACACACCTGGCGTGGCCCTGCAGGTGTGGGGCCAGGATGTGGCTGTGTAGTGGGCCATGTGGGATCTGGCTCCCTGAACCCTAGGCCCGGGGCTGGCCCAGTCAACATTTTCTAGGTAAAGCTTTGCCTGAACCCTCCCGGTGTCCCTGCCCCGCTCACCCCCTGGCTAGTTCCAATATGATCCTACTCATCTTCAAATTGTAAAGCTTGTTTTTGTTTGTTTTAAGTCTGAAATATCTGGGTCATAAGTTCTTTGTTCTTTTATTATTATGACGTTTTAATTACCAGAGCACCCACGCACTTGCAGGGAGACAGAGGGAGAGGAAGAGAGCACCGGTGGGCCGTGGTACAGCTGGGCTTTGAACATGTATGCACACGTGTCTGAAGCCACTGGGGCCAGGATTCAAGCCACAGCCAGCCAGGTGGGGTCTGGCTCCCTAACCACTAGGCCACGTGGCTAGCTCAGGCTTAGGTTCCTTGGAAGAGAAATGAAAATAAGAATAAAAAAAAACAGGGCCACAACACTGAGGCTTACTGAGCGGTCACCGGGCACCGGCCGAACCTTCACTGCTTCTCAGGCATGAACTCATTCAGAGGTTCTCAGCGAGGTGCCGCCCTGGGGTGACCACAGAGGCAGCTGTACCAGTTACCCACTGCAGCCTGAGTTACCCTGAAAGGCAGACGGTCAAGACAACCAACCCCTGTGATTTCTGTGGACCGGAAATCGGAGGGCTGCAGTTGCACTCTCCCTGCATCAGGGCCCGGCAGCTGTGGCCACGGGCCGGTGTCTGAAGGTTGATTGGCAGGCATCTGCCTCCCAGGCCAGCCCAGGCGGTCAGGCCACAGGAAACCCTGTTCTGCCGTGTGGATCCATCCACAGGGCTGCTTGAGTGTCCCCACAAGACAGTGGCCGGCCTCCCCCAGGGTAAGTGTCACAGTAAGGCTGCCACCCTGTCCCGCCTGGCCACACTGTCCCCTTGGGCCAGCAGCACAGGCGACACAGGGCCACAGCCCTCCCTGCGCTGACCCCTCTGGTTGGCACTAATGGACCAGCTGGGGGACACAGCTGTTCCCAGCCTTGGGGATGACCTGCGCCGACTGCCGGTCCCGGGGCGGAGGGAGGGAGGGGAGCCCAAGGTCCTGGTTCGAAGCCGGCCCTGGCGCTGCGGGACACTGCGGTCCTACAGGCAGCCGGGCCCGCGGCCTGCTCCAGGCGGGCGCGATGCTGACCGCGCTCGGGCGGCCGGGCCTGGGGCCGCGCTAGGCGCCGCGGAGGCTGCACCAGCCGAGCTCGGCGGGCCGGCTCCCAGGGACGCCGACGCGACGTTCGCGAGCTCCTGTCCCTCCACCTCGCGGCAGCCAGCAGTATTCTCTCACTGGAGGCTGGCCCTTCCTGCAGCGTTTGCCTCCCTCCGCGGAACAGCCGGTTCTGCAGCTCGGCCGGGACTCGGGGAGCGCCGCGTCCGGGGGCAGAGGGGGGCAGGGGAGGCGAGGCGGGCCCGGGGGAGCCGGAGGGAGCGGGGCCTGGGGAGCCGAGGCGGAGTTCCGGGCGGACCGGGGCGGGGACTGGGCCGGGCCGTGCGGGGCGGGCCGGAGGCGGAGTGCGGGGCGGGCCGGGGCCGGGCCTGGGGCGGGGCGGGCCGTGCGGGGCGGGCCGGAGGCGGAGTGCGGGGCGGGGCGGACCGGGCGGGGCGGGCCGGGGCTGGGGCCGGGCCGGGAGGCGGGAGGCGGGCTGGAGCGCCGGCGGCGGCGATCGCGGCGACGCCATGTGGCTGCTGGGCCCGCTGTGCCTGCTCCTGGGCGGCGCGGCCGGTGAGTCGGGGCGTCGTGACTTCGGGCCGGGCCGGACTCGTCGCCGTCGCGCGGCCGCGTTGGGGTGGGGTGCACGTCCGCCCCGCGGGCTGGCCCGACCCGCCGCCCTATTGTGCGGCGCGCGGGGCGTGTCGTGTCGTGTCGCGTCGCGTCGTCGTGCGCGGGCGGGGCTGCGCGGGCGGGGCGCGGCGGTGTGGCCTCGGGGCTGCCGTGCGCTGTGTGCCCGCGCGTGTGGTCCGTGTGCCTGTCTCGTGCGGGCGCCTTGCGAGAGCGGACAACTGCTCTGCGCCTCGGCGTCCCCGCCTGCGGCCAGGCCTGGCCGCCCTGCAGCCAGGGGCCTGCGAGTGCCTGGGCCGGCAGCCGCACCGGGCCCAGCCCTCGTTGCAGCGAACTGGTTGCCTACCCCGCTGTTCTGCAGCCCCGCTGTCCCGCAGCCCCGCTGTCCTGCAGCCATGCGGATGTGGGCCCTCCCAGTCCCGGCCCTGCCCTGCAGCTGTGCGCCCTGTCCCCCAGGCCCCAGGGCCCGGTGTCCCTCTCTTGAGGCTGCGTGACCGGGAATCAGGTGAACTTGGCCAGGCTGCCAGCCGGATTCCCCTGCACCCTGGGGCTGATTAATCCAATCGCCCTAAGGTGGCCACCAGCGTGAGGAGTGCTTGGTGGTGGGGTTGGGATGTTGACGGCCCTCCATTCTGGGCTGACTCTTGGACCCCAGGGACCCAGAGTGCGCTCCTCGAAGGCCCTGGCTCCTGCAGAGCCCAATGGGCGGCCTCTCCTCAGACCATGACCCCAGGGCTCCCACTGGGGGCTCCACTGCTGGCTCAGGGGGAGGTCTCCCGGGGCCTAGCCAGTGTGGGCGGGGGCTCTGCTTCTCCTGAACTGCAGGCCCGTGCAGTCGGGTGGGTGTGGGCTGTCCAGATCGGTGGCCTCAGGAAGACTCACAGTCTCTGTCCACCCCAAGGACGGGTTGGAGGCCTGCTCAGGCGTCCCTAGCTCCCAGTGGCCGTGGGGACTGTGGTGCATCTCCCAGTGGGACCGAGTCGCTTTGCTGTGGTTAACTGACTCTGTGACAGGCTGCCCCGCTATGCAGCACGGGGCCTGTGCGTGTGCGTGTGCGTGTCACACAGCCAGGCGGACAGCCACCGTGGGAGGAGCCCCAGGAGGGTGGGACGCCGCCCTGTCCTGGGAGGGGCCTTGGTCTGGACTTAGCTTTGCCGTCCCACTTATTGTTCGGAACCCCCCAGGCAGGTGGGTGTGCACCTCTGGTTCTGTGCTCCCCTGGGTCCTCGTGTTGCCTGAACACGGCTGGAGTCTTTCCCGACGCAGCAGGTGCACTTGGGCTGGCGGCCCACAGAGACACCCACCTCTCCAGGTCCGAGTGTGCAGCCCAGACCCCTTCTGTCAGCCTCAGCCTGCGTCCTGTGTCCTGTGTGCGCGCTGCCACCCCAGGAAGGGGACAGCAGGGGGAGCATGGGGCCTGTCCTCGGACCCGGCCTCGGGGCAGTCTACGGAGAGCCCTGGGGTCTGGCCCCCGGCCTGCAGGGTGGGGTGGCCCTCGGGAGCAGGGAGGCCTCTGCTCAGGCACCTCCCGCACCTCACCCCTGCCTTTGTGTTCGTCAGGTGGGACAAGGGGAGTGTGGACGTGGCTGGAATCCCGCGTGCGTCCTGGGGGAGACCGCCTGAGGTAGGGCGTCACGTCCAGCTTCCCTGCACGTGGGGGACGTGGGGGACGTGGGGGTTTGAGTGTGTGGGTCTTGAGACATATCTTTCTTTGTCAAGTTTGTTCATGAGCGAGAGATGCAGACGCAGAGGCAGAGGCAGAGGCAGCGCCCCACCAGGCCCTGGGCCACGACCACCCCAGCCCTGGCTCACCCTGAATCAGCGCGGCGCTCTCTGGGCCCAAACCCAGAGCCTCCAGCGTGCGTCGGCCACGGCCCGTGTGTCCCCACTGAGCCGGCACTGGCCCTGGGACATTGCTAACGGTGCCCTGCCCGTGGGTGGTGGGCGGTGGGCTTGCTCAGGCCCTCAGGCCGTCCTCCCGGCGGGCGGAGGCCCGGTTCTCCCTGGCACGTACTTCCAGACGTGGGCACCGGCCGTGGTCCCGGACAGAGCTGCCTGACGGAGTGAGGGTGACCCCTAAGTGGCTGAGTGGCCGTGCCGTGGCAGGGGGGCTGTGTAGCCCCAGCACTAATAAACATTCTCTGTGGCTTTTCTTCTTCAAGGACGTGCTGCCAGGCTCCCTGCTGGGCGTGGGGCGTTTCTCTGACAGTCTTAGGGTGGGGGAGAGAGCAGGGTGGTGAGCCCGGCCGGAGAATGGGGAGGAGGTGGACGGTGGGCGTGCACCCACTTCCGAGGACGTGGGGAGTGCTGGCCCGGCAGGGGTGTTTATAGGCAGATCGTGTCAGGGCCCAGCCTTGTTCGCAAGGCAGGGACGGAACGGGCCAGTGTCTGCTCAGTGTCTCCTGCGTGGGCGCTCCACCCTTTCAGCCGTGGCTCTGGTGACTTTCCAGGGAGCGCACATGGCAGGAGGCCACCCCGGTGCAGGAGCGCCACGCCCAGGCCCTGCTCTCCTTCGCTCCGACCTGGCCTGTCCCCACATCCTGCCTTCCTGCAGGACTCAGTCCCCGATTGTTCCAGCTCCAGCTTCCTCTGGAGCACGCATTGGTGGACTCATGGTGGACACGGTGGTCGCCCTCAGAGCGTTCTCAGGACCGCCCGGCCTTCTGCGTTGAGGGCGAGGCAGGGCTACACGGCCCGACCTCGCTGGGTGGGGCTTGGCGGCTCGTGTCCGTGCCCATCTCACGTTGGCGCCCCTCTCCTGCGTGTCGGCCGTGTGTTACAACCAACACATAGGACACGCTGGCACCAGGGCTGCATTCTCTGTTTCTGTTTTATTTTTTTAGAGATTTTTGCTATAGGGCGCCTACGCTCGCCGGAGAGACAGAGAAGCAAGAAATGGTCCCCTGGCGGTTGGTCATGCCGCAGCGCCTTCTGTTCTCCCAGATCCTGGGCACGCATGCGCACATGCATGCGCCCAGCTGTGTCGCGAGGGACACGGAGCCCAGCTCTGGGACGCTCTGGCCGGGCCGTCACGTCTGCTCTCTGCCTCCTCCTTCCGCTGCTTGGACACCTCGGGCCGTCCTGGAGGCCCTGTGGCTTGTTTGCCGGTGCCACTCCCTGAGGCGGCCGCTCCTGTGCGTGTGCACGTGCGCCTGCGTGTGCACGTCGCCTTGTTCTCGTGTTTGTAAAAGTATCTGTTTGGTGGATTCTGAGGACCCCACACAGAGGCCTGGGGGACATGGGGACTGTGTGGGGAACTGCATAGGCACCTTCGTCTGCTGACACACGTAAAGGGATCCTGGGACGGCACCCTGGTGCAGAGCGGCCATGTGTCTCAGGCGGGATCCGGGGCAGCTGCGGGTTGGGGCTGGTCCAGTGCCGGCTTTTCAGCGCTGGAGCCACGGTGCCAGGCCGGGTCGTCTGTGTCGGGCTACCCCACGTGTGTCTCCCAGCAGCCTTGCTGGTCCGGCCGTGGCTTCCTGGAATCCCCGCGGTGACACGTGTTCCCCAATGTCGCCATGTCCCGTTGCGGATCCTGGCCTAGCATGAGCCAGCCGTCCCTGCTACCCTCCTGGAGCAGGGTCGCCCGGCACCAGCACTGAGCATCCGCCTCAGCTGGTGCCTGCAGCCCTGCGGGTGCGCCCTCTGCACTGGCCTCAGCCCCTCGCCCCTTCCTGTGCTGTTTGAGCACTTCTGGGAATTTCTGTCATCAATTTGGCTTCCTTGGGAGAGGGTGGGTAGCAGGCAGGGGACAGCTGACCCCAGCGTTGTCCTCGTCCTCGGCATTCGGGAACCCCTGGTGGTGGTGCCAAACCCTGCCCCACCCAGAGCAGCCTGTCCTCAGTCCTCAGCTGCCGCTCTCCTCCTGGCCCCGGCCCTGGCCCCGGCCACCTGAGGCTTCCCGGGAAGTCGCCTTCCAGCAATTGCTGGTCCTTGGGAGTCTTTTCCAAAGTCTCCGTACCGCCACGCCCCGTGACGAAGAACCCCAAGTTCCCCGGACACCTCCCTCCCGTGGTGAACCCTGCCTCTGGCCTGGCCCGCCTTCATGTCTAACTCCTGCCCTTTTCGACGGCCGGTGGCGTCTGGTGCAGGCTTTTCACGCGTGGATTTGCAGGACTGGAGGCGGCGTCCAGAGGCAGATGTGGGCCTCCAGGAAAAGCCAGCTCGTCTGGGTTCAGATTTGCTGCCTCGACTCACGACGGCTCATAAGCCTTTCCACGCTGCGGGTGTGACATCCCTTTTTGTCCTAGGAAACTGCAGAGCCCTTGACATTGGGTTTGTCTGTGCGTTTGCATCTACACTGCTGTCACCAGCTGCTATGTGCACCAGGGGGCGCCGACTCTGTGCACCAAGGCCTTCACCCGGCAGTGCCGAGCACCAGGGGGCGCAGACCCTGTGCACCAAGGCCCTCGCCTGGCCATGCCAAGCACCAGGGGCACGAGCCATCTCTAGCTCGTCTTTGCCTTGCAGAAGCCCGTGACGCGCTTACCCTCTTCCACCCTCCGGGACAGGCAGAGGCTCTGTCCGTCGGGGTGTCTGGAGGATCAGCAAGACGTCGGGGAACCCTGGCACCCTCGGGCATCCTGTCTACGGTGTGATGGGCGCCTCCCTCTGGAGCAGGGCTCCGAGCCTGTGGCATGTGCCCGCTCCCTCGGCTCTCCAGGTGGAGCGGGGGCTGTGCGGGAGCTCGGGGACCTCTGGACAGGGCTGCGGACCTTGGGGCAGGAGGTGTCCTCTGTGGCTTTTGCACAGTGAACTTTTTAGCTTTGGCCTCCTCGTGTGCTTGTGTGTGTGTGTGTGTGTGTGTGTGTGTGTGAGGGACTTGAGAAGTTCGTGACAAAATAGAATTAAGGTTTGAATTTACTTTGATGCAAAGTAATTTTGAGACCCACACATAGTTTTGTTCCAATATGCATTTTCTGTGAACAGCTTTTGAAGAACCCTCACATGCTCCCCCGCCCCGTGTGCAGACTAGTTTATATCTGTGTGTGTGCGTGTGTGTGTGCGCATGTGCGTCTGTGTCTGTGTCTTCCTCTTCCGGCTCAGGGTGCAGCTCCCGGAGGGCCATCAGCCCTTCAGTGCTGTCACCAAGCGCCGCTGTCTCCCGCCTTTCCGTTCGTCTCTGAGTGCCACCGTTCACACGCTGCCTTAATAGCGGGCAGTTTAAGCCTGTGCAGCGTCAGCTGTGCTCAGAACGCGACCGAAGGCCACGGACACCATGCCCAAGTCTCCAGGCGTCTCTGGTGTCTGGTGTGGGAAGGAGAGGGCTGTCGCACTCCCGATGCCCAAGGTGCTCCGCGTTGAAGACGCGCGTCTTCTGGTCGTCTTTCTTTGGCTTGAGTCTGCCATTGTTTTAGAAACAGCTCTGGAAACCTTTCCAGGATGTGTGCTCCGTGACTTGCTTCGCAGATCTTCTCTGTCACCGCAGTTTGCTTGTCCCTGCAGACAAGGAGACTGAAGGTTGGCCGTCGTCCCCAGACCCTGCTAGTTAGATCTGTACTGTGTTTTCTTGAAAGTTTTGCCATGGGGCACATGTACTCGCCCGAGAGAGAGACAGAGAACTTGAGAAATCACGCGGGGGGGGGGGGATGGCCACGCCACAAACCTTTCTCCTCCACTGTCTCCTGGGACTTGGGCACACACACATGCGTGCCTGGCGTGATTTTTCAAGCCACCAGGTCTGAGACGCGAACCCTGGTTGTGCATGTGGGAGTCGAGTGCCTTAGCCACCGTGCCACGGCTCCCCTGGGCTTTTAACCGGTGGCTGTCGGCCGTGGCCAGAGCGGGCTGAGTCCGTGCTGCTGAGGGGAGCACGTGGAGCTGTGTGGAGGGCCCCGCCAGGCCCCGCTAATGGGCGGGGCCGTCCTGCGTCCACCGTGTCCCAGGGCCTGTCCTCGGCGGATGGAGAGGAGACCGGTCCTGTCGTCCCCCGTGAGGACACCTTACCAGCACAGCGTTAAAATCGCCTTTGCAGGGCTTGGTTTATTAAAAAAGAGTGACAGCCACGAACATTACTTCTGCCCCGAGACGCACCTTGAGTGTACCCTCTCCCTCCGGTGGCCGTGTCCTCCCGTCGGCGCCACCGTAGACAGTGCCGGCATCCGCACCAGAACTGCAGCTGGCCATGTGGAATCGGGCTTCCTGGACCGCTGGGCTCTGGGCCCAAAGCGACATTACTTCCGACCTAAGCTGGACTCTGAGCGGGGCCTGCTGCTGGCGGTGGGAGCTGAGACTGTCCGCCTTGATCCCAAGGAAAGCCAGAAATGTCAGCCCCCGCCCCCGAGACCGGAGCCCGTGCCCCTCTGGTGGGGACGGATCGGCGCCTGCCACAGTCCGCACGCGCCTCAGGCCCGCCTGCCCCCAGCTCTGCGGGGACCGAGGAGCCCTGTGGTTCTGGCAGGCCAGAGGTCATCACGAGCTGCTGTCCCTGTGACACATCACCGTGACTCCTGGCAGACAGAGAGCCAGTGCGAGGGTGAGGTCGTCTCGTCCTGGAGGGCAGCCCAGAGAGGGCGGGAGGCCACTTCCTAACCCGGGGCCAGGCCTCCGGCATCCAGTGCCGGCGGGGTGTGGGCTGGCGTGAATCACTTCATTGAGAAGGCTTGGGACACCAAGGTGCCAGTGTCGCATCTGGCGGGGACCTGTGTGCGTTGGCACAGAGGTGTGGCAGCCCGAGGGTGTTGGCTTTTACTGGGGTCGAAGGCCCTCTCCCTGGCAGGCCCGTGGGGTTCGCTTCAGGACAGCCAGCCAGTCCCTCGCCCCTGGGACGCACCTCCGCGGCAGTGCTGAACTGCGGTGTCGTTTTCCCAGCGTCAGAGCCGCGCACACGTGTGGCTGAAATCGAGCCTGCTCACACTCGTCCACGCTCAGTTGCAAAAGCCTCTTGATGGGTTTGGAAAGTTCTAAGTTTAACCTTTTATTATACAAGCGGAAGGGGGGCCTGGGGAGGCGGATGTGGGGACTCGCTGGGGGTTTGGTTGCAGCGAAGCCAGCGGTGGGTCCGCAGAGAGCCAGGCAGAGCTGAGCACGCGTGCCAGGGGCGGTGCCAGCCAGGAGCGCGGTGGTGGCGGAAGGGAGGAGGCCTGGGAAGGAGGCCTTCCTGCGGGGAGCTGCACACTGCAGAGGAGCCGCGCCAGGTGTTCTGCCGAGGGCGCCGTGAGCGGGTTATCCCCCTGCTTGTCTGTGCGGCCCAGCCAGGGGAGCGGCCACTCGGAGGCCGGCGGGCGTGTCCTACGGGACTCGGCGAGACTGGAACACTTCCTCGGAGGAAGAAGCGCTGTGGGAGCCGTGGGGCGGGCTGCAGAGTGCCCTGACCGTGCCAGCGGGATAGAGGCTCACTGCGGTCGACGCGACTCTCAGGGCCAGAAGGGGCGACCAAGCCGGCCTGGCCCTCTGGCGCCGAGTGGCTTCCCCTCCCCCATAATTGGGCAGGGCCTTTGGTCTTTAAAGACCAAGATCTTTCTGAGAGGCTCCCTTGGCTTGGGAAGACAGGAGGCCTTGGGGAGGGAAACGTGCCCAGCCATTTAGGTCGGGCAGCCCATCGTGTGGACGCGGGAGATGGGCCCGCCCTGCGGGGAAGCCCTGGCAGGTGGCAGTGCACCCTTGTCTCGGCCCGCGTGGGGGCTCGCGCGTGGACGTTACCGAGAGAAAGGCGCAGAAACAGCTGTTTTATAAAATACCAGTTAGAAACGCTAAGTGGAAAACACTTAAGGTTATCTTTTGGTCTAATTTAAAAGAAAAACGTTTGCTGGTGAAGCCGCACAGATGCCGTGGAAGGGCGTAAGAGCGACAGGGCAGGAAGCCCTCCAGGCCTCTCTCCTCAGACCGCCCTTTCCTAAGTACCTGTGGCCGTGGCGGGCCACGGGGGTGACCAGAGGTCTCAGGTGTGGAGTCCGTATCCCCGACGCGGGATGATGCTTTACACGCAGGGGAAAGCGGGCGTGGAGTCCGTGTCCGGGCGTGGGCTGCTGGCTTACACGCAGGGGAAAGCGGGCGTGGAGTCCGTGTCCAGGCGTGGATCTCTGAGCCTGGTCTGCGGCTGCTCTCTGGCCCCGCTGCCCTCCCCTCTGAGCCGAGTCTTGCAGAGGAGAGCTCTCACACGCATGTGTCCAGGACTCGAACCCCGGTCTCTGCCTGTCTGCCGAGGCTCTCCCTAGCTCGTGTCCACAGAGGTCTCTCTCTCACCTGGTGTAAGGTGAACCTAAGGGGCTCCCTGAAAACTCAGTGGGATCTTTGACCCGCTGCCCGAGGAGTTGCGGGTTTTCCGCATCTCTCCCTTAAGGAGGCCCTGCGTCTCCCTGGCCCATCCCTTCCTGGTACAAGCATGTTACGCAGAGGGTCTGCTCCGCAGAAGCCTGTGGCTTAATGAGCTCAGGGTCCGTCTGGGTGGTGGTGATGGGTGTGCGGCCCCCATGGGAGGGGACAGCAGCTTTGCCCATGACGGTCATCCCACTTCACGCCACTACCCGTCTCCTTTGAAAGCCCCCTCTTCGTTGCAGGGACAGAGCTACGGCCGGGACTGGAGCTAGCGAGGCTGGGGCTTCATCTGCAGGTCACCCTGGGAGGACCAGATGTGAAGGAGGGTGCAGCTCTGACCCTGCGCACGGTGGCATGAGGGCCCACGTGTGCATGCAGTTGTCCAGAGACCCACTGGCACTTGTCTGCACCGCCTGCTCAGCACGAGGCTCGGCGTGGTTGTCTGGAGACACACCGACACTTGTCTGCACCGCACGCTCGGCGCGGGACTCTGCACAGTTGTCCGGAGACTCACGGGCATTGGTCCGCCGAGTGATGGAATGTGCACACTCACAAGGCTTAGAGTATGAGCTTAGTGACGGGAATGTGCACACTCACAAGGCTTAGGGTATGAGCTTAGTGATGGGAATGTGCACACTCACAAGGCTTAGGGTATGACCCTGTGATGGGAATGTGCACACTCACAAGGCTTAGGGTATGAGCCAGTGATGGGAATGTGCACACTCACAAGGTTTAGGGTATGAGCCAGTGACGGGAATGTGCACACTCACAAGGTTTAGGGTATGAGCCAGTGACGGGAATGTGCACACTCACAAGGTTTAGGGTATGAGCCAGTGATGGGAATGTGCACACTCACAAGGTTTAGGGTATGACCCTGTGACGGGAATGTGCACACTCACAAGGTTTAGAGTATGAGCTTAGTGACGGGAATGTGCACACTCACAAGGTTTAGGGTATGAGCCAGTGATGGGAATGTGCACACTCACAAGGTTTAGAGTATGAGCTTAGTGACGGGAATGTGCACACTCACAAGGCTTAGGGTATGACCCTGTGATGGGAATGTGCACACTCACAAGGCTTAGGGTATGACCCTGTGACGGGAATGTGCACACTCACAAGGTTTAGGGTATGACCCTGTGACGGGAATGTGCACACTCACAAGGTTTAGAGTATGAGCTTAGTGAAGGGAATGTGCACACTCACAAGGTTTAGGGTATGAGCCAGTGATGGGAATGTGCACACTCACAAGGTTTAGAGTATGAGCTTAGTGATGGGAATGTGCACACTCACAAGGCTTAGGGTATGAGCCAGTGACGGGAATGTGCACACTCACAAGGTTTAGGGTATGAGCCAGTGATGGGAATGTGCACACTCACAAGGCTTAGAGTATGAACCAGTGATGGGAATGTGCACACTCACAAGGCTTAGGGTATGACCCAGTGATGGGAATGTGCACACTCACAAGGCTTAGGGTATGACCCTGTGACGGGAATGTGCACACTCACAAGGCTTAGGGTATGACCCAGTGATGGGAATGTGCACACTCACAAGGCTTAGGGTATGACCCTGTGACGGGAATGTGCACACTCACAAGGCTTAGGGTATGAGCCAGTGACGGGAATGTGCACACTCACAAGGCTTAGGGTATGAGCCAGTGACGGGAATGTGCACACTCACAAGGTTTAGAGTATGACCCTGTGATGGGAATGTGCACACTCACAAGGTTTAGGGTATGACCCTGTGATGGGAATGTGCACACTCACAAGGCTTAGAGTATGAGCCAGTGATGGGAATGTGCACACTCACAAGGCTTAGGGTATGACCCTGTGACGGGAATGTGCACACTCACAAGGCTTAGGGTATGACCCTGTGACGGGAATGTGCACACTCACAAGGCTTAGGGTATGAGCCAGTGACGGGAATGTGCACACTCACAAGGCTTAGGGTATGAGCCAGTGACGGGAATGTGCACACTCACAAGGCTTAGGGTATGACCCTGTGATGGGAATGTGCACACTCACAAGGCTTAGGGTATGAGCCAGTGACGGGAATGTGCACACTCACAAGGTTTAGGGTATGAGCCAGTGATGGAAATGTGCACACTCACAAGGCTTAGGGTACGAGCCAGTGACGGGAATGTGCACACTCACAAGGCTTAGAGTATGAGCCAGTGATGGGAATGTGCACACTCACAAGGTTTAAGGTATGACCCTGTGATGGGAATGTGCACACTCACAAGGTTTAGGGTATGAGCCAGTGACGGGAATGTGCACACTCACAAGGCTTAGGGTATGACCCTGTGATGGGAATGTGCACACTCACAAGGTTTAGAGTATGAGCTTAGTGATGGGAATGTGCACACTCACAAGGTTTAGGGTATGACCCTGTGACGGGAATGTGCACGCTCACAAGGCTTAGGGTATGAGCCAGTGACGGGAATGTGCACGCTCACAAGGCTTAGAGTATGAGCCAGTGATGGGAATGTGCACACTCACAAGGTTTAAGGTATGACCCTGTGATGGGAATGTGCACACTCACAAGGCTTAGGGCATGAACCAGTGACGGGAATGTGCACACTCACAAGGCTTAGGGTATGACCCAGTGATGGGAATGTGCACACTCACAAGGCTTAGGGTATGAGCTTAGTGACGGGAATGTGCACACTCACAAGGCTTAGGGTATGACCCTGTGACGGGAATGTGCACACTCACAAGGCTTAGGGTATGACCCTGTGACAGGAATGTGCACACTCACAAGGTTTAAAGTATGAGCTTAGTGATGGGAATGTGCACACTCACAAGGCTTAGGGCATGAACCAGTGACGGGAATGTGCACACTCACAAGGCTTAGAGTATGAACCAGTGATGGGAATGTGCACACTCACAAGGCTTAGGGTATGACCCTGTGATGGGAATGTGCACACTCACAAGGTTTAGGGTATGACCCTGTGATGGGAATGTGCACACTCACAAGGCTTAGAGTATGAGCCAGTGATGGGAATGTGCACACTCACAAGGCTTAGGGTATGACCCTGTGTCGGGAATGTGCACACTCACAAGGCTTAGGGTATGACCCTGTGACGGGAATGTGCACACTCACAAGGTTTAGGGTATGAGCCTGTGATGGGAATGTGCACACTCACAAGGCTTAGAGTATGAACCAGTGACGGGAATGTGCACACTCACAAGGTTTAGGGTATGAGCCAGTGATGGGAATGTGCACACTCACAAGGTTTAGGGCATGACCCAGTGATGGGAATGTGCACACTCACAAGGCTTAGGGTATGACCCTGTGACGGGAATGTGCACACTCACAAGGCTTAGGGTATGAGCCAGTGACGGGAATGTGCACACTCACAAGGCTTAGGGTATGAGCCAGTGACGGGAATGTGCACACTCACAAGGTTTAGAGTATGAGCCAGTGACGGGAATGTGCACACTCACAAGGTTTAGAGTATGAGCTTAGTGATGGGAATGTGCACACTCACAAGGCTTAGAGTATGAACCAGTGACGGGAATGTGCACACTCACAAGGCTTAGAGTATGAGCAAGTGATCGGAAAGGCATAGTTCACTTGAAGATGGTCCCAGTGCTAAGCGGTGTGTCACGTAGCCTTGATCTTGATTAATGAGTAATGCCTGGCAGAGCTGTTGGACAGAGCGATCAGCTTGTTCAGAGACTCGGGTGATTTCCCTAGACCTCGCCAGGTGGCAGTTGGATCCTGAGCAGTGTGCCAGCACGTGGCATTCGGACATGGTGTGGTCAAACTGCACTCTTTTCCCCCCGTTTCTCCATCCTGTCAGTAGTTGGGTTGTGCATGCATGTGCATCTAGTATGTTTTCCACACCTCTGGAACCGGCGTTTGATTTGGCCAGCCGTGTGGGCACTAAATCCCAGTGCCCAGCAGTTAAACACCATGCTAAGGAGCCGACCCAAAATTCGTAATTTTATTATGCAAGTGTCCCGGACCTGGCAGCTTTCTTTCTCTCTCTCTCTCTTTCTCTCTCTCTCTCTTTCTCTCTCTCTGGTCAAATTTAAATAAATAAATAAAGGTAAATAAAGTAATTCTTTTTTAAAAAAACAATGTGAGTAACCCTATCCTGACATCACTCCACAGGCATACCCTGGAGTGAGCCCAAGCTGTGTGTGTGTTATTCTCTGGATCATTTCCTCATCACGGAGCTGGCTGAGTCTGAGTCTAACTGTGACCTGCTCCTGCCTCTCGGCATGGTCCCGTACCTAGCGTGTGAGAGGCCGGGTCTCCCGTGGGGACCATGGTCCGAACCCCTGCCTGGTCAGCCAGTACACCAAGCACATGCCCGGGCCCCCGACATCCACTAGAGGAAGGAGGTCGTGGGGCGGCCAGTCCTGTGGAGGGTTCTCCTTTCTGCTTCTCGCTCTGCACGCACACGCTCTGCAGAAACTGAAGAGGAAGGCCCATCTTCAACCTGAGAAAGGAGAGGATCTGCTAGTCGCTGTGAGTCGGACTGCTAGCGAGCATGGAGCGCAGGCCGAGTGCGTCGATCAGCCTCACAGTGGACAGGCCGGCCACGCCCTGGTCCGTGGACAGAATGGGGCGCCCTTCGGTCTTCTCCTGTGTCCCCAGCAGCCAGGCCCTGCTTTATCCCTTTCCTCCCAGATCACATGGACTCGGCCCATGCGAGGTCACAGCTTAGAGGCTGTGGGGCGTGAACACAGCGTGTGGGGTGGCAGTGGGCCTGCTGCTGGCCGGGAGGTCCTGGCTGGCAGCCTAGGCTCCCTCTGGGTGCAGCTGAGGGGACACGACACCTCCAGGTTCCCGGGACTCGAGAGTCAGACAGGTCGGGTGGGATGACGTGGCCTTGGGCAGGTTGTCACCGCTAGCCTCAGTTTCCCGCTCCGTCAGTGTGGCACTGGGGGGAGGCCCTCCTGCCTGCGGTGGCACTGGGAGGACGTGGTAAAACGCTGGTTGTGGGCATGGAGCTCCCGGGGCACCCACAGGCCACTTGCCATCAGGCCGGTGACACCCTGTGGGCTCAGTCCCGTGGATCCAGGCCTCTGCTCCGTCGTGTCCGCCAAGCGCCACTGGCAGCTGTCCTTCCTGCAGGGGGGACAGCCCTTGTCACACCAGAGGAGGAAATGCCTGTCCCCTTCCTGGTCGAGCTGTTTGGCCCTCCTGGCCCTCCACTTGTGTCTGAGCCAGGCCGGCCCAGACCCCAATGCAGGGCTGCATGACCGGGTCGGCGGGAGGGGGGGAGGGAGCGACTCGCACTAAGGCTTCGGGAGGTGCCGCACCCAGCGGTACGACTCACGCTCGAATCGTCATTGCTCTGAGGAGCTCACGGTTCCCGCGAGCGAGGGGCGTGCACTGCAGGGAACGACTCACGCTCGAATCGTCATTGCTCTGAGGAGCTCACGGTTCCTGCGAGCGAGGGGCGTGCACCGCAGGGAGTGTACCCTGGCCCCCGCGCTTACTCTCTGGCGCCGACTCAGCCGAGCTGTGAGTCCAGCCTATCTGGTTGCAGTCGCGTCCACTGGCCGGCATTGCCAGCCGAGTACTGGACCCGGGGCTCCCAGTCACTTGGGCAAGTCAGACCAGCTCCTGGGCCTAAGGTCGCCTCTGCAGGTCTGGATGGCCGTGGTCCCTGCGGGCCGGGCCAGGGCTGGTAAGGGCTAGGAAGAGGAGCCGGGAAGACCCTGTCCTGGGGCTTCCCCGGGTGGGCAGGCTCTGCGGCCTCCCCGGGACAGCTGCCGAGCAGATGATGCCGGAGCGCCGCAACTCAGCGTCTTGCTGCTTCGCAGACCAGGCCGGGGTTTTTGTAAAATCCTTGTGCATTTCTTTTTGGGGAAATCTTTTAGGCTGCAGTGCAGGGTTCTAATCCTGTTGGGCGCAGGGACGAGGGTGTGAGATGGGTGTTCCCGTGGTGTGTTTCGTGTCCAGTGAGAGGCCAGCAGAGGAGTCATGGGGTCCAGGTAGACCCCACCCTGGTGTCATCCACACCGTCCGCAGCTCTGCGACTGGGGCCGACCAGCTGACCTCGCCAGGTCCTTTCTGCCTGGCGCTCAGGAGCTCAGGCGAGCTTTGGTGAGGCGGGCACGAGACGCCTGGAAGGGCCGGTCCAGGAGCAGGCCCCGCCGTGGCGAGCCCGTTGCTGTGAAGAACGCTAGGAGCAGGAGGGCGGCAGGTGGGCCGACAGGGCGGGTGGGCCCGTGCTCTCCTGGAAGGGGGGCTGCACACGAGCCCGCAGGTGCAGAGCACGTCCGTCCCACTGCTGGCAGGCGTGACCTGGGGGTTGGGAAGCCTCTACGCTCCCCCTTTCGGGTCCATTGCAAAGGGTGGTGTTTCTGGCCTTGGGACCCCTCTCAAGGCTTGAAAAACAGAAAAGGAATTCAAAGTCTGGGAGACAGCTTCTCTTCAGGAACTCGCGGGAGTGGATGGGGACAGGCCGTGGCTGCCCGGTCCTGTGGACGAGGAGGAGTGGCCGCTCTGCGTGGGTGTCCGTGCCCTCCCACTGAGTATGGGCTGACAGGGCACAGTGGGGAAGGCCTCTGCCGCAGTGGCCAAGTATCGTAGGACGGCGGCCTTGTCCTGCCTCGCGGGATCAGCCCCTCTGACTCACGGAGCCTGTGGGAGCTGCTGTGAGCAGGGGCCGCCCTGTTCTGTGGGCTGTGCGGGGAGAGCCTGTGTCTCCTCTCAGGCCTGAACTGAGAAAGCATGCTAGTGAGCAGAGCGCGGCCTCGGACGCTGGCCCCGGAGCCCCGTCATCGGCCATCCTCCCTCCCCATGCACGCTGCGCCAGGCCCGCTGCACCTTCGTTCCCAGCTCCAGGGAAGGGTCCGTGTGTCCCAGGCCCGCCCCCGCCCCACCTCCCTTCCACGGGCCTTCCCGGGCAGCGCGTCCGCCTCGGCAGTGCGTCCGTCTCGGCAGCGCTTCCACCTCGGCAGCGCTGCCCGGGAAACGCCCTTTTCTGCTGAGACGGCCCTTCCTGCCTGCTTGAACCAGGTACTCCCCACTCTGAGCCGTCTCAACGGGCAAGGCCGTTAGGTTTTCGTCCGGTTGTGGGAGGGCATGTGTGCTTGCCAGAGAGACAGAGAGATCACCCCGGGGGATGGCCACACGCAGCCCCTACCCCCATCCTCTCGGGATTTGCACACACATGTACACGTGCCCCACATGTTTCTCAGGCTGCTGGGTCCGGGACTCGAACCATGTAGTCCACCACATGGGATCCAGTGCTTTCACCACCACGCCTCCGGCCAGACTCGAACTCCATGGCAGGATCTGTTTGATTGTTGGCCCCCTGAGGAAAGACAGCCAAGAACGAGGAGACCGTTCTGCACTCTCCACCAACATGCCTGCAAAGTGAATCTCCCTCGGGGTAGGGCTGGACCTCCCCCTGCCAGAGGTTCCTGCTGAAAGGACGTGGGACAGTGGAATTAGACTGCCGGAAAGCACAGGGCCCTGCTCCTGCAGCTGGCGGGCGGCCACGTAGGTGGACGTGTGCTCCCGAGGGGCAGGTGCCACCTGTCCTGTTAAAGATTTTTGGACAGAAAAAATGTGTATCAGACCCACGCGGAGATGCCCCCGCCGGGCCCCTGCGGAGATGCCCGGTAGGGCCCCCGCGGAGATGCCCCCCCCCCCCCGTCGGGCCCCCGCGGAGATGCCGTGGTCACGGTCCCTCCAGCAGAGCTGTGTCCCCCTGCATCGCAGAGGGAAGCACAAGGAAGAGGCTGTCTGGGAGACGGGTCCTGAGCAGGTTTTGTTACGAGAGCGGGCCCTTCCAGGAATCTGCAGCTGCCGTGATCTGACTCCACCAAGGTCTCCTCGTCATCTTTTGGGTTTTGAATATTTGAGGGAAACTGGTCAGATTTTTGAGCACTCAGGCCTGGAAACACCCACAGCCTTGGTAGCCCTGCGGGTCGAAGCCTGGGTGGCATGTGCTGCCCTCGAGCTGTTGGGACTGCCCGCCCTGCTCCAGCAGACCTGAGCCCCGAGACACGCCCAGAACAGCAGTAGCGGAGCAGACCCCGAGGCCCAGCCGCCACTGCTGCCAGGAATCCCTCCTGTTTTCCAGCAGGACTGCTCGGGGAGTCTCAGGTCTCTGCCTGCAGCCGGCAGTCGGAGCTGCCCGTCCCCTCCTGCTGGCTGAGGAACACCATGGCCCCACTCTGATGCCCAGGTGGGTGCAGACGCCTTCCGAGTTCCAAGCCGGGTTTCTGACTCCGCTCCTGCCCGTCTCTCGTAGGGCGTGGCTTGTCTCCTGTCACTCTTGTCACCGCGTCACAGCAGGTAGTGTTGATTTCTGTCTGTGGACTGAGGTGATGCCACTGCCCTGCTCTAAAGCTCTCCCACCACTCCCCTCCCCTCCCCTCTCCCCCGGCTGCCACACCCCCACTGAGCTCAGGGTCCTGGCTGGAACCCTGTCTCTGTTTTGTCCGATCTGCAAAACCAGCCTGGTGGAAAATGACTCCAGGAGCATTCCTGGAAGCCCCTGAGAGTCCCACGGCCACTGCCTTCCCCTTCCCAGGAACACTAATGTCCTACAACCCGGGGCCAGTACATGGCCCGTGGGGTCCCGCTGAGACCACACCCCAGCACAGGAAGCTTTGGGGACAGGCCACTCCCCACAGCACATGCAGCTCTGGGTGGAGCTTTCTTTTCATCAAACATTTTTTTCTTCCACGTGAGAGAGAAAGGGATCGAGAGACAGGCAGACAGACAGCAGGGTTCCCATGCTGTAGTCTACTCGGGCCTTGGCTAGCCAGGACCAGGACCCAGGCAGGAGCCCAAGGCCTTGTCAAGTGGCTTCAAGCATCACAGAGTGTGGCGGTAGCTCCGTCGTGGCTTTGACGGGGGGCGATCTCAGGCTTCAGCGTCCCAACCCACAGATGAAGTGGGATGACCGGGGGTGATCTCGGGCTTCGGCGTCCCGGCCCACAGATGCAGTGGGGTGACGGCAGTGCGTGGAAGGGGGCACAGGTCAGGCGTTTGCACACTGAGGACGTGGCGTGGCCGACAGAGCCCCCAGGCTGGCCCGTCCCTGCGCCATAGCTCAGTCGGGGCTGTGGCCATGCCTGCTGCTCTCAGGAACGCTTAGCCCGAGGCTCGAGAGGATGGAGCGAGGGCCAGGCACGGCTCAGGTGCGTTACAGGGAGTTACAGTCTGATCTGCTGTTGGGGGACATGGCAGTCGGGAAGAGAGTGCGACAGATCTGGGTCTGTGTCAGTTCTCATGCGGGGACGGTCGTCTGGTCTACATGGAAAGGCAGCATAGACAGGGTCACACGCCAGGGGCCACTGCGTTGCTCCCTGGGAGTTTGCGTGCTGCCCGCCTTTGGCCTGGTGGCAGAGGGCCGTGTTGCCACCGCAGGTGGAGGGGGGCGTGACCGGTCAGGGTCGGCCGGAGGCGCCTGCCGCAGAGAGGAGGGAGAATCCTGGGGGTGGCCGGTCAGTGCCAGGAGCTGCCGGGCTGTGCAGATGCGGGCACAGCCACTCGCCAGGACTCGGACTCGGGAGCGTGGATTGAGAAGTAGGGCATTGGTGACGCGGGGGCCCTGGGGGCCTGCTTGTCCTCGCACCCTAGTCTGTGCCGCCCTGACCTCCGTGTCCAGGAGGCGACGTGGGTGACCCTCCGCCCGCTGGGGTTGCCGGTAACTCCCAAACCTGGCCTCAGACCCCACCCGCTAGCTCCAGGCAGCCTCGAGGGAGCTGTCTGTCTCAGCAGGAACCGTGGCCTGCTGCCACCTGGAAGCCTGCCAGGAGTGCCCGTAACCGGGGCCACCTCTCCCTCCTGTCCCTAGGCGCTTCTGGCCCACACGGCCCGCAGGGGCTGCCAAGGTGTGGCGTCGTGGGACAGGGGCATGCGGGCAGCTCAGCGGCTTGTGGGCTGTGGCGTGTCCTGTTAGGAATGGACGGAGCCGGCTCATCCTGGGGCGGTGGTTAGGGAGCCGCGGCCCTCCTGGAGCCAGCCGTGGGCGGCAGCGTGGACGGCGCGACCCTGCTGAGTCAGATATGCCGGCAAGCTTGCTCCTGCGTGCCCTTCATGGGCACTTGTGATCCGAGGCAGGGTGAGCGTCCCTGGCCTGCTTTATTTCTTTGAGAGAGGCCTTTGCCTTAGGACGTGTGTGCTTGCTGGGCAGAGTGAGAAAGACAGAAGCAGTGGGAGGGAAAGTGTGGAGTGGCCACGCCGCAGTCCCTTCGCCACAGATCTTGGGCACACACGTGCGCCCAACATGAGTTTCAGGCCACCGGGTCTGGGACTCGAACCACGACCTGCCATGTGGGAGTCCAGTAACATAACCACTGTGCCACCTGCTGGCCTTCTAAAGTTGAAGGAGCCATGCATGTGTGCGCACACATGTGCAGGTGTGTGCGCGAGTGTATGCAGTGTCCAGGTGTCGGCATGTGCGTGCGTGCGTGTTTTGCTAATGAGCAGCCTTCTACAGCCCCTCCCAAGGCATCGCGTGGCTTTCTCAGTGACCACAGGGCACCCTGGGTGTGTGCTGAAGAGAAGGTGCTGGTCGGATCCAGCCCCCCCACCCCACGCTCCTGGGACCCGGCAGGTGTGCGTCTGAGCTCCTGTCGCGGGTGCCCTCGTGCCCTCGCTCCCTCGCTCACTGACTCACGGAAGGTAAAATCTAGGAAAAGACCCCACCACCCATGAGTTTCTTAATCATTTCTGCTCCTTCCCCCACGTTGTTTTTAACGAGTACGTTCAGACCGGATGGCTACGTCGGCACGAAGCCCACATTGTGGTGACCCACATCTTACCTGCATCCAGGTGTGGACAGTCCACAGGCTGGAGGGAGAGCCCCGACTCGTCAGAGCCGTCGCAGGGGCTGGGCGACATGCTGTCCACACTACAGCGCAGCACAAGACCTTGGCGCATCTGCCCGCCCTGCGGTCCCTGCCGCCTGTCCTCTGTCTGCACGCCTGGGTTGCGTCTGGGTGTGCGCCCTCTCCGGAGAGAAAGCGGCTCTGGGGACGCGGGGACTGTGCGGGTGGAGAGGCAGGGTCGCAAGGTCACGGCGGGTGGAGGGCCACATGCTCACTGTCCTGGGGCCGTGGAGGACTCCCCTGGAGAGGCGGGCTGGCCCGGACGCCCGAGCCTCCTCCTGACCCACAGACTCGGCCCCGACCCTCCTGGCGTGGGGAGCTGCGGGCGGGCTGGACACCGTGTGCGGAGCCAGGATGGTGGGACCAGGGGCGAAGCCGCCGTCATGGGTGGTAGGAGAGGAGCTTTGCGCTGGTCCGTGCACTGCGCGGGCAGGAAGTAGATGTGTGCGTGGCCACGCCGGGGCTGACCTGGGCGGAAGAGTGAGGGACAGGCTGGCGGTTCTGCTTACCGCAACACTGAGTGGCGCGGGGGCGGGTGTGGAAAGCTGACTGTGCCCTGGTCACGCCCAGTGTGGGCCCCGATGTGCCCTTGGTAGTGGGAGGTAGGTGCAAAGCTCTGGAGGGAAGAGGGCTCTGAGAGGAGTGGCCATGGGGTCACTGTCGTGCAGCTGACCCGCTGGTGTGGACACGCCGTCCCTGGGCCAGCCCGGACAGCAGGGCTCCGAGGCTCTCGGGGACCGTGGGAGCCGGGAGCTCTGAGGTGGGGAGATGGGACGCAGGGTGTCCAGGGCCCAGGGAGAGGAGTTCCAGGCGGGGCGTGATCCGGCCAGTCCAGAGCAGTACTGTGCCTAGGGTAAGCCCGAGCAGTAACCGTCAGATAGGCAGGTGGGGTCTCGGGGGGCCTCGTGGTGGCGGTTGCAGGGGTGAGACGGAGCCAGCAGGCCAGCGGGGACTGTGGGGTAATTGCCTGCTTCTCGCCAGCACCTAGAACGAGCTTCCTGTGCTGCGGCGTGACAGCACGTGTGAGCTCGTGTGCCTGCAGGCGCTGAGGTGTGTCCCAGGTCCCTGGCGGGGTGTCGACACACATCGCACCATGCTCGCTCACCGTGTCTGTGCACACGCTCACAGGGGTGGGGGCGGGAACCCCGGATTTCAGGATCGTTTTCCTTGAGAGGCTTCGTGGGAGAATGGCGAGCCCTGGGGCTTGTGCTCTCGCGTCTCCGTGACGGGGCCCTGACGGCGGTGGACACAGCACCGTTGCAGCCCGAGCTGGTCAGGGCTGGTCTTGCCCGCCTCCGTGTCCATGAGGAAACAGGCACACACGTAGTTCCCTCCCTGAGCCCGGCAGGACAGCGCCACGCTCTTCCGAGTTTCTGCGCTGTTTTGTGGCCGTAGCTCCCTCTGCAGTCGGGAGACAGGGCGGGTCGGTGGGCAGTCACTTCTCAGGAGAGGGGAGCCGCTCCCCCCGCCCCCGTCTCCACGCTGCGGGCTGGGCCGGGGCTCTCGGGCGATGCCCGAGGCGATACCCGAGATGGCTCGGACCTCAGGACGGGAGGCCTCAGGACCCTGGGGAGCTGCCAAGAAGCTGCACACAGACCGAGGCGGCCAGGCTGGCCAGGTCCCGGGGCTGCTCTTAGTGCCCTCAGGACTGGTCCGCGAGGGTGTCCTTCCCTAGCGAGGCCTGGCCGAGGCTGCGTGGGCCGGCACTCCATGGCCAGGCTGCCTCACGAGGGCCCGGCTTCCCCCTGCCGCTGCCGGCCACCGGCCCAGGCCACCAGCTCCACCCGCCAGGCTGCGCCCTCCCCAGGGGCCAGCCTCCGCCGAGCCCGCGGGCAGTTCAGCTCTGACGGGCGCTGGCTGTCAGACCCTGGGCTCCCGCCCGCTCCAGTGTCCACACAAACCTTCTCCTTGTGACTTGAACTTTAATTTCCTGTTTAAGAGATCCGCGTTATTTCAGTATTTTCTTGATCAGAATTAGAATGTTTCAGGCTTTGCGTTTTCTTTCTTTTTTTTTTTTGGAGAGGTTTTTGCTATAGGGCGCGTGCGCTCGCCAGACAGAGAGAGACAGAGAGACAGAAAGCGAGAAATCACCCCCCGGGGGGATGGTCACGCCACAATCCCTTCTCCTCCATTCTCCTCTCGGGATCTTGGGCACGCACGCACATGCGCCTGGCGTGAGTTCTAAGCCACCGGGTCCGGGACGTGAACTGCGGTCGACTACATGGGAGTCCAGTGACATAGCCATTACGCTAACTGCTGGTTCCCATGTTTTCTTCTCTTTGTAACCTGCCAGAGAGTGCAGGCGCTGTCCAGAGGGAGACAGGGAGAAGGCGAAGAGCACCCACTGTGCGCGGTCACCCCATGTCTCCTCTCTTTCGGGGGGGTTTCGGGCATGTGTGCACATATGCCCAGCGTGTTTTTCAAGTTGCCCAGTCTAGGACTCGAACTGTACAATCGGCCATGTGGGGTCCAGCCGCCTCAACCACCAGGCCACAGGCCGGCATGTACTGTCTCTGTGGGGTGCGACGTGGGTCTCCAGCAATCCTTGCAGGGTATGGTGCTCCCACGGAGGGCGTGGTGCACGCCTTCCTCCAGCACAGTGCTGAGGGCCAGGCTGCCGGGTCGTGGCAGTGCATGTTTGTATGACGTGGCAACACCGCCTCTGGCGTGGCGGGGTCTGCCCCGGTGTGTCCCCGTCCCTGTACCCCGGTGTGTCCCCGTCCCTGTACCCGGTGTGTCCCTGTCCCTGTACCCGGTGTGTCCCCGTCCCTGTACCCGGTGTGTCCCCCATCCCTGTACCCGGGGTGTCCCCGTCCCTGTACCCGGGGTGTCCCCGTCCCTGTACCCGGGGTGTCCCCCCTGTCCCTGTACCCGGGGTGTCCCCATCCCTGTACCCCAGTGTCCCCGTCCCTGTACCCGGTGTGTCCCCCCATCCCTGTACCCGGGGTGTCCCCATCCCTGTACCCAGGGTGTCCCCGTCCCTGTACCCGGGGTGTCCCCCCTGTCCCTGTACCCGGGGTGTCCCCATCCCTGTACCCGGGGTGTCCCCCCATCCCTGTACCCGGGGTGTCCCTGTCCCTGTACCCGGGGTGTCCCTGTCCCTGTACCCAGTGTCCTCGTCCCTGTACCCCGGTGTCCCTCGTCACACATGGACTGTGGGTGTCAGGGATTCGGAAGAGCTGCTCATCCTGCCTGGCGTGGGCTGGGCGCTCGCAGCAGATGGGGCCGCTATTCTGAGTCAGCGTCGTGCTCCAGGGTGCTGGCAGCACTTCCGTTCTCTGCCTGAGGGATGAAGGAGGGCGGTGCGCCCCGCTAGCCAGCCTCATGCTGACGCTGTCCTTCTGGGACCCTGCACGTGTCCTAAGACACCGAATGTCTCAGCCGCTAGGACGCCTCTGTCGGGCAGGGAGGGTCCTAACCTTTCCTAAGGGCCAGTCGTGTTACTGCCCCCCACTTCTGTGGGCACGGACCCCCCACGCCCGGGGAGTGGAGCTTTCCTGGGCAGAGGGGCTGAGAAGGGGCCGGGCAGATACCGCACCCTGGGCTCCTTCTCCGAGCAGAGAGCGTGTCTTGGAGACGACGGGGCCAGGTGCCCTGGCAGAGCCCACGGGGCAGGCGGCGCCAGTGGGAGACAGCGCACACACGCCGGCCGCTGGGCAGGGCAGGCGAAGGACATCCAGGCCGTGAGGGGCCCGGCTGGGGCGTGGGCGGCGGTCTGCAGGGGAGGCCCCGCCCCTTGAGCTCAGCCGAGCTGGCCCCCGCATCGTCACAGGTCTTCAGTGCCGGTGTCCCAGTCTCTACTGACTCGGCCGCGGTCACGCTCGGCCTTGGACACGGGAACTCGGGGACGCAGGTCTTAGCCCACAGCCCGGGTTAGTGTGGGCAGAGGGAGCTGGGGCAGCCACCAGCGCGTGTGCCACCTCGCCTCGCGGGAGCGCGTCGGCCAGTCACGGAAATGGCTGTAAGGGGTGGGCCAGGATGCAGCCAGCCTTGCAAACCAGTGAGGGGCGTAGCCAGCACAGAGAGGCCTGTGGGCACGCCTGCGGTCACGCCTGCGGGCACGCCTGCGGGCACGCCTGCGGTCACGCTGTGCTCAGGGCAGCCCAGAGCTTTGTTATCACTGGACGCCCACACGGCCGGTCCCAGTTCAAGTCCTGGACCTGGAGGCTTGAAGCTCAGGATGGGTGCATGTGCGTGTGTGCGTGCCCGAGATCCGGAGGAGAGTGGAGGAGAAGGGGCTGGGGCGTGGCCATTCCCCTGGGGGCATGTCTCACTCTCCCTCTCTGTCTCTGTCTCCCAGGGGAGCGAACACGCCCTACAGCAGAAACCTCTCAACAAAACAAAGAAGGTAGCAAGGCAGTGGCTTCCCGAGTCTCTAGGAGAGCCGGTGCCTCCGTGCCTGGCCACGGCCTGCCGTGAGGGCCAGCCCTGCGGACCAGTGGCTGGCGCGTGCACGTGGGCCCCGGCCAGCCGATCCTGGGGGCCATCCCACGCTGGGGGGCGTTTGCACAGTCCCGCCTCTTTCCGTGAGACATGGGAGCAGCCCTCCTGGCCTGGAGAGGGGGACTGTCGCCCTTCCACAGAGAAGCCGTGCAGAACCCCCGGCCGGGAGAGGGATGGGAGCAGGCTGGGCACTGGCTGCTGCAGGTGAGTGGGGCAAGGCCGACGAGCGGAGGCTTTCAGGGCAGAGCCGGCTCATCACCTTGGTCCTCGTCACGCTGTCCTTCCTCACAGCCCGAGGCTGCCCTGCCTGCACCCGGGGTCGCCCTCGGTCACTGCGGGGCCTGCCGGGGCCAAGGCAGCAGGGCTGCCTGTGTGAGGCGGACGAGGGTCCGGTCTCCATGCAGCAGGTGACAGCCCTGTCCCAGGGCCCTGAAGGGTCCCGGCTGCTGGCAGCGCCCTGCCCGTTGTTAGGAGCGGCCGGGACGTGGGGTGTTCTGGTCGAGCAGCTGGTGTCCGGCGGGACCCGCGCCTGGCTGTCCTTTGGGCTCCTCCCTCCACTGCGGGCACCTGGGCCTCCGAGCCTGAGCTGCTTCGTGTCCTTGGCCGTGGTGTGTGGGGTCTAGTCCACAGCCGTGGTACGAGTGCCTGCGACCTGGCACCAGGAGAGGTCCAGCATAGCCCATGGCCGCGGTCCCAGGCCGAAGCCCTGGCCCACGCCCTCCGGCCCGCGCTGTACTTCCCTCTCTCGGCACCTGTCTCTGGTCCAGCCACGCCCAGCACAGGTGACGTCCCCCGAGCCCCACTCAGGTCCTTTGGCTTTTGACTTGATCTTAAATCATGCGGCCTCTCCAGGGCTTTCAAGAGTCGGAAAGCCACGATCACTTGCCGTTTAGGAAGACCCTAGGGAGAGCAGAATGCCAGGCCGGCCAGGTTGGGGCGGGCAGGTCCCCGTGAGGGCCGTGGCCACTCGGGAAGCGACAGCAGCGGAGCCTCAGTGACTGGCCGTCCGTGGCAGGAGGGGCACGAAGAGGGGACGGGCAGGGTCAGGGGTCCCGGTGTGGGCAGTTTGGGGGAGCTGTTCCCCGTGTTCTCAGGAGGGATGCGCTGCGCGGCGTTTGCTCAGTGAACCGTGGCCGGGCCCGCGCAGGCACCAGGGCCAGTGGGCTGCCTGTCCGGCCGTGCTTGCCTTGGTGGTGGCCACCTGCTGCCCCAGCTCTGAGCTGTTCGGTCCCGTCCAGCAGCGTCAGGCCGGACGGCGGAGTGAGTGCCCATTTGTGTGTGGAGAAGCCAGAGCACGCTAGCGAGGGAAGGCAGGGGACGTGTTTGCCGAGGGGCGTGGAGGCCCGGGAGACTGAGCAGCTGAAGGCCGCCAGGCAGGCAACAGCACTGAGGCGGGCGTGGCGGGCGTGGCGGTGGGGCGGCAGGCCCCAGTACAGAGCTGCAGAGGCGCAAGTGTCAGGGCCGCCCCGCCCCGCCCTCCAGCCTCGGGCCCTGTCCCCACTGGCCCTTGCAGCCTGCAGGAAGGAGCCTGGTTTCCCTTCTTCCTCTTTTTTTTTTTTTTTTTTAAAACCAGGCCACTTTAATGCTTCTGTGCAACTTCATCAGTGACCTTGTGCTGACTGCAGACACGTAGGACCGGCTATATTCAGAAACATCGGTCCTGATGGCTCTCCAGGTGGTGTATCACGTTCAGAAATGACAAGGAGTTACTTTGTAATCCGATGGCACCTGCTCTCAAACCAGTAAGACAGCGTTTGTACAGCCATCATTCTCAGGTGTTCGTAACTTGGGCGTATTTCCCCCAAATAACCTTCCCCCTTGTGTCACAAAGCCCGACTCGCTCACGTTCACCTCAGTGACTACCTGTGGTGACAGCACCCAGGGTTCGCCTTTGCCCCAGTACTGGCAGGCGCAGGTGGCTTTCAGTTCAGGGTGTGTCGCGTGGGCCTTCTTGACACGTGAGCCCACTGGCCTGGTGCCGCCTTCCTGTCCGGGTGGTCTTCTAGTGAGGCATCTCCAACAACACGCACTCTGTAGCCAGCCTCTTCCTGCCATGCCGCCTTCCTGTCCGGTTGGTCTTCTAGTGAGGCGTCTCCAACAACGCGCACTCTGTAGCCAGCATCTTCCTGCCATGCCGCCTTCCTGTCCGGGCGGTCTTCTAGTGAGGCGTCTCCAACAACGCGCACTCTGTAGCCAGCCTCTTCCTGCCGTGCCGCTTCCTTCTCTTTCCTGTTCGGATAACTTTTAATACTTCTGTTTCTCCCTGGGCTCGAACTTTGGGTGGAGGCACTTCTCACTTTCCCGCTTTCTCTTTTCTGTTCTGTTTAGTCGTACTGGGAAGTCCTTCAGCTCGGGCCGTCCTGTCCCCCAGGCAGGCAGGCGCTGCCCCTGTGGTGCCCGCCTGGCGTCCCCTCCCACGCATCTCGGTAGTCTTCCTTGTCCTTTCTCAGCGTGGCGCTGTCACGGCAGCTCGGCCTTCAGAGCAGTCGTCTGTGCCGTCTTTGAGCGTTCCTGACTGAGCCTCCCGACCTTCCTTCTTTCTCTGTTTCTCACGGTAATCCAGACGGCACCCGCAGCGTTTATGATGTAATTCAATACTTGTTTTGTGGCGTGGTGACGGCTGCAGTCGCTGGCCCCTCCTGCCCTGGAGACAAGCCACGTCCCTGGTCGCGAGCGCCCGCGAATGTCCTCGGCCGGCCCAGGAGGGCCACGGCTGTGCTCTGGGGGACTGGTCTCTTTTCTCCTTTTCCGGAGACTAGTTTTCTTCCAGAGGCTCAGCTCCCAGCCATTGATCACACATGCTCAGACAGATCAGATCCATAAAATCCTGACTCCCCCAGAGTCGGCCCAGGGCCATTGGTGGGGAGCTCGGCCCCTCGCCTGAGGTGGGTTTCGGGTGGGGCCCCGCGCTCTGTGGCTCAGTTCAGTGGAGTCAGATCTGATCTTTGGGACCCGTTCTAAATCTCTGGGACCTCTCTCCAAGCACCACGGTAACCCTAGTGCCCTCGGCTCAGCCGGTCCCTTCCCCTGGGGTCCCTGTCTGGTGGCTCTGTGGGTCTCGCTCCCCACCCTTGGGCGAGCAGAACTCCCTCATCCTGCCGGCCCCGCGGGAGGTTCAGGGCCTGCACTGGAGGTGAAGCCGTGCCTGGGAGGCCCCGCTGCTCGGCTCTGGGACTTGTAGCTGCTGTTGGGGCCTGCAGGTGGCATGGTGGTTGAGGCGCTGGACTCCCACACGGCTGATCACAGTTCAAGTCCCAGACCTGGCAGCACGTGTCTGCACGTGTCCCAAACCCAGGGGGAGGCGGGAAGAGATTGTGGCGGGGCCTTGCCCCCTGGGGGCGGTTTCTCACTTTCACGCTCTCCATCTCTCTCTCTCTCTGGGAGCACGTGCCCTGTGGCCAAAACCTAACCGACAGACAGACCAAGCGTCACCGTGGCTGACCAGAGCCCAGTGTCGGGCCTCGTGGCCTCGTTGCTGGAGACGTGGAGGCGGTCAGCGGCTCTGCTGCTGCCACCATCCGAGCGCCCGCCCTCTGCCCGGTGGGGCAGTCCACGTCACAGATGGGGAGACCCAGGCCAGCGCGTGGCCCCTTGCTGACATCCCCTTGTGCCGACAGCTGCCCTGGTGCTGGGCGTAGCCCGGCCGCAGTGGCTCTGCCTGACCCGTCCCCTCTGTCCACAGAGAGCCAGCTGCTGCCCGGGAACAACGTCACCACCGAGTGCAACATCCCCGGCAGCTTCACGTGCGGGGACGGGCTGTGCATCCCGGGCGCCTGGCAGTGCGACGGGCTGCCCGACTGCTTCGACAAGAGCGACGAGCAGGGGTGCGGTGAGTGGCCCTCCGGTTTCACTCGCTCTCCTGCTGCCGCCCGTGTGGCCCAGTCAGGGCGGGCTCGGGGTGGGGGAGCAGGGCTGAGGGTCCCCCCAGGCTCCACCGGCTCTCGCGTCTGTGGGCTCCGCAGAGGGACAGCAGCCCCGATGCTGGGCCTGGGGCCGCCTGCCCGACCCACACTGTCCGGTCTTGCCGTTTCCTCGACCGTTACCAGTGACAGCAGTCGGGGCCTAGCCGGGAGCTGGTACTGAACGGGTCATAACTGGCCTCCCACCCGTCTGCCAGTAGGTAGGGCCTGCGGCGTGGCCGGGCATCCGTGGTCTCTGGGACCCTCCCAGCCCACCTCCTGTTCTCCCGACACGCGCGTGAGAGCTCAGCTCAGCGATAACCCAGGAGCCCGGACCCCGGGGGCAAACAACGGTGTGTCCTGCCCCTCAAGGCCCACTCTTCTGCAGGCCCGGCCCTGCGGGGAGCTCGGCCATGCTGCTGTGTCGTCCCGGGACCCGGCCATGAGCTGTCTGGGGCCTGGGGTCACCCGACTGTACAGGGGTCTTGGCTCTTTCGTGGGCTGTGGCCTCTGACAGGAGCGCTGTGTGACCCGGGCTTGAACTGCTGTCCCTGGAAGCCAGCAAGGGGATGCTGGACACAGGACAAAGTTCGAACTTTAAAAAAGTCTGGCCAGAAGGTGTGTGTGCTCACTGGAAAGGGTGAAGACAGCAACCCCATGCGGGTGGGCTGCAGCTGCTTCTCCGTCTTGCCTTCCTTTTGGGATCTTGGGCATGCACACACATGCACCCGGCGTGTTATGAGCCACGGGGTCCGGTTCTCGAACCACGACTGCGCGGGAGTTCAGTGACATAGCCATTACGCCATCTGCTGGTCGCCCAGGGGAATATCTCTAAGGGGGGTACCAGCAGCTGCTGGCGCTGCGCGGTTCTGCCTGGACCGCGTCCGGAAGCCACACGGCTTGCCCGCTTCCTGCCCGTGACACCCGAGTGTGGTAGAGACTGGCATTCATGTCCTCAGATGTGAATTAAAAGCCACACATGCACATGCACACACGCATGCACATGCACACATGCATACACATGCGTACACATGTACACAAGCACACACATGCCTCTCCTCTGCCACCCTTCTTGTAAAAGCGGAAGCACACCAGACAGCTTAGGCCCTGGGAGGAAGAAGTCCTTCTAGAACAAATTTCAGACTGCAGACCCCCCCTCCTCCCGCCGGGCTGTGTGACCTTGCGGGAGTTACCAGCGGGTTCTTGGCCTCGGCCCAGGCAAGGTTAGAGAGACCTCCTCCAGGAGTTCCGCCCACCTTTCCCAGAGGACCTGGCTGTGTAGGGGCCGAGCCCGCTGAGCCCTGCGGCCGTTCCTGTCCATCCTCCTCGCCGCCGCCTCGTGGCACCACCTGCTGGGAGTCCCTGGGCAGAGGCAGGGTGGGGGGACTCCGGGAAGATGCGGGGCTGGGCCTGCCATGACCAACAGCCTGGCTCCTCCCAGGCTCAGCTCTTCACCGGGCCGGGCTGGGCCCAGAGCCAGATACCTGGAAACCAGGAGGCGGTCATGTCTCCTGCCCGGGACGGTGCGACCGCCCCACTCCGCCTTCCCTTCAGCTGTCGTGTCGGGTTTGGGCCGCCCCCACTGCTGGGGGTCGGGTCGTGCACCCCATTCCTGTCAGTGCCCGGAACACACCTGCTCTGGAGATGGCGCCTTCACGGACTAACCTGCTGAGGCTGGGCTCGGGCTGGGCCCCGGTCGGTCCATGGGAGCTCACATGAAGGGGGTGTGGCTGCAGAGACGGGGCGGGGGAAGGAGGGAGGAGGACCCCTTCCGCCACTAGAGGGCAGGGAAGTCCCCCTCAAGCCCTCGGCGGGAGTCGACCTGCAAACCTTGACTTGGGACTCTGACCCCAGGATGTGACGGCGTCTGTCCCAGCGCCCGCTCGGAGTGCTCTGGTGACAAAGAAGCCCTGGGCAGCTGTAGTGCCCACACCTCTGCCGACCTCTGCCGACCTCTGCTGCACTTGCTTAAGGTTTCTGCCTCAAGGGGCATCGCTCGCTGGAGAGAGACAGAGACAAGAGAGAGGGCAAGCGAGAAATCACTCCCGAGGGAATGGCCACACCACAGTCCCTTCTCCTACATTCTCCTAGGATCTTGGGCAGCATGTACACACGCCTGGTGTGATTTTTCAAGCCCCCAGTCCAGGACTTGAACCTTGGTCAGTCATGTGGGGAGTCTAGCACCGTAACTACTTCGCCATGTGCTGGCCCCTCGACTGTCCTTCTTAAACCACTAAGTGCACCAGCCATGTAGACGGCCGGCTGGCGCTCCCCGTGTAGACGGCCAGCTGGCGCTCCCCGTGTAGACGGCCGGCTGGCGCTCACAGACCTCCTGCTCGCTGTGTTTTTAAGCAGTTTGAAGCTACGACATGTGCCATGGGGGCCCGTACCGCGCGTGCCGTGGGCGCGTGACCTGCGTGGGAATGGTCCTGCTGTGCTCCAGTGCTACGGCGGGGTCACGGTGGGTGGCGCTGTCCTGGGAGGGTAGCAGGAGACACAGGGCTGGGGTGCCGTCACTGCGGGACCAAAGCATCACACTGAGGGCCCTCCGCAGAATGGGGCACAGACCCGCGGGTCCCGACTCAGGCCTTCGTCCTCCTGCCCCTCCGCGGCCAAGGGAGCGTTTGGAAATGCAGCCTAGGACGTGAACACACTTGGTTCCTGGCCCCCTCCAGGGCCAGCTGCCTCACCTGGCAGTGGTGGGCTGTCACGGTCCCCCGACTGCCAGCCTGCAGAAGGCCCTCCATGGGCAGCCCTGCGTGAGTGAGTCATCCCCTCCCTAGGCCTCGGTCTGGCCGCCGTGGTCGGTGCTGGGTTCAAGGCTGTCCGAAGGACGCGAGTTTCAGAAGAGCCCAGACTAGGTCGGGGCCAGGCGTTCCAGACAGAAGGGCATCTTCCTGCCACCTGCCCGAGGCAGCCGGGGCCGCGTGTGATGACGGTGCCCCATCGAGTGTCGGGCCTGTAACCGCTCGGGCACTCTGGACTCGCCCCACCTCAGCCGGCTGCTTCGTCCTCAATGCAAGGCGGGAAGTCCCACGGAGAGAACGGAGCCGTCGACACTGCTGCGGTCGGGGACCTTCCTTGGCGGCCGCATCTGCGAACGGTGATGACCCGGGTGGTGCCGTCGTGGAAATCCTGCGAGGAGAACCATCATGTGGATCTCGACGTGTCTTGCACTAGAATAAACTCCTATGTCCCCCGTTTTCCAGGAACTCCTGAAGTGCCTGGCAGTGCCTTTTCCGAGGGCAACAGTTACCTGTGTCCCCCGTGGCCTGTGCAGGTCAGCTGTCCCCACAGCAGCTAGGCCTCACCGTAGGTGCTGTCCTGGTGGGGACAGATGGGGCCACTGCTCACTGAGCTGACCCTCAGACCTCGGCTCCCTGGGGACACTCCCGGCCCAGGCCACTCCCTCCCTCCCATCCCCTCCTTGCTGGGCACACAGGGACACCTTCGTCAGCCGGGTCCGTGTCCTCTCTTCAGTCGAGAATCCGGAGTTCTCGTGAGATTCCCTCTGGCTCAGCCCCGGGGCCCAGCCAGATGCCCAAGCTGGCGCCAAGCGGAGGGAGCTAAGGGCCGTGAGGAGCGTGGGGAGGCGGAAGGAGCCAAAAACATTGGACCCCACGCACAGGGTTTCATGGCATGCGTTCTGGGGTGTAGACCTCTCGTGTGCTGGAGGACCTGCCCAGCCTCGGTGGCCCAGTCGGCCTCGCCTGCCGGGCGGCCACCCCAGCCTGCTCTCAGCTAGCGAAGCCCTGCACCGGTGGGCACTGAGGGCACCTGCAGAGGCCTTTGCCTCCTTGCCGGGACATCTCTGTCATTGTCTGTGGGGGTGCAGTCCCCCGCCTTCCCCAGCACCCGCCCTGCAGCCTCCGTGCTTGGCCTAGAACTCGAACTCAGTCCTCTGGGCCCCTTCCCATGCCACGTGTGCCCTGTCCAGGCCAGAGGCCGGGACTCAGCCCGGACCCCGGGTGGGCACCTGGCAGGCACCAGCCTGTGGGCACTTCCTGGTCGTCGGACTGAACACGACTCAACAAGAATTTGCTTTCCGGCGCACTTCCCCAGCGACCCAGGTAGACTGTGAAGCTGCCAGTAGTGATGTAGGTACAGGGATGCTGAGGGCTCCAGTCCCAGGGCGCGTTTGTCCCCAAGGCAGCTGCGTCTGACACCACACACTGGTGGCATTTCCTCCAGCGTTTGAGGCTAGACGTCTGAAGTCGAGGCGTCTGCCGGGACGTGCTTTCTGAGGGCTCAAAGAGGACCTGCCTGGTGGCCCCGGCAGCCGTGACGTCGCCCAGCTGTGGACGCTTGGCCCGCGTCTGCCCGTCACCTTGTTCTCCCATGGGCCTGTCTCCTGCCCCTCTCATGGACGCGGGCCACTGGACTGGGTACCCCCTAAGCTCAGAGGGCTCTTCTGACTTGTGAGCAAAGACGGTGTCTCCGGTGTCACGCCAGCCCACAGTGCCCTCAGTCACACCAGGTAAACGTGCTGAGGAAAGCAGCCAGCTCCTGTCCACAGTCACAGGGCCAGGCCTCACGGGCGCTGCCCCAGCGGGCCCCTGCTGCTGCTCCTGCATCCGCCGGGGACTCCCTGAGATTCGTCCTCCCTTCTGGCCCGGGGCTGTGGATCAGTATCGGGTGGGCTGGCAGGCGGCAGAGTGTGCGTCCTTAGCAGGGTGATTTCTTTCCTTTTTTTTTTTCGTTTGTTTTGGAGAGGTTTTTGCTATAGGGCACGTGCACTTGCCAAAAAGAGAGACAGACAGATAAGCGAGAAATCACCCCCCGGGGGGGCGGGGGACGGCCATGCTGCAATCCCTTCTCCTCCAGTCTCCTCTTGGGATCTTGGGCACACATGCACACGCACCCCATGTGAGTTTACACCACCGGGTCCAGGACTCGAACCGCTGTCGACCACATGGGAGTCCAGTGACATAGCTGTTACTCCAGCTGCTGGTCCCCCTAGCAGGGTGATCACAATGAGCAGATGAGCGATGTGTCTGTGAGGTTGGCCCTGTGTGTTCTCCCCGTCACAGCCGCCTTGATCTGGCCACCTGCATGTGAATGGGGCCGGGCCCTGGTCAGTGCGATGGCTGCCCGGAATGGTCCTGCCCTTCGGAGCCGTTTCCTTGTAACTTCCCGGGGAGGTCTGTGAGGTTAATGAGCTGCCGCTCTAACCCTCCGACGGGCTGGCTCCCAGCGAGTGCTCTGTAAAAGGGGCTGTGCCCTCGCAGCGCCAGGCCCACACCCTGACCTGGGTCCCAGCTCTGCTGGTGGCGAGTCCCTCCCTTCCTGGAGCCCGGCTCTGTCCGTCTGTCTGTGGATCGGGCAAGGTGTGGGCGGTGGAGCGGGTCGGAAGTGCTGGCAGCTGGCACTGCGGGCACCCGAGACACCCGCTTTCCCGCCGCCCCTCCCCCCAGGGGTCTCCACGTGCCCAGAGTTTCTGACCCCGGCTCCCTCAGGCAGGTGGGGCGGCCCGTGGGTTGCGCGTCCCACAGCCGGCCGGGCTCAGGAGCGGCTGCCTGTTTCAGAAACATGGCTGCTCAGGTCCCAGCACGTCGGACAAAGCCGGCCGCTCCCCTTTTCTGAACCGCTCACGGGGAGCTGGCCCCAGGGGCCCTCAGGTAGCCTGGGGGGCGGCCATGCAGATTCATCGTGCTCCCTAGCCTAGCCGAGGGGAGAAGCCGGGCTTGTTTCCAGCAGTCTGTCTCCCCGCAGGGAGCTGGAAGAGGACCCGGACTCTCCGGACGGGGAAGCAGTTGGTGGAGGACAGGCTTCCTGGAGGCTGGAGGAAACGGGCAGTGTGCAGGTGCCCTCCTGGAGAGGGAGAACTCACCCCTGCAGTCCTCGTCTCCGGTTCTTCGCAGGCTGACTCCTGGTTCGGTCCAGGTCCTGTCACTCGGTCTAACCCTCCTGGCTGGTGTCCAGGGCACTTGACTGGCCCCTCCCAGCCCCCGCCCGTCCTAGGACTCAGCTGCAGTTTGGGACCCGCCGCAGCTGGTCTTGGAAGTGGCCCGTTAGAGGACAGGCCTGGCCCTGGCTGAGACAGCAGCAGCGGGAAGTCTCAAAGTCGCCCAAGTCTGCTCCTTTGTACACACCAGCTTCCTGCCTCGTGGGGAGCTGTGTCCTGCCTCCTCCCTGCCTGCCAGGAGAGGGTCCTGAGAGCCGGCCGGGGTGGGGCCGGGGCTAGTGCATGTTCTCCTGTCCTGAGTGAGCGTGGCCTGGTCACTCGGGCCTGCTGTTCTGGCATTCTCCGTGCCGAAGCTGTAACTGCTCGGCGGTGGCTAGTAAAATGTAAGTGCTGCCGAGGCACAGGGCATCGGTGCTCCCGGCACATCCAGACCGGCCTGGCTGACCCACGTCGGGCACAGCCGTGCGTGCTTTTATTTCTGTGCAGACTTGCGCTTTCCTCTACCACGGCTCGCGTGCACCTGTCTAACGACAGAGAATTCAGGGGCAGAGAAGAAAATGAGAGTCTTAAAGAGGGTGTGACGCGTTCTTACAGCACTGGCACACACCAGAGCGGGCCTCTGCCCGGTGACTCTTGGAGGTTTGTTTCGTGAAGGTTCGGGGTGGGAGGGAACGGGGTAGAGAATCTCTAAGGCCAAAGGTGACCACATACCTCTTTTTTTTTAAGTGAGAGATTTCCACTGTCGGGCGCGTGTACTCGCTGCAAAGACACACAGACATCGCTGCCGAGGGGGTGGCCACGCCACAATCCCTCCTCCATTCTCTCGGGCACACACACACTTGGTGTGAGTCTTAAGCCACCGGGCCCAGGACTTGAACCACGATTTATTATGTGGGAGTCTGGTGACGTAACCACGCCTCTGCTGGTCCCCGTATGCCTCTCTACAGAAAGCATGTCGATGTGGCCGCTGCCTTTGCTGTGTCCTCTGGGAGAGCCTGGCACGTGTTGGGAGAGTCGGAGCGCGGCCGAGGGGCCTGCTGCGGGCGCACGCAGCACACACCCACTGCCACAGAGCTGCAGGCCAGCTCCACACGAGACGTGGCTCCTGCCCCCAGGAAAGGCGTCCTCCGTGTCCTCCTCGCCTTTCGCTGCGAGAGGATGAGCGGGGGGGGGGCAGACGACGGTGTAGCGGCCTCTCCGTCTGCCTTGGGCTGTTGAGCATGGCCACGGGAACTGAGCCCGGGCAGGGCCGGCCGCAGCCGCACACTTGCCCCGAGCGAGCAAGCCGCCCCGACTCTGCGTCTTTAGATCTGGGCCTACGGGGCCTGGTACTGCGCCCGGAGGCCAGAGCACCTGGCCCTCACTGGCAGGGCCTGGGCCCTGCGGGCAGCCTGTAGCTGCAGGGTCAGCCGTTGGGTGACACGGGGCAGGCGGCTTGACAGCCTCTGTCACTTGCCCTCAGAGCAAGCTCCAAACCGGGGTGCTCCAGCTCCCTCGGTGGGCCCTGGCCTTGGACGCAGCCAGAGTGAGAGGAGCATGGCCCGCTGCCGCCCGTCGCAGGTGGGGTCCCCTCGTAGCCGTAACGATGCGAGGAGGAGCATGGCCCGCTGCCGCCCGTCGCAGGTGGGGTCCCCTCGTAGCCGTAACGATGCGAGGAGGAGCATGGCCCGCTGCCGCCCGTCGCAGGTGGGGTCCCCTCGTAGCCGTAACGATGCGAGGAGGAGCATGGCCCGCTGCCGCCCGTCGCAGGTGGGATCCCCTCGTAGCCGTAACGATGCGAGGAGGAGCATGGCCCGCTGCCGCCCGTCGCAGGTGGGGTCCCCTCGTAGCCGTAACGATGCGAGGAGGAGCATGGCCCGCTGCCGCCCGTCGCAGGTGGGGTCCCCTCGTAGCCGTAACGATGCGAGGAGGAGCATGGCCCGCTGCCGCCCGTCGCAGGTGGGGTCCCCTCGTAGCCGTAACGATGCGAGGAGGAGCATGGCCCGCTGCCGCCCGTCGCAGGTGGGGTCCCCTCGTAGCCGTAACGATGCGAGGAGGAGCATGGCCCGCTGCCGCCCGTCGCAGGTGGGGTCCCCTCGTAGCCGTAACGATGCGAGGAGGAGCATGGCCCGCTGCCGCCCGTCGCAGGTGGGGTCCCCTCGTAGCTGTAACGATGCGAGGAGGAGCATGGCCCGCTGCTGCCCGTCGCAGGTGGGGTCCCCTCGTAGCCGTAACGATGCGAGGAGGAGCATGGCCCGCTGCTGCCCGTCGCAGGTGGGGTCCCCTCGTAGCCGTAATGATGCTAAGGCCCTGAAGCAGGCCTGGTCGTGCCCCACCCTCCCTGCCCTACTGCCACCCGGGCCTGCTCCGTGCATCTCATGAGGTGGACATGACAGTGGACCCCTCCCCTGCGTTCCCGTGAAACAGCGCACAGGTCTCCCAGCCCCGTGTGGGGAGCCCCGCCCCCCACCTGGCCTCCCTGCCCCGTGAGGGGAACCCTGACCCTCACCTGTTCTCCCTACCCCGTGTGGGGTGCACTGACCCCCCACCTGGTCTCCCTGCCCACGACCCTGGCGCTGGAGGGACTGGAGAGTCGCTGCTGCCAGGGCCCTCTGGGCTGTGTCCTCGCGGGCGGAAGGGGCTGCTGGGCCCTTGTTGGGCTCACTTGTAAGGGTACTGGCCCGGCCATGCGGGCTCCTCCCGTGACCGGGCTTCCTCCCCGGGTGCCCGCGCCTCCAGCCCAGCACGCGGGGGCCGGGGCTGCACCTGTGAGTCTGGGAGGCGCAGGTATTCCGTCCACGCAGGGCGAAAGGGCTTTCCCAGAGAGGGGTGCTAAACGCAGCTCGAGGGGTCTCACTGCTGTGGGGCAGGAGATTTCTGAGTGTGGTGGGCCTGGTAGGCCGAGGCAAGGAGCCAGGGCGTGAGCCGTCGGTCACCCCGGGCCCTGCCTCTTCCTGCGGTGTGACTCTGGGCAAGGGTGAGCCTCCCATCCTCCACCTCCACAGCCGTAACGTGGACAGCAGCCCATCCCCGTGGCTTGTGGACCGCACGGCCCTCCGTGGAGCCTCAGGACGGCGCTGCCACACAGGGGTTCTCGCTGACGCCGGCTGCAGTTCTGTCTCTTCCTGTGCAGATGTCAGGTGACGGACGCGTGCTGCTGCCGCTGTCGACAGTCATGGGCATCCAGAGAGGGCACACGTGGCTCAGGGCGAAGGCCCCTGTGGTTGTACCTTCACACCTAGCTCGAAACTGCTCACCCTGGTGTTGCCAAGAAAGAAGGAAAACAGACAGGGCCGCGTTCGAGATCCCTTGGGCAGCGGCCTCGGGGCTCAGGCGTGCTTGGTGCCCTGGCTTACCTGCTGATCGAGTTTTCATACAACCCGGAACCTGCTGGGCCCGAGCAGGGCCAGAGGCCGCGTGAACCAGCAGCCGGGGGTGGGGCCCACTGTCCTCGAGACCCTGTGGTCCTCGGTCTCGGTGTGTGAGGAGGGCGCTGGGACAGTCGTGTCGGGTGGGGGTGCCTGACAGAGCCCTTCCGTATGACATGTTGTACCTGCGGCCACCTCAAGCGGGCCCTGCCGTCACGGCAGCAGGACAGGCCAGTAATGGGTGCTTCTGTGGCAGTGTCCACGACAGAACGTGCTTATCTGAACCAGGAGTGGAAGGCTCTGCTGGGGGTGTAAGCGCTCCCTAAAACTCAACCAGCACCGCCAACGGGAGCCTGCCCTCCCGAGCGCTGCCTCGAGCCGGGACAGAGGTACTCCCTCCCCTCTGGCTCCTGACTGCTGTGTGGGAGGGGATGTCGGCCACGAGCCACACACCCGCCAGGTGCTCTGGTCCCTTTGCACTCGGGGTGTGTCACGTGATCGGCCCCGCGTCTTCCCTCTGAAGTGAGGACGATCATGCGGGGTCTCCTCCGGGAGGTCGAGGGCCACGTGCTCCTCTCGTCCGGGAGGTCGAAGGCCGCGTGCCTGTTGGTAGGGCCGCGTGCTCCTCTCCTCCGGGAGGTCGAGGGCCGCGTGCTCCTCTCGTCCGGGAGGTCGAAGGCCGCGTGCTCCTCTCGTCCGGGAGGTCGAAGGCCGCGTGCTCCTCTCGTCCGGGAGGTCGAAGGCCGCGTGCCTGTTGGGTAGGGCCATGCTCCTCTCCTCCGGGAGGTCGAAGGCCGCGTGCCTGTTGGTAGGGCCGCGTGCTCCTCTCGTCCGGGAGGTCGAAGGCCGCGTGCTCCTCTCGTCCGGGAGGTCGAAGGCCGCGTGCTCCTCTCGTCCGGGAGGTCGAAGGCCGCGTGCCTGTTGGGTAGGGCCGTGCTCCTCTCGTCCGGGAGGTCGAAGGCCGCGTGCCTGTTGGTAGGGCCGCGTGCTCCTCTCCTTGAGCTCTTGACGACAGTTAGCCGTGATGAGTGACACGTCACTGTCTTTACGTACACGTTGCCGGTAGTCCTTGGGCGATTGAAAAGGAGACGTGATGGGAGAGGCTGCCCAGATTACGGGAGCTTGTGTGTGGAAGGTCTAGGATGGCCGCTGTGAGGAGCCAGCTGTGACTTGGGGTCTACTTTCTCACACTTGCTGTGAGGAGCGGCACCCCAGCCGTGTTTCCCAGGCTGCTCAGTGTGCCGAGGGTCCAGCACAGAGAGCTGAGCCCCGCAGGGCTCTGGGCGTGACCCTCCCCTGCTGCACATGGCCACCTGCAAGTCTCTCCCTCAGTGCCTCCTGGACTTTGCGGGAGAGTCCGTTTTACAGAGCCTGCCATGCTCAACAGGCGGGGTTGATTCCCCCTGCGGGACACAGTCACACCACCGTCCCTTTTCCTCCACCTCTCCCTCTTTGGGGGATTTTGGGCAAGCACAAATCTGGAATGTCTTCCAGGCTGCCAGGGCGGGAACTCGAGCCGTGCAGTCAGCCATGAGGGACCCAGCTGCCTAACACCAAGCCACGGGCTGGCCCCGAGTCCACGTTCCGCCTGCATAGATGTGAACGCTTCCTGTCAGTGACGTCACACGGTGTGGGGTGCTTCCCCTCTGCGCGCCTGCCACGGCTCGTCTGTGTCAGGCTGCGCTGTCCTTGTGAGTACCCAGTGTTCTGTTTTGGAGCATGCGAGGGGCCAACCTCATTTTTTTGCTTGTGAATCTTCAGCCGTTCCAGGCATTTGTTGAAAAGACTGTCTTTTTCCCCAGGGAATTTTCTTGGCACTTTTGTCAAAAATCAATTGACTGTGAGAGTGAAGATTTATTTTTAGACTTCACGATTATCCCTTTGCTCCGTATGCGTGCCCTCACGCTGAGATCACACGGCCTTGATTACTGGAGCATCCGTAGTATATTTGAAATCCAGACGCCTTCGTCCTCCGACTTCCTTCTTCACTTCCAATATGGTTTTGACTATTTGAGTTCCTCATTTCCATATGAATTTAACATCAACCTATCGGTTTTTGCAAAGAAGCTAAATGAGGTAGGTTATTTTTGGTTCGTTTGTTTTTGTTTGTTTGATTTTTAGTTTAGAGAAAGAGATAAGGACCCCGACATGGTCTTGCCATGCAGGACCTCCTCCCCCCCAGCCTCCCACCCAGAACCATGGGTGTGCTGCAGGTGCACCTGGTGTCAGGCCAGCCAGGGCTCGAACCCAGGCCTTCCTGTGTGCTGCCTTCAGTTGTCGGCTGGGATTCTCAGGGACCATCCTGAGCCTGCAGATCAAGTCTGAAGGTATCGAGCCTTCAGCCCACTAGCATGGGATGCTTTACGCTTATTTAGTTCTTTAATGTTTCATAGTTTCCTTGTCCACGTCTGCACTTCTTTTGTACATGTACCCTGAATTATTTCGTTACCGCGACACTTGTTCCCGGGACTGTCAGTCGGCTTTGTTCTGGGTTATGACCGCTAGGAATGACACTACAGCCGACCCTTGTCCGTTCACCTTGGACCCTGTAATCTTGCTGAACTTATTCGTTTTAATAGTTTTTCTTCACGTGTGTGGTTGAGTTCTTTTCTTTTCTTTTCTTTTCTTTTTTTTTTTTTTTTTGGAGAGGTTTTTGCTATAGGGCTATAGGGCGCGTGTGCTCACCAGACAGAGAGAGACAGAGAGACAGAGAGTGAGAAATCACCCCCCCAGGGGGATGGCCACGCCACAATCCCTTCTCCTCTTGGGATCTTGGGCACGCACGCACACACGCCCGGCATGAATTTAAGCCACTGGGTCCGGGACTTGAACCACGGTCAACTATGTGGGAGTCCAGCGACATAGCCATTACACTAACTGCTGGTCCCAAGTTCTTTTCTTACAGTTTAATTTTCATTTTCTTTTTTGGAGGATTGGGTGGTTTGCCACAGAGCGCATGCGCTCATCAGAGGGAGAGAGGAAGAGAAGAGGGGGACTGAGAAATCACCCCGGGGGATGGCCACACCACCATCCCTTCTCCTCCATTCTCCCTTTTGGATTCTGGGCACGTACGCACACATGCCCAGAGTGATTCTCAAGCTGCTGGGTTTGGAGCTTGAACCACGGTTGGCCATGTGGGAGTCCAGTGCTCAGCTGCTCCACCACCTGCAATGCTACACACACCAGAGAGCAAGGGGGCGGGCAGTGAGCAGCAATGCACCCTAGCCCCCGTGGAATTTGGGCACACTCGCCCCGGCGTGTTTTTCCAGCCACCAGGTCCAAGCTTGGACAGTCGCTCTGTGGGATCTGCTCCCTAACCCCAGCCGGGGCTGCCGTCTTCACAGACACTCCTCTCGAACTGCCCTAACCGTCTCATAGTACGCCCCGTCTGGTACGTGTTTTAGTTCTGTCATCTCAGAGTGTTTTCTATTTCATTCGTGTCTCTCGTTCGACCCGTTGGTTGTTGAGGAGAGCATTATTCAGTCTCCACACGTCTGCGACTTTCCCGACTTTCCTGCTGTGTCGATTGCTAACGTCATTTCGTTGGAGAACTTGTGCTCTATGATCTCATTCCTTTTTATTCTCTGAGGTCTGCCTCATGGCCTGGCATGTGACCTGTCCCCAGAAATGTCTCGCATGTATTTGAGGAGAGTGCTGTGGGGTCTAGGGACACCTGCCAGTCCAGGCACTCTGGTGTCACCCTAGTCCCCATCCATGCCCCCGTGCCCATGTGCCCATTCCCTTGCCCCCGTCCATCTCACCGTCCATGCCCCCGTGCCCTTGTCCCCGTCCATGTCCCCGTCCATGTCTCCGTCCATGCCCCCGTGCCCTTGTCCCCGTCCATGCCCCGTCCATGCCCCCGTGCCCTTGTCCCCGTCCATGCCCCGTCCATGTCTCCATCCATGCCCCCGTGCTCTTGTCCCCATCCATGTCCCCGTCCATGTCTCCGTGCCCTTGTCCCCGTCCATGCCCCGTCCATGTCCCCGTCCATGCCCCTGTGCCCTTGTCCCCGTTCATGCCCCGTCCATGCCCCATGCCCTTGTCCCCGTTCATGCCCCGTCCATGCCCCATGCCCTTGTCCCCGTCCATGCCCCCGTGCCCTTGTCCCCGTCCATGCCCCGTCCCTGTCCCCGTCCATGCCCCCGTGCCTTTGTCCCCGTCCATGCCCCCGTCCATGTCCCCGTGCCCTTGTCCCCGTCCATGCCCCGTCCATGCCCCCGTGCCCTTGTCCCCGTCCATGCCCCTGTCCAGCCTGACCCCTGCACCTTTTACGGAGTGCCCATAGTTGCTCCATTGTCTCGAGTTCTGTCAGTCTTGCTTGTGTATTCTGAGGCTCTGTTTCCAGGTGGCCATAACCTGTCTCCCTGCTTGGTGAGCCGAGGGCTTCCCAGATACCAGGGGTGGCCAGAGTCAATGCATCAAGGTCCAGGAGTTGGTCCTTTTCTCCAACCAGAGTCCGATGATCCAGGAACGTTTGGCCTTGGGGCGGGCATCCCAGCTGAGGGGTCCCCTGACACAGGACGGAGGCGTGCCTCTCCACACTGCAGTGCCTGTCCCGAGGAGGGGTGCCCTGGGATTGGTGGCTCAAGGGGCCAGCTTGATCCTGCTTCCTGGCCAGTGCACCAAAATGTTGCAGAAAAACAGACCCCGAGGAACGGACAGCACTCAGGAGAGAAAGGAGAACTCCTTATTATGCCGGCGGACATGGAGGAGTTAATACTCTGAATCTCCGGCCCGGTTGAGAGTTGGACACAAACTTTTATGGATGAATTGGGGAGGGGCAGTTTCAGCACGCCTGGAGTGTCCTATCAGGGCAGAGGCTCAGGGTCTGCCCTAATACAGAGCTGGCAGAGAAGCAGGGACTCCAGCCGACTCAAGGCCTCTGGCTGCTCAACAGTTCAGGGGAGGGGCAGCTAGCTCGAGGGGGAACAGAAAGCCCAGGCAGCTATCAACCTTGGGTTGCTTCAAGGTTGCTCACAGGCTCCTCCATATCAGAACAGGAAGTTCAGGCGGTTAGCAGCCTCGGGTTTCTCCATGTTACTCCCCCCTCTTGAACCTCGTCCACCATACTCGAGAAGGGTCAGTTAACAGGAGGGTGGTAACATAGTTTTCTGAGGCAGTGACAGGTAGTTGATATTTGATGGCTTCAAGGCAGGAGGTTCTAAGAGTATTGTCAGGAGCCATCTGTCGCTGTCAAGCTTCTGCCGTGTGTAGATTGGTCAGTGTCCGGAGTGACCAAAGCAGTGTGTAGTCTCCTCGAGCTTCCGCCGTTCACACAGCAGCCATTCCAGGAGTGACTACAGCAGGGCTGTAGTCCTGATGACAGGTCTTGGTCCTCTGGAAGGTCATCTTGGTCGGCTGCTCAGGTGGCTTAGCATCGTCCAGGTCCCGGGGTCCTCTGGTGCTGCAGCTCACTTCACTTGCAAGTGGTGGGTCCAAGGGGCCAGCCCTGCAACCTCAACTGCAGTGGGGGTGACAAGCACAACAACATATGGCCCCCACCAGGTGGCTGAAGTGACTTTTCTTTTTTTCTGATTTTTAACCCACATCAAGTTCCCGGGCTCACGTTTGGGTATCCAGTTTCCAAGGGAAATGGAAGTTCTTCCTAAGATTACAGGGGTTAATTTTTTTTAGTTTTTCCCAAGGCTATTAAATCCTGAGTCAGGATTGCCTCGCCCAGCTGACAGACACCCAGGCCTGCCTGGGTGACTGAAGGGGGTGGTCACTCAGACAGAATCTCATAAGGGAAAAACCCTGTTTCTGTGGAGTGCATGGAACTTGGAGCAGGGCCAGTGGGAGGACATCCACCCAGGGCACTCAGTGTCCTAACAGAACTTTGCTAGGGTAAACTTGAGGGTGCAACTCATTCACTATTCTCCCAGAGCTCTGAGATCGGAAAGCAGTGTGAAGCTTCCATTTTATGCCCAAGGACCTTGCCACTCCCTATGTATCTCCTGCCACAAAAGTAGGGCCACTGTCTGACCTGATCATAAGGGGAAGCCCAAACCAAGGTATGGCTTCCTTCAAAAGGGCTCGAGTGACTTCTCTGGCCTTTTCAGTTCATATAGAGAAGGCTTCTACCCAGCCTGAGTAGGTACAGACCAGGACTCGTGAGTACTTGTAGCCCCGGCATGGAGAAGTCTGCCTCCCGCAACTCCAGGGACACTGTCACACTGGCTTGTATTCCAGCTGGTCGAGTTGACCCCTGGGCGGGGTTATTTCTGGCACAGGTCTCACACTGCATGCTCATGGTTATGCCCAATGATAGTAGGCGACTCAAGAAATAGTATTAGCCCAGTAAGCACTCCAGGTGGGTCTTTCCGGTGAGTCAGCCCATGGTGTTGCTTTACCAATAAGTATCCCCGAGACTGAGGTATGTGTATTTTTTTAATCTGGCAGTCTCCATCTTTCATTTTCTTCAAGAGTTGCTCCCTCTGATTTTGCCCAACAATGTTCATCAGCAGTATGGGGTGGTGAGGGTTTTGGGAGACTCGTGGTTGGGAACACCCTTGTTACAGCAATCGGGGTTTGGGGACTCATGGTTGGGAACACCCTTGTTACAGCAATCGGGGTTTGGGGACTCGTGGTTGGGAACACCCTTGTTACAGCAATCGGGGTTTGGGGACTCATGGTTGGGAACACCCTTGTTACAGCAATCGGGGTTTGGGGACTCGTGGTTGGGAACACTGGTTACAGCAGTCGGGGTTTGGTTGGTGGCAGCCTTGGCTGTCTGGTCTGTTGTGTCTAGGGTGACGGGATCCTCCCCCCATGGTGTCCTCTGCAGTGGATGACTGCCACTTCCTTGGGCTCCCAGACTACTTCTAATAATTGACAGATTTTTTTCTTTGTTTTTAACTGTCTTTCTTTCTGCCGAGAGGAGTCCTCTCTCTCGATATAATGCCCCATGGACGTGTAGGGTGGCAGAGGCAAATTGTGAGTCTGTGTAGAAGTTTACTCTCTTGCCAGTTGCCACTTTTAAGGCTCATATTAATGCCCAGAGTTCAGCCTGCTGAGCTGACCACGCTTGGGGCAGTGCCCCAGCCTCAATCACTGTGTCCTGAGAGGTAAATCGAGTTCCACCCTTCATGTAGTTGCTGCTGTCACTGAAGAGAGTGAGGTCGGGGACCTTCGGCTGTGTGTCTACAAGACCAGGACATCCAGAAACGACCTCATCGAGGGCCTCTTCACAACTGTGGTCAAGAGGCCCCAGTGTGTCCGGAAGGGAGCTGGTGGGGTTGAGGGTCTGCAGAGTCTGGAGCCTAATTCGGGGGTTTCCAATCAATACGCCCTGGTAGTGGGCCATCCTAGAGTGGGCTAGCCATTTCTATTCCCCGGTGCTCATCAGAGCAGTCACTGAATGGGGAAGCTGGGTGTTGATAACTTGGCCTAAGGTTAACTTGTCTGCCTCTTTAATCAGTTTGACCGTGACAATGAGGGCTTGGAGGCAAGGGGGCCATCTGGGTGCCACTGGGTCTACTCTTTTATTCAGGTAGGCAGTGGGTCTCTCCCAAGGTCCAAGGCTGAGTCAGACACCTACTGCTGTCTGGCTTTTTTCACATACAAACAGATTGAATTCTTGGGTGATGTCTGGGAGTCCCAAAGCCCGGGCTTTCCTGAGGCTTCACTTAAGATCCTGGGAAGCCTGCTCTTGGAGGGGTCCTCATTCAAATGCGCCTTCTTCTGGGCTTTTTAATAGTTCATACAGTGGTCTGGCCTCAGCAAAGCCCGGGATCCAAATTTTACAGAATCCTGCTGCTCCCAGGAACTCGTGCAGTTGTCTTCTGGTTGTGGGCTGAGGCAGCCCACATATTATCTGTTTGTGCCCGAGAGCACGGTGTCTTTTAGTCAGAATGAACCCTAGGAACTGCACCTGAGTTTGACAGATCTGGGCCTTCTTCATTGAGACCTAGTATCCGGGAGAGAAGCTGGAGCAGTGCCCAAGTTCCCTTCCAGCAATCTCCTCGGGTCGCTCGAGCGAGCAGGTCATCCGCATACTGGGACAGAGCACACCCAATTCTCTGGCCTGGAAAATTTTCTGAGTCAGTAGCAAGTGCTTCCCCAGGGGTGAGTATTCATCGTTCTTCCACTAGGGGCACTGTTACAGTCAGGATTTTGGCAGGGCTGAGTGGCAGCCAAGCCTGATGAGTTGGAACTGATTTGAGCTCTGAGTTTAGTCAGTAGGCCCCTTCCTAGCAGTGGGATTGGGCAGTTAGGCAGGTACAGGAACTCGTGGGTAGCCAGATGTCCCCTCAGCTGGCACCTTCTCACCTATAAAAGGACCTGAGTTTTGGTATTTCTAGGGTCCTCATGGTGGCTTTTCGGCCTGACGGGGCCCAGGGGCTGGGTGACAGTGGAGTGTTCAGCTCCAGTATCTACCAGGAATGCCATTGGCTGGCCCCACTTTGACATTAACCAGAGGCTTCCAGGAGCCCAGGATCATGGAGCCCAGTTAGTCTTATTCTAATTCCCTCACGGCCAGGAGCTCTCTTGGGGGTTCTGGATGGAAAGTCTTGGGGGACCCCGGTGGATTTTTGGTCATTTTCCACTGGTTTGCCTTCCGCTTGGGGCATTCATCTCTCCAGTGTCTGTCCTCTTTGCAGTACGTGCGCTGAGTTGGTCTGAGCCTGGGGCAGCGGGGTCTTGGCTCCCTCAGACCGGATGGGGCATCTGGTTGTCTGAAGGCAACAGCCAACAGGGTTGCCTCCTGCTTCATCCTCCGGTCTGCTTTCTTTTTTTCCTCTCAATCTCGGTTCATGAAGACTTGATTAGCAATCTCCAGGAGCTGGGTGGCATTCATCCCAGCAAAGCCTTCCTGCTTTTGGAGTTTTCTACGGATGTCAGGGGCCGATTGGGTAACAAAGGTGGCATTAATCATCTGCTAGCTTTCGGAACTCTCCGGATCAAATGGAGTGTAGATCGATATGCCTCACAGAGTCTCTCGTGAAATTGCCCCTTCGGCTCCTCTGTCTCGGTGATTTCTGTAGCTTTTGCCATGTTTGTAGGTCTCTTCACACCAGTTCTCATCCCCTGCAGGAGTGCCTCTCAGTACTTGCTGAGATGGGCATGTCCACGCTCAGTATTGAAGTCCCAGTCAGGCTTTTCATTTGGAAAGCAGTTCTGGCCCAAGCCTTGGGATCTGCCACACTGTTGGGGACATGCTCTCATAGCCATTTCTTTGCTGCGGCAGGACTCTGTGGCACTCCTCTTGTGTTAAATACGGTGAGGAGTAGCTGCCGACAGCCATCCCAGGTAGGCTGGTGGGTTTTAAGTATAGACTTCGTGAGATCTATCATCACCTGGGGCTGTTCCAAGTAGGAGGGGGTGTGGTGTTTCCAGTTAAGCAGATCAGTGGTGGTGACGGGCTGGCAGGAGAGTCGCCTTAGCCTCTGTGATAGCCCCCTCCGCGCCTTCTGGTGGGGTCCTTGGGTCCCCCACAGAGGCATCTGAAGAGTGAGGGTGCCCTGGGCTGCAGTGGCTCACCAGGTGATGGTGGGAGAGGCAAAATCTGGGCACGGGATTTGGGATGGCTGGCAGTCTTCCCCCTAAGCTGGCACTGGCTCCTCTGGCTGCTCTTTGGGCCCTGGGGAAACAGATGGAGGTGGGGTTTCGATTACTGGCTCAGCCAGGACCTATGGGGGGGTGGAGCTGCTAATGGCTCCTCTTCTGGGGAGCCCTGCAGTATTGGAGCTGTGGGTTTCTTTTGGTCAGAGTCGGGCATAGGGCATGACTCACAAAAGCCCTCACAAAAGCCCACCCACCTCCATGGAGGCTGACCTCTGCGGAGGCCGACCCCACAGAGGCCCACCCTCACAGAGGCCCACCCCCATGGAGACTGACCTCTGCGTAGGTGAGGCCCACCCTCTGCGAGGCCCACCATCGTAGCAGGCCCCCCCTGCCCTTTGCAGACATCACAGTGTTGAGGCAGGGACAGCTCCACGCTCCAGGTCCTGCTGCTTATAGGATTACGCCAAGGGCCGAGTGCTGCATCTGGTTCTAGAGCCCGTCACAAATGCACGTGCCCCTGGTGAGCACAGAAAAGACAGCATTTAAAGAGGACAGCCTTGCCATCTGTTGAGCTGGGTGGATGGGGAGGATAGAGGCTCTGCAAATACAACTACTTCTTTGGCCAAAGACCTACCCCGCCCAGCAGGATGGAGACAATCAGTGATGTCTTCTTCCCTATTCCAGTTTACTTAATCTAGGAAGATGTCTTCGGTTCCTGCCCTCCCTCTTTTTCCTGTCTCCTTGCTTCATAGATGCCTAAGTGGGTCTTCTCTGTGGTTCTCCTCTGTGAGATTTCCTCTATGGGCCCCTTCTGTGGGTCTTCTATGTGAGGTCTCCACGTGGGTCCCCTCTGCAGGGTCTTCTCCCTGGGGGTCTCCTCCATGGGCCTCCATTGTTAAGGCTGGATGGTGTACCAGCTGTAAGGTGCAGGCCGTTCTGTACTGTCCACATCTGTCCCAATGTCTGCCCGAATCCTGGGGACTTGGACCCATCATTAAGAAGTTCTTCCATCAAGAAATGAAGCATCTCCAGGCTGTTTCTCAACCCCAATTTATTTACTGTCTTTTTGGGTCTTTTTCTCTCAATGTCGGTCCATAGGATGTCAGTAGGGAATGTCAGAGGCTCAGGGCTTCCATTTCCGTATGTGCGCATGAACACCCCCTCAGACAGGTGTATGTGTGCATTGCAGCCCGGCGGGTCATCAGAATAAAGCCTTTGGGTTATAGAGCATTCCCTAATCCCAGTGTGAGTGGCACTCTGCCTTTATTTTCCCTGTCATTGTGGGTGACAAAATGGCTTCAGAGGGTGACGACAGCCTCTGTACAGTATCAGCGTTGAGAGGGTCTTTCTTCCTAGAAGCCCAGGCATATTAGAGAGCCCTGTCTCCCAGTGCCCTCGGGGTTTTCAGTGCAGGAGAGATTTCCCTGACTTACCAGAGAGCCTCATGTCCTGAAAACCCATAAATGTTTTCTTCATAAAACAAGAAACATGCGTGCTTGGCAGGCAGCACAGCGGGTTCTGCGGTGCTGGAAGCCATGCGGAAGGTCCCAGTCTGCTGCCAGGTTCGCCTGGACACACATGCCCACAATCCTGGCTGAGGGGGGATTGTGACCTGAGACCCTGCTGAGGGTTTGATATGGAGCAACCCAAGGCTGGTAACTGCCTTAACCTCCTGTTCTGATATGGAGGAGCTTGTGAGCAACCTTGAAGCAACCCAAGGTTGATAGCTGCCTGGGCTTTCTGTTCCCCCTCGAGCTAGCTGCCCCTCCCCTGAACTGTTGAGCAGCCAGAGGCCTTGAGTCGGCTGGAGTCCCTGCTTCTCTGCCAGCTCTGTATTAGGGCAGACACTGAGCCTCTGCCCTGATAGGACACTCCAGATGTGCTGAAACTGCCCCTCCCATTCACCCATAAAAGATTATGTCCTACTCTCAGCTGGGGCCAGAGATCCAGAGTGTTAACTCCTCTGTGTCCCGCCGGCATAATAAAGAGTTCTTTCTCTCCGGAGTGCTGTTTCCATTCCTCAATGTCTGTTTTTCTTTCTCTCTGTGTCTCTTTTTTTCTCTTGAAATAAGTAAATAAATAAGCTGTAAATTCAAAACAAAATGAAACAAAGACAGAAAACCAATCTCTGACATCCCTTCCCTTCACTATGGTGTGCACTGGCTCCTCAGGTAAGCCACACTCCTGCCTGCCTCTGCCCACACTGTGTCTGCTCATGCCATCTGTCCACGCCATGTCTTCCCACACCATCTGCCCACGCCATCTGCCCATGCCACGTCTGCCCACGCCATCTACTCATGCCACATCAGCCCATGCTGCATCTGCCCATGCCGTGTCTTCCCACACCATCTGCCCACGCCATCTGCCCATGCCATGTCTGCCCACGCTGCATCTGCCCACGCCATCTACTCATGCCACACCAGCCCACTCCGTGTCTGCCCACGCCGTGTCTGCCCACACCACATCTGCCCACACTGCGTCTGCCCACACTGCATCTGTCCTCGCTGCACCTGGATACCCTGGCCCCTCCCAGAGCTGTCAGGCTGCACCCACGGGACTTGTGAGCTCCGGCCCTGCTGTCCCTGGCATGAGTGTCCTTCTCTCCCCCGACTTGGTCTGAGTGCTGTCCCCACCAACGTGGTACGCTTTGGGACGCGTGCCTGGCTCCTACCCTCTGAGCTGCCGTTACACCCCAGTCACTCCCCATGTGTTGGTCCTGCGTTTGGTGATGGCAGATGCTGTGTGAAAAGTAACAGTAACTGATAGTGACGGCGATACCGCACAGCACATGCACTAAAGGTGACTGGTGCCACGTCTCGTGTCTTACAGTGCATTGCAGTGTGACATGGCACCGCGTAGCTAACACACGGGCACGTGAGGACGGCGGGCACTTCACAGCCGGCCCTACCCGGGAGGGTCTGAGACGTGGGGACAGTGGGGGGTGACCGTCACGGCCGGCCCTGCCCAGGAAGGTCTGAGATGTGGGGACAGCGGGGGGTGAACGTCATGACTGACCCTGCCCGGGAAGGTCTGAGACATAAGGACAGCGAGCGGGTGACCATCATGGCCAGCCCTGCCCAGGAAGGTCTGAGACTTGGGGACAGCGGGCGGGTGACCGTCATGGCCGGCCCTGCCCGGGAAGGTCTGAGCAGGACCTTGCTGTCTGATGCCGAGTGACCCAGGAGGTGGTTGCTGTCCTGTTGAGAACGTCATGGCAGAGAGAAGCCAATGACATACCCCGAGTCTGGGGGCCGGCAGGTGGTGACCGGCGCCCGACCAGGCATGCTGGCCTTGACCCCGCCTGCCGTAACCGCTGCAAGGCAGGCGTGTGGACCGAGGGCACGGCGCGCTGACGTCTTGTTGCCCGTGCTGCTGCCCTGTCTCCTGGCCAAGGCCGTCCTCTGCCTTGCTGTGAGGTGCAGTCTGGGGAACTCGGGGGTAGGGTGGGCGACCGGACACAGCCTCTGGAGCCCCCTTGTGGTCTGGGGGCCCACCGTCTGTGTGCGAAGGACAACGGGAACCTCAGGGCGGGGTCGGGGTTTGGGTTGCTGGCTGGTCTCAGATGTGTGCTGTGTCTGTGCAGAACCTCCAGGGCATCTTGTCCCCTTTCCACTGACCGAGCCGCGGAGGCTCCGGGGGAAAGTGACCTGTCCGAGGTCTCAGTGAGGAGGGGAGGATCTGGGGTAGAAATCCACTCTGACCTCTGACCCCAGGCTGTAGCCTGCTGTGTGGACGTGCTGCTGGGGCTCCAGTGCCTGTCTGCTCGCTCGCTCCCCCACGTGTCCGACCAGCCGGCGTGTCTGGGGAGGTGGCACGTGGCAGCGCCCAGCCGGCGAGACCTGGGTCCACGACAGTGTCTCGTGCCACTGAACTGGCGCTCCAAGCCAGGGCTTGGGTCTTGAGCACGGTGTTTGCAGGGACGTGAGTGGCGTGGGCTTGGCTCTCTCAGGGATCCAGGCAGGTGGCCGGTCAAAGCGCCGTCCTCACTGGCCTGTCTGTAAGAAGCAACCTGTTTTTTCATGAGAAGTGCAGGTTTCAGGGGCGGTTCCAGACACCGGGCTTTCTGTTGTGCTGACCAGCGAGGCCACGTGGGCACATCCTGGTTGTGCCGTGTGCCTCGAGTCAGGCGGATTTCATCATTCGATTTTCCCTCATTTGTACGACCGAGCAGCGCCAGCCCTCACACCCTCAGAGCGTGCGAATTGCACGTGGCTCATAGCACGTTTGTCACAGAAAATGGGGCTCTTTGTCTTTTTAATTAAGGAGAAGACAGTGGCACTTTTGGCTGATGTGAGAAGCGCGTTCACACGACCCTCTCTTGCACGCGGCACCTGCCTCGGGCCTTCGCATGCAGCTTGCCTTGCCACACAGGCTGGCGTGTTCTGCGCCCCACTGCCCCGGTGTCTCGTTCTCTGCAGGCGTGACCCCGAGCGTGTGAGTTAATGTGGGGAGCGCTCAGAGAATGCGCAGGCCCCGCCTGGGCTCGGCACGATGTCCCAGGGAGGCCGGCCTTTCTCTGAGACCTCTCCTGGCGTCAGCCTCCACCCCGCGAGACTCTGCCCCAGCCCCCGTTGGCTGCTCTTTGAGCTGCACAGAGGCTCCTACCCGACCGCCGCCAGAGAGCCCGCTCCTCGCCCCGACCGCCGCCAGAGAGCCCGCTCCTCGCTTCGGACAGCCTGGCAGCGCCCCAGCGCTCAGGAGCTCCTCCGTCAGGGCCAGGAAGTCCCAGCCGCTCTCGTCACCCACCCTAACCTGTCCACGGGGAAGGGCACGCTTTTACCGCACGAGCAGAGCGGTCGAAGAGTGCTAGAGCTCTAGAGGTCTTCCCCAGGACCACAGCCACGTGTGTGCGAGCCCTCCGCTTTGACGTGGGCTCACTGCGTGCTGTGTGCAGCCAGAGGAGAGGGAGGCCTTCTCGGCCTGGGAGAGGCCCTCAGGAGGTCCGTGGTTCCCATGTGGCGGTTCTGAGCGTTCTGTCTGGGACGTGAGTGTTGGGCTTGACTCCAGGGTAGCAGCCAGAGCAGACCCCACGTGGGCCCTGTCACCATGGTCAGAGAGTGGCCACATGAGGACAGGGATGACAAGGGAGCACTTTGTGGGTGAAGACGGGGTCTCCCCAGGTCGGGCGGACATGGGCCTCCAGGGAGCATGGTAAAGATGTGGGCTCCTGAGGGAGAGGGCCAGGAGTCTGAATTCCCACGAGCCTCTCTGCTCGCCTGCTCTCTACAAAACAGCCACGGGAGCTGGGCGTCCCCTGGGGGCCCCTAGTTCCGACGCGACCCCGCGGGGACCCTGGCCGGCACCGGAGCTGCAGCCCAGCCATCACTGGGCCCTGGTGCTGAGAGCAACAGCTGGTGCCATGCAGACCAGCACTGCCCGCCAAGGGAGAGCTCCCCCAGGGCCACGTCTCCTGCCCCCGGGCTTGCCAGCCCTTCCTCTGCTCCTCCCGCTAGCTTTGAATTCTCACAGCTTATTTCACCGGCCTGTAAAGTCTGGATCTGTGAGGAGCAGAAATCTCAGTGGCGAGGCTGGAGTCAGGGCAGAGCCACAGGCTGGTGGCCGACGGGCGCCCGCTCATCCGTGGTCGCCCGGGTCTCGTCTTTCTCGTACCCGCCGAGTCCTTGGCGCTGCACTGGACCTGGAGACCGCGGGAGCGCTGGGTGGGCATCAACCTCGGCCCTGTGTATCAGCAGAGCGAGGTCTCTTCACGCCGGGACCTCGGCACCACATCTGCAGGTGGGTTCTCCTTGGGAGGATTCGCGATCCCATCTGCAAAGGGAGTGCAGATCGGCCGGCCGGCCCTCCCAGCTGTCTCCAGGAGGCCCCGTGTGGCTGTGGGGCAGCTCCGTCAGAGGTGACTGCCAGGGCTCGAGGGAGGGGCCGCCATGCGGGAGGCAGAGAGACGTTCTGGGAAGGACTGGAAGGGGATGTCAGCCAAGGGCTTGAGTGGCAGGGTGGGAAGGAGGGCTTCTTCCTATTATATAATGTATTTGTTTTCTCCATGAGCAAGTGAGACCAAGACAGAGAATGTGAAAGGAGAGAACAGAGAGACAGGCAGCACCCCACCGGGTCCGAATTTCTGCAAGCACTCTGCAGGCAGCCCGGAAGAGGCCTGTCTCGATCCACCCCGGCCCCAGCCGCCCAGAACAGGCAGGTGCCGTCCGGACTTGAACCCAGGCCTCCCCCGGCCCTGCCCCGCAGAGCCTGAGGGCTGCCCCACTCCCCGTGGAGAGCCACGCTGAGTCCTGGGAGCGGCGCCCACACAGACGGCGTGGATCCATGGAGGCCGGGGTGGGAGCGTGGGGATGGGCTCGAGGGGCCGCGTGGCCAGAATGTGGACAGCAGGAGGTGGGGATGTTGGAGACTGCACGGTGCTGTGACGGGGACCGTGGGACAGCAGCGTGTCGAGTGTGGGCACCATGAGGGGCACACAGCCTGGACTCAGAGCCTTCAGGGGGCCTTGCCTCTGACCCCTAAGAAGGTCACCAGGCGGGGCTGTCTGATCAAGGACAGCACTGGAGGCCTGTGGCTGGCGGCGGAGGAGCAGACCCGGCTGGGAACGCGCTCTCTGCCACCTGGTGCCATGCACGTCCCCGAAGCTCCCGTCTTTGCAGGAAGAGCTGACAGGGTGGGCCAGCCAGGGGCGGCCGATGTCACAGGACTGACTGCAGTGTGAGCCCCGGACCCAGTGGCTTGAAACCACTTGGTGCCGCGTGCACGTGCCCAAGTCTGAAAGGGTGCTGGAGGAGAAGGGGTTACAGGGGCCATCACTCCTGGGGGTACTTCCCATCTCCCTCTCCCTCCCTCCTTTCCTCCCTCTCCCTCTCCCTCCTTCCCCCCACTCCTCTCTCACTCCCTCCCGCCCCCTCCCTCCGCCCTCTCCTCCTCTCTCCCTCCCTCTCTGTCACCCTCTTTCCTTTGGCAAGTACATGTGCCCCATAGCAAATTTTTAAAAAATAAAATAAAGGAGTGACCAGACAGACCTGCCCACTGCCCCGCTGCCCTGCTGCCCTTGGGGACATTCCTGTTGCAGTGCCTCGGGGGTTCCCGTCTCAGGAGCACGGGCAGCTTTCGTGCCTGGGCTGCATGTGTGAGAACCCGGTTTATACCGCCTTCCCCCCGGGTCCGAGGGTTGGCTATGCAGAAACGCCTGTGTGGCCAGCCCCGGGGTCTCCGGACGCTGAGGCTCTGTGTTTCCCTGGGAGACTGCACCTCACACGAGTCGTCACCGCTGGTCGCCGGAGGACTCGGGTGTCCTGTGCGGTTCCGGGAGAGGCCGCGTGGGAGCCGGCACCCGGTTTCCCCAGACCACGCTGCGCCTCTCCAGGGGCTGATCTCACCGCGTCCTATGCTGCCATCCCCAGCTGTATGACTGCACGCCCACCGCGTCACGTGTGACCCCGGAGATGGGCTCAGGACGCAACATGGCAGCTCGCGGTGGTTCTGAAGTGTTCTGAGCAATCGCTCTTTTACGTTGGCGCGTTGTGAATATCTGATCGACGGCTCCCGGGCCCTGCCGTGACAGTCCTCACAGCACACTCAGACAGAGGCCTCCATGGAGAAAACGGCCCCTCGATGCACCCGTAGGAAGCCATCGCAGACGGGAATATTCCTGTTATAACAACAAATGGAAAATCAGTGCACAGATTATACGCATTTTCTTCCGAAAATTATGAGGAATGATTACATGAGTGAAAAAAGCCATTTGTAGAAAAATACACAGTATCTGGCTCCATTTTTGTAACCTTCAAACCACAAAATTCCAGAAATGGAGGCATTTCCAGGAGTTGAGAGGGGCTGGAGGTGAGGGCGGTGGGTGTGACCACAGGATGTCCCGAGGGACCCAGCAGAGGGAAGGCGTCTGGGTAGTGTTGTGTCAGGTCGGCAGGGTGGCCCCGACGGTCGATGGTTTTACGTGGTGGCCCTTGGGGAAGTAGAGAGGATGGCACACAGGTCTGTCTGTTATTTCTTAGAACTTTATGTGAACCTACGACTAGTTAAAAAATGGAAATTTTAGGGACCAGCAGATGGTGTGGTGGTTATGTCACTGGACTTCCAAGTAGTTGACCATGGTTCGAGTCCCAGACCCAGAAACCTAAAACTCACGCCGGGCATGTGTGCATCCATGCCCATAATCCCGGGAAGGGATTGCGGCGTGGTCATTTCCCTAGGGGGTGATTTCGTGCTTTCTGTCTCTCTCTCGCTCGCTGTCTCTCTTGTGAGCCCATGTACCCTATAGGAGAAATCTCTCACTAAAAAAAAAAAATACGTAGTTTAATTTAAAAAATTGGAACATAGAAAACATCTGTGTTCTGGGACCAGCAGTTAGCGTAATGGCTATGTCTCTGGACTGCGGTTCGTGTCCCGGACCCTGTGGCTTAAACTCACACTGGGCGCGTGTGCTTGCATACCCAAGATCCCGAGAGGAGAATGGAGGAGAAGGATTGTGGCATGGCCATCCCCCCGGGGGGTGATTTCTCGCTTTCTATCTCTCTGTCTCTCTCTGTCTGGTGAGCGCACGCTCCCTATAGCAAAAAAACTCTAAAAAAATAAAATAAAATAATAATAATAATAATAATAATAATCTGTGTTCTGATGTCCTTTGGGTAAACAAGACGCAGAGAAGGGCGCTAACTGTGGCTCTTTGGTGAGGGAGGTGTCGGTGATTCCATGTGACTCGCAGGGGTGTGGTTTAGCTTTTTATTTTGACATACATTCGGCCCTGCAGAAAAGCAGCCAAAGCAGCCCGAGAGCCCCCATGCCGTACCCGTAGCCTGGTCGCCTGCCTGCTCGGTGCCGTGGCGTGGCTGCGGCCAGCCCCTCCCGGCAGATGCGTGTCCTGGCCCCGTGCACAGGCCGGTGACGTGCCCCATCTAACTTTTCAGAAGCCTGGCCCCGTGCACACAGGCCGGTGACGTGCCCCGTCTAACTTTTCAGAAGCCTCGCTCGTGCCGCCGCCCTCAGGCCCTGCCACGCCGCAGTCCCGCAGCCTCCCCGCCCGTACGCGGCTTCCTGGCCGAGGAGCGTGCCCCCGTGAGAGCCAGCGAAGCCCTCGACCTTTCCACCCTGGAGGGAGCCTCAGTGTCGCTAGCCCGTGAGAGAAACCCCGCGGCCGGGCGCTCGCAGGCCAGGCCAGCCTCGGAGACAGGAAGCCACCCCGGGCCGCGCTCGGCAGAACCCCATCAGTGCGCGGCGGGGTCTCCGTCGCTGTCTGTGAGAAGTGACGCCCTTGACGGAGGGACAGTCGAGCCGGTTGGGCACAGGACTCCTGGGGTGCGAGCGCCCGGGCCTCACCCCACGCAAGGTTTTCTGGCCGTGTGACCTTGGGCAGGCCACGTGCCCCTCCAGGCACACCCGCACAGTGGGGTAAGAACTGTTCCCGTGCTGGGGCCCGAGGCCACTCCAGGTACGGCAGCTCTCCAGGAGCAGTCACGGGCTCCTCACGTGGTCTCCTCGAGGGGAGAGGTGAACCGAGGGCGTCCAGGAGACAGGGCTCCGGCCCCCAGGGCACCTCGTTCCATAGCAGGGAGTGCCAGCCGCCAGCTCAGTGGAGGCTTGGCGGGCGCATTCGGAGTGCTGACCACGGCCCGTGGTCAGCAGGTCCCCTAGCCACGGACTCCCAGGAGCGGGGCTGGTGCAGACAGGGCAGGCACACCGGCCCCTCCTGGCTGGAGCGGGGCCCTCCCAGAGACCGTGCTGTGAGGTCAGCTCATGTCTGCGCAGCGCACAGGGCGGTGCTGGGGTCAGCGCGAGGGCCCACGCAGAGCCCTGGGCACCTCCGAAGCCAGCCCCTCGCCCCAACACGCAGGGAAGGGATTCTTAGCAGTTCTTCGGCCCCTCTAGAAGCAAGTACCGTGCGTCACCCGCACACGTCCCTCGTCCCCGCACTGCCCTGGTCCCTTTCCCACCCACCGTCCCCCTTGCTGCCCGTCGCCCCCTGCCCTCCCATCATACCCCGTCCGCCCCTGGCTCACACACGCTGACTGCGTGTGCACCATGCCGCGGGGCCGTCTGGCCTGCTCGGGGCTTTCGAAGCAGCAGGCCTGGCCGTTGGTGTGGAGGACGGCTGCGAGGCTGCCAGTCTGGTTGGGTGTCGGGATGGAGGGAGCAAGGGACTTGGGGGCTCGGGGCGAACGACTGGGCCGGTCTGTGCACGCCGGCCGTCCTGACGCCGCTGTCTCTGTCTCCCGCAGCCAAGGCGAGGTCCAGGTGCGGCCCGACCTTCTTCCCCTGTGCCAGTGGCATCCACTGCATCATCGGCCGTTTCCGCTGCAATGGCTTCGAGGACTGTCCCGACGGCAGCGACGAGGAGAACTGCAGTGAGTCCCGGCCGGCCCATCCCTCGCGCCTGCTCCCCCCACCTGCCCCAGGCCGCCCCGCTGTGCCCTCAGCAGGCCGCGGCTGCTCAGCTGGGTCTGTTCGTGGAACCAGAGTCCTGGGCCCGGGCACACCTCATTGTCAGGTGTTTTAAAATAAGGTTTATCGTGTCATGCGGCTTCCACGGGCTACGCGGGGACACACAGGTGGCACGCGGTCACCAGTGAGGCGCAGTGACGTGGCTGTCACCTTGCATGGTCTCTGGTGGCAAGACCATGTTTCCCACACGTCACGAGTGCAGCCACATTGTTGGCCCCCAGCCGTGGCTGTCACACCCCATGGCTCGGCCACACAGCTGCCACTAAGAGGCAGGAACGCGCAGGGCTGTGGCTCATGTGGAGCCGTCTCAGGTTCATCCGCGCCCTTGCCCAGGCGTGGCTGCTGTCTGTGAGGGGCTTCATGACGTCTGTGCTGGCGGCACGTGCCGTGAGAGTCCACGGACGGGCGACACAGCCGATGTCCCGCAGCTGGCTACCCTGGTCCCTTTTCCTGCTGTGGTGTCCCGGGCCCTGGCGTGTCCACACAGACAGCATGGTCTTGCCTGGCCCCGCCCTGCCTCCCAGCCTCCCGCGGAGGTCAAGTGTCTTGGGCCCATGAGCCTGCACCCTCCCGTTGTGTCCTCGGTGACCACGCTGCAGCCACGGTGAGCTTCACGTCCCTCTCCCTCCGACATGAGCCTCTGTGACCGTGGACGGCGCTGAGCAGTCAACGTGTGTCCTTCACTTCTGTAAGTCTGTGAAAGCCCTTCGTGTTTTAGAGCAGTTTTCAGCTTGCAGCACAGTTGAGAGGAAGGTGAGAGGCCCGTCTCTCCCTCCCGTGGCGGTGATAGGCCCCGACCTCTCCCGCCCTGTATGCACGGCCTCCCCCACTAGCGACCCCCCGAGTGGCACTTCGGGTACAGGTGACTCACCCGGCCACCATCATCCCCGCAGCCCTAGTCCACAGCATCACGCGTGCTGTGGACATCGTGGGCTTGGCAGGCAGCACAGAGCTCCACGTGGCGTCCCCAGAGCGGGTCCACAGCTTGGAGCCCCGCACCCTAACTTGCCCCCGACACCTCAGTGACGTCTTTTCTTCCAGTCTGTAAAAAACTTGTAAGATAGAAGTTTAAAGAAGAAAATGAAATTGCCCATTATTGCTTAAGTTAGAATGAAATCCTTTATATTCGTCCCTCTCTGACTCCTCTACACACTCACCCACACACACGTGTACTCACACCCACCCACAACTCACACTCAAGCCCTGTAGGTGTGCTCTATGAAAAACCATGTGTGGATCTTAAACTTCCCAGAGCAAGCTTGTGCTTCTTCCCTTCCCTACTCACCTTCGCGGCCCCTCGGAGGGGGGGCACGTGCTCTGTGGTGTCCTAAGTGCAATGGCGTCTGCTCCACGGCGTGTCACGGGGTTCTCCAGAATGTGAGCCATCATGCCTTCGGTGCCAGACGCCCTGCCCGTCGCTCCGTGACAAGTCCCCGAGGGGCAGCTGTCCCTGTGCAGTCCTGCCCGTCTCTCTGTGACAAGTCCCCGAGGGGCAGCTGTCCCTGTGCCGGACGCCCTGCTCTCCTGGGACTGGCCATCGCTGCCCCTGCCTTCGGACATGGGGCCGCTCTCCCAGGGCCCTCCTCATGGCCTCTGGTCCGGGCAGCATCTGGCCTGGCCACTGTTTGTGGCAGGGCTGGTGGCACGTCTGGAACCCGCAGGGAGGGTGCCTCCATCACTGGGCGGGGGCTGCCCGGCCATGCGCTGGGCTCGCGTTCGCATCCCCAGTGGAGCAGCAGCGGGCGGGAGCTGCCGACAGCCTCGCGCCATGGCCTCCCTGCCACTGACCTGCTGGTGGTGCGAGGCCAAGATGGAATGACAGCCGATAGGTGTCGGTGCCACGGCCACACAGTCTTCGATGGTCACAGCAGCTGGGAAGTAGGGCCGTATTGACTAGGAATTGCTTCGACTTCGGGTTCCCAACGATGGATCTCTTCCACGTTCCACTCAGCCCGTCTCTTACCTGCCATCCCCGGGGACCTCAGACTGTGGGGGAGACTGAGTGCACCCGTGTTCACACGTGCTCTTTGGGGGGTGATCCATGGCCACACAGCCCGTCCCAGTATGCGTGTGCTCCCGGCCGGAATGGAAGACCCTGTATGATTCAAGTTTTGGGATATGGGTCTTAATTGTCAAAAGGAGTAAATAATATTCGTTCCAAATTAAGTCAGTGGAACGAGCCATTTCCCTCTGGCATATCTACCACTTTAAAATAGTACCTCTAACTCGTTTTGAAACCTGATAAGTAGGGGCTGGCAGGTGGTGTGTTGGTTACGGCACTGGACTCCCACATGGCCAACCCTGGTTCGAGTCCCAGACCTGGCAGCTTGCTTTCTCACTTTCTCTCTCTCTTGCTCGCTCTGTCTTTCTCTGGTCAAATTAAAATAAAAATAAGTAAAGTCAAGTAAAACTGATAAATAAGTAAGAGTCAAACACGCCAGACTCGTGTGTGCGGAGTGTGCGCTGGGCGGTCAGGGGGCTGGCACAGACGCGCTCACAGCGACTGCTCCGCGGGCACTGCACCCTGTGCCCTGGTGGGGGACGGGCTCGGGTCATCGCCAGTGGCTGCCTCAACCGTCAGGTGGGAGGTGGCGGGGGAGCCTTACATGGGCCGAGCAGGCCGGAAGCCCCACCCCATCAGCCTTTCAGACAGCGCTGACTCAGCACGCACCCCTGCATGCGGGAGGGCGAGACGCTGCCACTCCAGGTCTCGGTCACAGGTCTCAAACAACGTCTGCATTCGTTAGTCTCCATGAGGCAGGACCAGACAGCATGGCGTTACGTCGCTGGACTCCCACACAGTAAACCATGGTTTGAGTCCCAGACCCGGCAACTTAAAACTCGTGCTGGTCGTGTGTGTGTGCGTGCCCAGAATCCCAAGAGGAGAGTGGAGGAGAAGGGATCGTGGTGTGGCCTTCCGTCCTGGGGGGATTCCCCGGTCTCTGTCTCTGCCAAGTGCATGTGCCCTGTTGCAAAAATCTCTCTCTAAAAGGAAACCCAGAGGCAGCGTTTTAATTTTTGCCGTACATATTCAGATACATGTATATTTTATAATGAATTCCAGAGGGCATGTGTGCTCACGAGAGGCAGAGGGAAAAAGCACCACCCAACGGGCTTGGTCTTGCTGTAATTCTTTTTTTTATTATTTATTTTATTTTAATTTGACCAGATAGGGACAGAGCAAGAGAGAAAGAAAGAAAGAGGGAAAGTTAGAGAGCAAGCCGCCAGGTCCAAGACTCAAACCTCGGGTGGCTGGTGGGGGTCCAGCGCCCTTAACCACCACGCGTGTGCTGGCCCACCTTACTGTACGTCCTTCTCCACGCACCATCCAGTCCGCTTGGGGAACACGCGTGTGCCCAGCAGGTTTTTCAAGCTGCCAGGGCTAGGATTCAAACCGTGGGTGGCTGTGTGGGCTCCAGCTCCTTAACGGCTAGGCCGCAGGGCCAGCCCTCCCGCAGACGTCACAGGGCTCCAGCGGAGGGGCCGCAGTGATGGCCGCTCACCTGTGGTGCAGTCCCTTTGCTCCTGACCTTCCAGGTGTTTCTGGTACCGTTCCCTTCCATCCGAGGGGTCTCCTCGAGCACGTCCAACGCAGTCTGCTGGCGGCACAGCCCCTTGGTCTCCTGTGGTCCGAGAATGTCCCTACTCTGCCTTCTTCCCTGAAGGGTGTTTTTACTGCGTGTAGGATCCCCGGCTGGCGGTCTCTGTAAGCATGTTAGGTGTGCCGCCTCCCTCCGGCCCCTGTGGCTCCCAGGAGGGATTGGCGTCATCCGGATGGTCTCCCCGCAGAGTGCAGTCGTTGCCCTCGCTGCTGTGCGTGTGCGTGTGCGTGTGCGTGCGTGAGGGAGACTGCTGCCTAGCTGTCAGGCCCTGGTGCGCCATGGGCTCCCGTGGGTGGTTCTGTCCCGGAGGCTCGGCCACTCGATCTGGGCCGTCCCTGTCACTCTTGGCGTGGCCATCGCTGTCGTCCCTGACCTACTTCTCAGACCCGTGCTCGTCCTCCCCATGGGCTCCCGGCGACGCAGGGTCAGATCCTAACCCTACTGCCCAGCAGGAAGACCACGACCCAGTCACTGACCAGCAAGGGCCAAGGAAAGCCCCACGTCCGCGGTCCTTAACAAGCGGAGCCCGCTCTGGGAGCTTCCGGTGTGCCTGTCCTCCCACCCGCTTCCCCGCTCCCTCCTGCACCCCACGTCCGCCCCGCCCACCCAGCACATGCGGCCATTCGCACTTCACGTGTAGGCCGCCCTTGGGGAGGAGGGGAGGTCAGTGCTGGCGGGTGGCCAGGTGAGTGTCTGCTGCCCCGAGTGCAGGCTCTAGTGCCGGGCTGACACAGGTCCCAGCCGGGCCGCCCACCAGCACTCCTCGGGCCCCCGCTGGGCCCTGCGGTTCCTCAGGGTTTTGCAGAGGGGAACCCGAAGCTCGGAGCAGTCAGGTCCTTTCCCAGCGTCGTTCGGCTCACACGTGCTAGCGCTGAGTCGGGCCCATGTGGGCCACTCCCCGCTCCAAGCCTCTGCAGCAGGTGTGTGCTGGGCCTGTGGCCCTCTCCGGATGCGGTGTAGCCACTCCACGTCCCAGCTCAGTGCTGCCTCCGGCAGGGCAGGCAGTTCTCGTCGGGGTGCCCCAGGGCACGTGGCCCTTGGATCTGTCTGTCGGGGCGGGCATAACCCGGGAGGTCTGAGCCTGTCAGTAAGCTTTCGTAGCCCCTCGAGCCACCTGCACCCACTGAGGAAGCACCGTAGGTGCCAGGGCCCCCCCCCGTAGCTGAGGAAAGCAGTGCAGCTTCTCCGTGACCCAGAAGCCTCAGCAAGGACAAAGAAAACAGAAATTTCTGGAGCACGTTGAATATGGCGAACCGGTCTCGACTTGGACCCTGAAGTTCAGGTGGCCCTGTGAGATGTGGTTGAGCAGTCACTATTTGCAGGTCCTGAGCTTGCTCCCCAGGGCCACAGAAACCCTGAGACCCTCGCCTTGTCCACCCCCTGGGGCCCCCTGGGGACCTACACTCACTCTGAACTGGCCAAGCCAGGCAAAGGCTGCCGAGACCTTGGAAGAACATGGTGACACATGACTGGGTCTCGGGGTTGAGAAGGCCTGAACCTTCGCTGGTGACCACCGACTGGGGTGCCAGGGGCCTCGCAGCCCACCTTCGCCATCTTGGTCTCGTCGGCGACAACGCGGGTCGTTCTGAGGGATTCTTTTGGCTGTTCTTTTGTCATCCTTAGAGAGTTGTTTGTTCAGCTCATTTTCCCATCTTTTAATTGGGTTAATCATTTTCTTCTGGGTAAGCTCCTTGAGTTCCCCATGTATTGTGGCTGTCAGTGTCTTATCTGAGGCACAGTTAGCAAAAATCCTCTCTCATTCCGAGGGTTGTCGATTCACGCTAGTTACGGTGTCCTTTGCTGTTCATAAACTCCTTAATCTGATGTAATCCCACCTGTCTATTTGGGGGATTATTGCCTGTGCTTTGGGGGTCTTGCCTAAGAAGTCTTTGCCTACACCAATGTCTCCCAGAGTTTACCCAGTGTTTTCCACCAATAGTTTTATAGTTTGTGGTCTTAGGTTTAGATCTTTGATCCACTCTGAGTTATTTTTGTTAATGGTGACAGGGGTTCAGATTCATCTTTCTGCAGGTGGGTACCGAGTTTTGCCAACACCATTTGCTAGAGAGGTTTCCCTTTTCCCACCGGATTGGCTGGTACCCTTTGTCAAAGATGAGGTGGCTGTATGTATGCTTTGGGGTTCATTTCTGGGGTCTCTACTCTGTCCCATGCTGTTTTGATTATCACAGCCTTTTTTTTTCAGAAGAATGTATTTTGATGTTTATTTAGTATTAAAGGTTTGTGCACAGTGTAACAAATACAATTTTTACAAATCTGTTTTGAAAAAGTTGTGGCTGGTTATTTGGGTTTCGTACTCTTAATTACTTCATCCGTCCGTTTTTTTACTTCTTTGTGTCTTGTAACTGCTCGACTCGTACAGTCCTGAAGTTGAGCTCCCATCAGCCCCCTCCCCCGTGTGTGACGACAGCAGAGCTTGCCCTCCTCAGCCACCACACCGTCACGGCTCCCGTTGCCAGGTGTTCTTCTCCAGTAGGGTCAGCCACCACTGAAGTGTCATCAAACTCAGCAAAGGATGTTGCAACTGAAATAATACTCAAATAACTTTTCTTCTGTAAGTTACCTTCTGCTAGTGCAGTTTCTTCATCTAGAGTAATGTCAGGCAACTGTGCGTTTTTTAAAGCTGCTAACGAAGCATATGTGCAGGCATCCAAAATGTTTCCCTCATAGTCGAGGCAGACGAGATCACAGTGCAGAACCCAAGCAAGCTTTCCTGGAGAAGTGCGTGAGTCCTCTTTCTGAATTATCTGTGAATTTTCAATGACATCTTCAATAAACTTGCTGGCCACTGGGGCCTCTTCTCCTGGAGGGCCTGACCAAAATCTTGATGAACACAGGGTGGTAGACCCACATTAGGAACAATATACCCTTTATCAGGGGCATCTGTTGGTGGTGCTGCAAATTCTGCCTTAACTCCACAAATTACTGTAGTATTTCCCAGCTTCACGAATGCAGGACCATCAGTACTAATTGAACCTATGTTGACAGTTGTGGTTCTGAATTCACAAAGTTCTCTTCCAGCGGGACGGCAGTTTTCCTTCAGAAATCTCCTGTAACGCTTCAGAGGGGCCACGGTTTTGAACCCGACTGCCATCTTTCTGCCCACGTGCTCCGATTAGCACAGCTTTGTAAGATATTTTGGGGTCAGGGAGTGAGATGCCACCTACTCCAGTCTTCTTGTGCAGGATGGCTTCAACAAAACGGGGTCTTTTATGGTTCTAGACAAATTCTATGGTTGTCTTTTCTAGATCTGTGAAGAATGTCTCTTACAATTTTATCGGGATTGCATTAAACATGTAGATTAATTTGGGTAGGATTGCCATTTTTATTGTATTGACTCTGCCAATCCAGGAACGTGGGATGTCCTTCCACTTTTTTGTGTCCTTTTTAATTTCCTCTTTAAAGTTTTCATAGTTTTCCTTGTAGAGGTCTTTGACTTCCTTGGTTAGTTTTATTCCTAAATATCTTATACCTCTTGTGGCTATGGTAAATGGAATTACATTCTTCAGTTCTGTCTCTGTCTGCTTGTTGTTTGTATATAGAAATGCTATAGATTTTTGTAAGTTAATTTTGTATCCTGCTACTTTACTGTATGCATTTATTTCTTTGAGAAGTTTTTTCATGGATACTACTGGGTCTTCTCTGTATACAGTCATGTCATCTGCAAACAGATCATTTCAGCTCTTCTTTCCCTATTAGAATGCCTTTTATTTCCTTCTCTTGTCTGATTGCATTGGCTAGCACTTCCAGTACTATATTGAACAGAAGAGAAGAAAGTGGGCAGTCCTGTTTTGTACCCGTTTTTAGTGGAAAAGCTTTCAGCTTTTCCTCATTCAGTATAATGGGTTTTAAATGATGAATATTATAGATACACTGAGAAGCCCCATTCACCCTTCGTGGGTGACCTTCTCGCCCCAGGGGCATTGCTCCTGGAACGTCAGGGCCCCTTCCCGCGCCAGCTTTGTGTGTTGGGGATGAGCGTGCTCCTTCTCGGGAGCCTGTTCTGCACGGGTGAGTTCTGTGAACCCCGCAGCACAGTAGATGCACCCGTGACCCACTGCCCATGCCCCACAAGATCTGCGTCCCCCCAGCCCCTCCGTTCTCCCACCCAGCAGCAGAGGTGCGTGGTGTGGGCCAAACGTGGCTCACCAGCGGCTTTTGTAAAAGTTCCATTGGAAAACCTCCAGGCCATTGTTTACGAATTAGCTGTGGCTGCCATGGCCTACAGCAGAGCAGAGACCCGAGGGCCCGCCCGCCCTAGCGGAGTCCGTTGCAGCGGTGTGGTGTCCTCCGGTAGGTACACACTGGTTCGTTTCTAGCTTTGTGAACAGCAGCTTCGAACAGCAGTTCCGTCTGTGCGGTCCCGGTAGAGCATGTGGCGGTGAGGGCGTAGGTCGTAGACTCCCAGGACAGCACCAAGCCGGTCCCCAGGGCAGACCCACAGTTTGCACTTCCACTCCTGGTCCGCGCCAAGGCTTCCTGGCCACGCCTCGTGTCAAAGACCTGGTCTGGCGCATGTGCAGCGGAAGGACGGCTATCCAGCTCGCCGCCTGCGGGCCGTCCCTGACAAGGCTTGCCGGCTCCTGCTCGTCACCCGTTCTGCCGTGCTGTCACCTTTTTTTGTTAATTGCCAGAGGACAAGTGTGCTCGCCAGAGACAGAGGAAAGAGCACCCGGGGGGGAGAGCCACGCCACGGTCCTTTCCTCTGTCTCCGTCCTGTCGGTCTCGGGCACACGTGCACCTGTGCCCGGCATGTTCCAGCCTCTAGAATTCCACCGTGGTTGGCCATGCGGGACCCAGCTCCCTGGACGACCGGTGTGTTCTGGCCACTCGTCCTCTTAGTTACAGGCCTTGGAAGGAGCCTGTTTGCTGACACACATCCACATACATACTGTAGCACGTATGCATACACACAAGCACACATAGGACTTTTTTCCCTTGGAAGGTTGTGGGGTTGAAGGGGCCCAGGCTGGAGAAACGGCAGATAGATGACCCCAGTCCCAGCGAGGGGCCGAGCACGTCCCCACCGGGCCTGCCCACCTGCAGTGACCGTGTGAGTGAGTGGACCGTCTCAAGCACCTTGGCCGTGTCGTGCGACCCACGAGGCCCCAGGGAAGCTGAAAGCCCCGCAGTGTGCTGACAGACAGAAGTGCTCCAAGGGCAGCTTTGAACGGAGCCAAACATGGTTTGGGGTTCAGGTCTCCCGTTTCGGTTCTGGCCGAGTCAGGCCGTGGCTCCTCTGGCCCAGGGGCTTTGCCTGAAATTCCACGTTGGTCTGTCATCACGCTGGTCCCCCGTCCTCAGCGTGGCCCCTGGCGTCCCCTGTCCCCTCAGCCTCTGACCTTTCGAATCACACTTGGTGAGCGGGCACCTAAGAGCATCTGCAGCCCTCGGTCCCCGCCTCAGCCATCTTCCAGGAGAGCACGGTCGTGAGCATGCCACCCTCCACCGCCATGGAGGCCTGGAGGCCTGGGCCGGCCCGTGACCCCACGGCAACTGCACAGCTGGCCCTGGGCCCTGCTCTGGTCTGCCCACCACGTGCAGTGCAGGTGCAGGCTCGGTCCTGGAGACCCGGGACTCCGAGATGAGCTTTTCCCAGACCCCTCCGAGGCCGCAGCCAGCCTGGTTATGGGACACCAGATGGCCACTTGGAAGAAGGAACTTAGGGTGGACAGGGTCTTGCTCTGTGCAGGACACCAGCCAGTCTCCCGGACGGGCTTCCATCTTTGAAGGTGACTCACTGCTTCCTGAGTGAGACACACCCAGGCTGGAGGACGTCTGGGGTACCGGGGACTCGCTGGCCGCCCCAGTGACCTGCTCTGTCTTCCCTTCACAGCAGCAAACCCCTTGCTCTGCTCGACGGCGCGCTACCACTGCAGGAACGGCCTCTGCATCGACAAGAGCTTCCTGTGTGACGGGCAGGACAACTGTCAGGACAACAGCGATGAGGAGGGCTGTGGCAGTTCCCCAGGTAGGCCGCTCTCAGACCATGGCCACGCGGTGACACGGGACACCAGGGTGACAGCAGCACGCTGACGTGCCCTGGGCCACAGCCCTGTCGACGAGTGTCCACGTTTCCGTGGTGGTCACTGTTGCGCCTTGCCTTGCACCCAGCGTCGCCCCTCGCTGCCAGGTCGTGACGCCCAGCTCCTGTGGCCGTGTGGCTCTGCCGCAGTCTCCCCTCCTGGTGTGGTTGCGCCCTGGGTGGTTCTTCCTGGTGGGTGACATCCCGACATCCTCTGCGCCTGTGCGGCGAGGACGTGTGTCCAAGAGCCCACGACCTACAACTGGGTGGTGATGCGTGGTTACTGTTGCTAAGATACAGGGGGCTGGCGGCCAGCGGTGAGCGGGAGGCGGGAGGCTGCCCTCGGCCACGTCCCGTGTGGCGTGACACTCCCTGTGCTGAGCGTGATGCCGGCAGTTACGGCCCTCCTCTGCCGCCGTCAGCCTCCCTGCGCCCAGGCCTGCTGCCGTCCGGGGGAGGCCGTTGGCACCGCGGGGACGGGCCCGGGGGCTCCGTGGCGGTGCCCGCATGGCCTCTCTGAGCAGGCAGCACGTCCCGGCTGGCCTTCTCTCACCGGGTTTGACCCCCGTCCTGGCAGGGCCTTGCTCAGGCCTCCCCGCAGGCCCGGGGCTGAGCTGCAGGACGCCCGTGGCTGCCAGGCCTGCGCCCCGGGAAACACTGCGCAGCGGTGACGTGGAAGAGCCTGCCGTGTCTGCCGGGTGGGAGTGGTGCCAAGTGAGCAGCGCAATCTCTGGGCCGCGCCTCCCTTCCTTCCTCCTCCGGGGTCAGTCTCCCCTGGCCCGGCGACTCGCCCCTCCGGCCGTGGGGAGCAGCCATGCTGTATTCCCGACGAGACGCAGGGACCGCGGCGCGGGTTGGGGAGCTCAGGGTTCCGCCATGAGCACGTGCGATGCTCCTAAGGCACCGCGGGTGGCCGTGCGCGTGCGAGACCCAGCGTGCAAGGCTGCGGGGCGTCCATCTCCCTCTCACTGTCTGGGGCCGAGGGAGGCTCGACCAAACGCCCCGGAAGCTGAGGACACGCGACCTCTGCGGTGCTGAGCGCCAGTGGTGAGGCGAGATCCACCACGGCCTTCCCGCCAGGGCCGACCCACCCCCGGTGTCTGACTCCCGGGGACCGCCAGCTGGTAGAGGTCTGTGTTTAAGCCTCTGAGTCGGGAGAGTTCCACTACCTGCCCTGGACACGCTCTGACACATGCACTGCCTGCCCGACACACTCAGACATGCACACTACCTGCCCAACACACGCTAACATACACACTTCCTGCCCCTGACACGCTCAGACACGCACACTGCCTGCCCGACACGTGCTGACACATGCATTTCCTGCTCCTGACACGCTCAGACACGCACACTGCCTGCTCCAACACGCTCTGACACACACGCCCCTCTGACACACGCACTGCTCACTGCTGCCCTGACACGCTCACTGCCTGCTCCAACACGCTCACACACACTGCCCCTGACCCCGACACGCGCCCCCAGCACACGCACTTCCTGCCCCTGACACGCTCAGATATGCACACTGCCTGGTCCCCCTGACATGTTCTTACACACGCACTGCCCCCCCACTCAGACACGTGGCACAGGAGCACACACCGCTGGTCCTTTCCCGCTGGAACGGAGCCTGCCCTTCCCGGGTTCAGCTGCTCTTGTCCCGAGAGCGTTTTCTGGCCCACGGTCCCCTCCTCGAAGGACAGGGTCTGACCAGCCGCGGTCCTCTCCTTCACCGTGGGCTCACCCGTTAGGTCGGTTTCCGTTTCAAAGTGGTCTGTGTGTTTTCATTGCCAGGGGGCATGCGTGCTTGGCAGAGAGAGCACCTCCCGCTGGCCGTGGCCACGGGCCCTCCACGTCCCGTCCTGGTGTGCATTTCAGGCCACCAGTGCTGAAGCTGAGACTCGAACCACATCTGGCCCTGTGGGATCCAACTCTCTTCACCAGGCTACGGGATGGGCCCAGAAAGTATTCTCACACAGCAGAGACGAGGGCCGGGGCCCCGAGACCTGCCCAGAGTGTGTGGCAGGTGCGCAAGGACCCAGGGCGGAGGCCGGATCCTCAGGCTCCCAGAATGCCACCTGTCCCCCGTGGTCAGGGCTCCCAGCTTTCGGGCCTCTCCTGCTGCCGGGCGAGGCCGGACGTCTCGGCCCTGTCGGGAAGCAGGCGCCATGCGCTGACGGAGGGGAGGGTGGCGGAGCGGCTCTGGTGGCCCCGGGCAGGTAGCCTGTCTGGTTACCAGGAGGAGAGACCACCAGCAGGGAGACGCGCTTACAAATGGGGGCAGACCCTCCCCACCCCGCCCTGTGGATGCGTTTGGGCTGGGCGGGTCTGACGTCCCAGAGGCCAGCTCCCTTCCCACTCCTGGGGAGGGCGCCATGTGCGGGGTCTGCAGGAAGCTTAGGGAAACTGCGCTTCACGAACAGCTGTGCATTCCAAAGACATTCACATTAAAATAGCCCTACACTTAACTCCATTTCCCGCGAACTCTCTGAAGTCCCTTCAGACCAGGGAGTTCTGCTTCGCAGTAAACAGCCTCCCTGCTGCCCACACCCTCTGGCTCTCGGCCACCGGGCCCTTGGGCCCTCAGGACAGGAGCCCGCCCGTAGGCAGCTGCTGTGCCCCAGCTGGGGCTTCCTCGGCGCTCCCGTGTTGAAGGGAATGACTCACATAAATCAGGTAACAGGAGCCTCTGTGAGAATTAGCCTCTGTCCAGAGCCGTGTTGTCTGCAGACTTGGAAATATCCCCCGAAAATCACCTCTGGAGAGATCTCTATAAATCAGTAATGACAGAGCTAAAGTCCAGCTACAGACCATTCTATCCCAGCTTCTCGCTTCACCAGGAAGTGTTTTGAAGTGCAGCCGGCGTGCCGGCCACACTCGGCCTCGGCGTGCTGAGCAGATGGGCCCAAACGTGCACCCATGCGTGGCCTTTGAAGCCGTGGTGGGGCGGGGTGCTGCGGGAGAGCCATGAGCTATTTTGAGCTTCGTGCACATCTTCGGATGTGTTTGTGAAGAATCGGGTCAGCCACGTCCCACTGGCAGGGCCCTTCACTGGGGACATGACAGCGAGTCCGATCAGCCCTGGGTCTCCCCCACGTGTCGAAGGGCTTCGTTGTGTGCGCTGAGTGTGCGAAGACGCCCCTGGTGCGGCTACCTGTTCCCCTCCTAGCCGTAGCCTGCGGTGGACTTGCTGAGCGTGAGCAGGGACCCACCCAGGATGTCAGTGTGGACGGTCGTGAGCATGGGACGCCTGGGCTCTGTGTAGGTGACTGGATGTGTGGGGGTGGGCGGGGCCTCCAAGGGGCCCTGGGGTGGCCACAGCCTCTGCGTCCTCCCAGGGTGTGGCTTCTCCATTTCTGCCTCACTCATGCGGCAGCCCGCCCACGACAGCCTGCCTTTCTGGAACTTGCCAAATGAAGGGATGAACTGGGTCCCCTTCTCGGGCTCCACAGTTGTGACAACTGCAGGACAGACTCAGGAGGCCCGACAGCTTCGCCTCCCAGGCAGCTAAGCAAGGGCTGCGTGCCCCCGGGGTCTGTGTGCCCCCCGTGGTCTGCGTGATCTCCTGGGTCTGCGTGTCCCCGGGGTCTGCATGGTCCCCTGGGTCTGTGTGCCCCCAGGGTCTGCGTGGTCCCCTGGGTCTGCGTGCCCCCCCGGGGTCTGCATGGTCCCCCGGGGTCTGTGTGCCCCCCGGGGTCTGCGTGTACCACCCCCCGGGTCTGTGTACCCCCAGGGTCTGCGTGGTCCCCTGGGTCTGCGTGCACCTCTTCCCGGGTCTGCGTGCCCCCTGGGATCTGCATGGTCCCCCGGGTCTGCATGGTCCTGTTACGGGCCAACCCCAGGGCGCAGACCAGGGCCAGAGGAAGCAGTGCAGAGGGGAAGCCTGCAGCCCTGGCCGGTTGGCGACCGGCAGGCTGGCCAGTTCCCAGCGTGGGCAGTGCCTGCTGTCGTGTCTGGACGAGGACTTGCTCGTAATTGGGGACGGGCTGCTCGGGCGTGAATGGAGCCTGAGAGACCTACCCCTCCCGGCAGCCCACACCCCTGCTTCTCCACTCTGCCTTCGGCACAGCGGTGTTCCCAGGCCCAGCCTGCTCTGAAGGACTGACACAGCCCTCTCCCTACGTGATGCGTGATGGGGTGTGTGGTGCCGTGTGGGTGCGTGGTGCCGTGTGGGTGCGTGGTGCCGTGTGGGTGCGTGGTGCCGTGTGGGTGCGTGGTGCCGTGTGGGTGCGTGGTGCCGTGTGGGTGCGTGGTGCCGTGTGGGTGCGTGGTGCCGTGTGGGTGTGTGGTGCCGTGTGGGTGCGTGGTGCGTGGTGCCGTGTGGGTGTGTGGTACCGTGTGGGTGTGTGGTACCGTGTGAGTGTGTGGTGCCGTGTGGGTGCGTGGTGCCGTGTGGGTGTGTGGTAGCACCCTGCCGAGGGGCCGCCCAGCCAGGCTGACTCCTGCCCCACCCTGCGCCCGACTAGAGAGGGCACCGCTGCCTCCCTTCCCACTCGTCACCTGCCGAGGAGGGATGCCTGTGAGGACGCTTTAAGGCCCAAGTGGATATCTCTTGCCTTATAAAAAGAGAGACCTCTGCCTTGGATACGTGCGTTGATGGGTCACATATGTAGTAAGTCGCACTCACAGACTGCGGGATGCTGGGTGAACGGCGAAATGGCCGAGGTCGGCCAGCCCCTGGCGTGGTGGCTTAGGTGCCACATGACCGGCGGCACAGTTCAAGTCCCAGACCAGGCAGTAGCTTGGACATCACAACAGGTACATGTGCACGTGTGCTCAGAATCCTGGGGGAGCATGGAGAAGGGGTTGTGGCAGGACCACCCCCGGGGTGATCTCTCACTTTCCATCTCCCTCTCTCCCGCTCTCTCTCCAGTGAGCTCCCATGTCCTCTAGCAAAACTAGAAACAAACAGCCGACATTCACAGACTCAGACGCCCAGGGAGGGGCGAGGTCTCTCCCCTTCTCTGTTCTGTCCTCTGAGCTGACGGGCTTCCCTGTCCCTGCTGTGGTGCAAGTCCTGCCTGTGGGGGTCGGTGACAGGGGGGCCTGGAGCTTCCACTGAGAAGGGAGGTACCCTGACTGATATGAGGGGCTGAAGTAGGGTATCTCTGGAAGGAGGCGGGGCCCTGGGAAACCTCTCGGCCATGCAGGAGCCACACTGTGACTGAGCCCGGGGCCACGCAGGAGCCCACACTGTGACTGAGCCCAGGGCCACGCAGGAGCCCACACTGTGACTGAGCCACCTGTGGGCCCACACGCAGGAGCCCACACTGTGACTGAGCCCAGGGCCACGCAGGAGCCCACACTGTGACTGAGCCCGGGGCCACGCAGGAGCCACACTGTGACTGAGCCCGGGGCCACGCAGGAGCCACGCGGTGACCGAGCCTGGGGCCACGCAGGAGCCACACTGACTGAGCCTGGGGCCACGCAGGAGCCCACACTGTGACTGAGCCCGGGGCCACGCAGGAGCCCACACTGTGACTGAGCCCGGGGCCACGCAGGAGCCACGCGGTGACCGAGCCTGGGGCCACGCAGGAGCCACACTGACTGAGCCTGGGGCCACGCAGGAGCCCACACTGTGACTGAGCCCGGGGCCACGCAGTAGCCACGCAGTGACTGAGCCCGGGGCCACGCAGGAGCCTACGCGGTGGACCACATGGGAGTCCAGCGACATACCTGTTACGCCATCTGCTGGTCCCAAGAGAGATTTTTGCTACACGGCACGTGCACTCACCAGAGAGACAGAGATAGAGAGACAGAAAGTGAGAGATCACCCCCTGAGGGGGTGGCCACACCACAATCCCTTCTCTTTCATCTTCCTCTCAGGATCTTGGGGGTACACACACACACACACACACCTGACATGAGTTTTAAGCCACTGGGTCCAGGACTTGAACTGCTGTCATCTACGTGAGAGTCCGGTGACATAACCATTACACCCTCCGCTGGCCCTATAGAAGTCATCGTTAGCGATTTCTTTCCATATTCGCTCCTGTGCCTGGGCCGTGTCTGCAACTCACGTTGCCACTCAGAGCTGCGTCCAGCCCCCCACGCGGCGGCAGACTCGGAGGAGACTCGGGGCTGTGATGTTCTCCTCGCCGGGTGCTCATCCTTTTCCTTAGCCACGTGCCTCATGCTGAACGCCTGGTGTTGCTAACAAGTTACCATAGACTGGCGGTGAGGGTCCCTGAACCCTGCTCCCCTCTCACTGACCCCGGTTAGGTTTGGGGTTCACACCAGGCATGAGCTTAGCTGTTCTTCCGTTTCTAAGTCGTTCTTCAAAGGGTTTGGGTCTCTACACCCACAAATGCCTGGGCCGAACCTTTCTGCTTCACCACGTCCTCACCAACATCGTCATTTTTAAAACTCATTTCTGCTTTTCCAGGCAAGAAATGGTGGCTATCAATAATCACAGTTCTGTTTTAAGTGTTGGTCGAATCTTTATTTAGGAAAGGCCTGCTGGGTTTTGCATAGTTTATGGAAATTCTAGGCAAGCTCTTGAAAAAGGAGATCGTTTATTTTTACTCTACTTTCTCAAAGCCCTGTCTTTCTTCCTGGTTTTAAGTCATCTTATATGAATAAATACATGACCAAACTGCAGAATGAGGGGGTTAATGCCCACAGATGCTGGGCTCTGAGATAACCACTCAGTTTTCAGGCAATAAACAACCTTACCTGCATTTTAACTTTTAGCCCTAAACTGTGTAGTCCATACCGTTGAGTTCCTGGTGTCTACATTTGAACGCTCCCTCCCTCTCTCCCTCCCTCCCTCCCTCCCTCCCTCCACTCACCTCCTGTCCGTCCCCCCCCCCCCCCAGTGGCAGCTCTGGTGTCCCCCCCACCGGAATTAGCAGCTAATCCGTGTGCAGCAGCGTCTGGGTTCCGCTCCTTGGGCTGGACACGGTGTATCGTTGTTTGGCAGAAGGTCAAAATCTGATTCCACAGATTGAAGGTAGAAGAGGAAATATTTCAATTCTTGGATACAGGTCATTAAAAATTCATCATATGGATCTGAAATCGCACCATTTCTCCACGCCGGCGTGAGCAATACCCGGGCACTTGAGTGAAACCGTGTCACCGAGGGGTCCCGGGCATGGCGGGGCCTCCACCAGATGAGGGGCTGTGGGCCTAGAGGGTGGACATGGCTGCTTTCTCTCATTGCCTGAGGGCTTTCCTTGTCAATAAATGCTGGTGTGTTCGAAAACCTCTCCATCTGGGAGACGCCTCCTTTGCAGTCATTACTTCGTCCATTAGTTTGACAATATTTAGTCAGTCTCAGCTACGGGAGGGGCCTGCTCCAATCAGAGGTGAATCATTTAAAACCTCCCTGCTCTTTCCGCTTGCTTCGTAGTTTGTCTTCCTTGGCCCTCTATTTCAGAGCTGTCTGATTTTCTCAGTGTCTAGACTTGGACTTTTACTGGGCCGTCGGAAAAGTCATGACACATTTTTCTGTGCAAAAATGCATCATGACATTTCTGACAACCCAGGATTATCAACACCGTAAATGGTTGGAAACAGGATCTTCTGACCCAGTATCTCTCAAAACGGGGCGTAGGATCCCCTGGAGATCTGTTAAATGAGCCTGACTCCGGAGGTGCAGGCCGCAGCCACGGGGGCGGCCTCTGTGCCCAACCCCCAGGCCGTCCCTGATCAGGCGCCGTGCCCGTGTTGAGCTGGATGGTGACCTCCAAAATTCTTGTCCACCAGGACCTGGAAGGTGACGTTATTTGGAAATAGGGTCCGTGCAAGTATAATCGAGCTAGGATGAATGTGCGGGTTCCCTGGAGAACCGTGGGGCTCACGGAACAGTGGGCATGGGGTGGGGGGTGGGTAGGCAAGTGAGTAGGTGGGTGGGTGGGATGTGGGTAGATAAGTGGGCAGGTGGGTGGGTGGGCACAGAGCAGCCCAGAGCCCCCCAGCCCCATCCTGGTGAGGCAGGCCAGTGCCGCCCCCAGAGCCCCATGCCGGCCCCCCCGGGCCCGTCTCCCAGCACCGGCACGCGGTCACCACTGCCAGCCGGCTCTCACCCACGTCCGGCCTGGGCTCCCCATCCCCAGGCTGCCGCACCACCCGCTCTGGCGCCCAGGCTCCGGGGCGTGCTCTCCTGACGTGCGGAGCCAGGCGCTCAAGCTCGGCGCCTGATCTGGTCTGTGGCTGTGTTTACAGGCCTTTCTGGGAGAGCAGCCCCTGCTGGCACATTTGTAGGGAGATGATCCACGGCGCCCCACCTTCTCGTAAATGCTCCTGCGTCTCTGGAGCCTGAATTTGCTCCTCGTGTCTAAGAGACCCCCGGTTCTATGAGCGTCTTGGAGAATAAATTGTCCTGGATCTGGGGAATGCCCACGCTGGGGTCACCTCACAGGAGAGGCTTTTGTGGGCTACGGGAGAAAAGGCCGATGGCTCTGTACCCCAAGAACTGGCTCCCACCTGCTCCTCATCACCCCCGTGCCGGGCGCGAGCTCTGCGATGCGACTGAGGCCTGTCTGCTGTGGGGAGGAGCAGGAGGCCGGTCCCCACGGCCACAGTGTGCGTTCTGCCTCCAGGTGGCTGCAGAGCCCTGGTCCACCCAGCCCCTCCGTTCAGACGCCCTGCGCCCTCTGGCGTGGTTTTGCTTTTCTCGTACCCTCTCACTGCCTGACACGGAGCCAGTCAGAACGCACCTGTGGGTGAGTGGGTGGTCCGTTTCACTGGGCAGGATTGTGGCCGGCTCGGGCTGCCACACAAATCCCGTAGACAGAGCTGAGCCACGGGGCCTCGCCGCCCTCCGCTCTGGGCCTGGAAGCCCACGGGGAAAGAGCTGGTGGCTCGGTGTCCGGCGGGGCCGCCCTGCGGTGGACACCACCAGCCGGTGCAGACGGGGAGAGCGCGTGCTGCGCGGGTTCCCGAGCGTGACTGTGAGGTTCCTGCATTCGGAGTGCAGTCGGGCCCTGAACATGAACACGGCGAGGTCTGGGGTCTGCGTGGGCTGGCGCTGTCACGGACAGTGACACTCGTGTCCTCGGGGGTGGGAGCACAAGGCCCAGTGCCCAGAGGACAGCCGGGCCCGCAGGCCTCCCGACCACTCTGGTCTGTGGTGGGAGCCAACATGTGCCTCCAAGGCTCTGACGGGACCGGCCCTCTGTCACAGTGAGATGCGGGCCACCCTGCGTCCAGGTTAGATGTGGTCACAGCGCCTTCACAACGTACCTGTTCTGAGAAGCCGCGTTCGACGTGATGGCTGGTGATGGAGGTTTGTTGTGGATTTCTGTTGGTGGTGGGGGTTTTTTTGGTGTCTTTCAAATTAATTTTCAATTAAGTTTTAAAAGGACAAAGTATAAAATTAACTAACTTGCAATTAATTTCAACATAATTATGCAGAAATCCTAAGCACGTGAGAGATGGGCTCGTGGGGTACTGAGCCGTGGGCTCTTTCTGCCGTAATTACAGCGACGCATATGCACGAGGCCGTTGGGAGGGGAGCGCGCAGCCAGCAGTTTGCGTAATTCAACTTCCAGCTGGTGTTCTCGGCCAGCCGGGGTTGCTTCGTGGACTCCTCGAAGTACTGGCAGAGTCTCCCAGATCATGAAGGAGCCGTCGCCGGTGCTGCTCTGCGGGCTTTGCCAACTTTCAGTCTCCTTGGGCCTTTGGCACGACAGACATTGCTACCAGGTGCGGCCCGGACAGGAGAACGCCTGGGAGTGGGTTTTATGACAAAGGAATGGCTCCACCTCGGGGCAGGTGCCCTGCTCTTCCTTCAGCCTGTGCCAGACTCCTTGTTGGGCACTTTGTGGAGAAATCTTACCCATGATACAGGACACAGGAATTGTGTTACAGCAAGAAGATAAAGGTTGTACATCCCTAATTTGAAAATCCAAATTCTGAAATAATCCAAAATCTGAAATGTTCCAAAATCCAAAAGTTTATAAGCCCTGATATGACGCCTCACCTGGAAAAAAACAGAACAAGCCGACCCCTCCTGATTCATTACATACAAACTTTGTTGCACATGCAAAATTATTTAAAATAATTATACAAAATTACCCTCAGGCTGTGCGTATGAATAGATCTTCAGAAGGTTCATGGAAAGCGTGAATTCTGAAAAAAAAACCCCTGTCCGTAGAAGTCAGAAATTTTCGCACCACTTGTACTTAAATTCCATTTCCACGAACATGGAGTCCCCTTTTATAAGATACATATGAGACATAAATTAATCTTATATTTAGGTCTGTGTCTCAACCTTAAGACTTGCACAAGTGTCCTTCAAAAAGTTCACAGCAAAATGGAATTAAGGTATCATTTTATTTTGGTGCAAAAACACCAGTGCAACCCATATACGGTTTTTTCATAATACGCATTTTCCATGAACTTTTGAAGACCCCCTCATATGCAGATAATCCTAAATTGGAAAAAATCCACAATTGGAAACTCTGGTCCCGAGCATTTCGGACCTGGGGCTCCTGGCCTGTGGTGGCCACGGCCGCTCGTGTGGGCGAGCTGTGAGTGCCGGCGCACACTTGCACGCCTTACTCTCCCCCGTCCTCGCCACTGAGGTCGGAGGCTTGGGAACCTGCCCAGGGTCCCTGGCCTTGTAAGTGGCATAGTGGGATTTGAATCAGGTTTTCGTGATCCCAGGGTCTGCGGTTATTTGGCCCCTGGTTTCCCGAGGTCCCCCTCTTCCTGCAGAGACAGTCCAGAGGCTCCTGGGCCAGGAAGAGGCTCCCAGGGGCTGCAGAGACAGCATGGCGGAGGGAACGGTGATGTAGAGGGTGACACGGAGGGGACGGTGACGCGGAGGGGATGGTGACACAGAGGGGCCATGACATGGATGTGACGGGGGGTGGTGTGGAGGGGACGGTGACACAGACGTGACGGAGGGGATGGTGTGGAGGGGACGGTGACACAGAGGGGCCGTGACATGGAGGGGATGGTGTGGAGGGGACGGTGACACAGAGGGGCCGTGACATGGAGGGGATGGTGTGGAGGGGACGGTGACACAGAGGGGCCGTGACACGGTGACACAGAGGGGCCGTGACGGGATGGTGTGGAGGGGACGGTGACACAGAGGGGCCGTGACATGGAGGGGATGGTGTGGAGGGGACGGTGACACAGAGGGGCCGTGACATGGAGGGGATGGTGTGGAGGGGACGGTGACACAGAGGGGCTGTGACGTGGAGGGGATGGTGTGGAGGGGACGGTGACGTGGAGGGAACAGTGCTCAGAGTGAGCAGGCGTGACGCAGCTGCGCTCGAGCAGCACACATCCCCTGGCGTGTGGGTGTCCGCGCACGCGTGTTGGAGCATGCAGAGCAGGGCTGCGGCTGCCTCTGCTCTGTCCCAGCACTGTCCCCCCGCTGGCTCACCCCATCACGAGCGCAGCCATAGGCCACACGCAGTCCCTGCTCCTCGGCCGCCGTGGGGAAGGCCCTGCAGGCGGCGAGCTGCTGCCGTTGGTTTTCAGGGAGTCAGACGTTGCACACGGCTGTCAGTCTTGTTGTGGTCGGTGCCACTTACCGTGCTGGCCATGCCGTTGGTCTGGACATACCCGTGGACCGTGGGACGTGCCAGCTGTCGTCCCAGGTCCTTGGTGACTTCTGACTGATGTCACGTGCACAGAGCCCAGAGAGCTGGGGCTGTCACTGTCCCCCTCCGCACTTGCCGAAGGGCCCACGGCTAGGAGGTGGGGCGGGCTGTGGGCCTTGTCGGGCTCTTTGTCCAGTGGCGCGCCAGCACGGGAGCGTGGCCTGATTCTGGCGTACAGACTCTCTGTAGGCATGAGGGACCCTGGTCCTCCCTGGGCTGCGGACTCCACCGAAGGCTCGTTTCTGCTGCAGCCTCAGCCCTCCCTGGACGCCAGGGTTCCCGGGTGACCTCCCAGCAGGTTACCAGGGTCCCCTGCATCGTGGAGGTCCTGCCTGTTTCCCGGGGACACTCTTCAGTAGACTTACCTGCTTGTGCCGCCGTTGCTGCAGCCCAGCGAGAACGCTCCTGTCCCACCAAGGGTCCGCGTCCCTTTTCCAGTGTCCCCCCAGGCCCAGACAAACCCATCTGGGTTTGTCTCCTGCACATTCCCCGGGACGGCTCACGGGGCCTGGCTCATTTCCCACGTAATGTTTCCGAGGTCGTCGGTATTGTGGCAGGGAGTCATTATTTCATGGCAAGCGATGGTCCGGCGTCTGCACTCGGGCTCCGTGCCCACTCTCCGGTCGGCGACATTCGGGTGTCTCCACTTGGGCTCTGTGCCCGCTCTCCGGTCGGCGACGTTCGGGCGTCTCCACTCGGGCTCCGTGCCCGCTCTCCGGTCGGCGACGTTCGGGCGTCTCCACTCGGGCTCCGTGCCCGCTCTCCGGTCGGCGACGTTCAGGCGTCCGCACTCGGGCATCATGAGCAGGGCCGCTCTGCACCTGTGTGCGGCCGCCCAAGGTAACCGCTCCCTCTCACCCTGGTCGCAGAGCCCGGTGGCGGCCAGGTGTCGGTGGCGTCGGACGGCCAGCCCGTGAACTACCCCAGCGTCACCTACGCCGTGGTCGGCAGCGCCGTCGTCTTTGTGCTGGCGGTGGCCCTGCTGGCCCTGGCCCTGCACCACCAGCGGAAGCGGACCAGCCTCGTGGCGCTGCCTGTGCAGCGGCTGCAGCACCCCCTGCTGCTGTCCCGCCTGGTGGTCCTGGACCACCCCCACCACTGCAGCGTCGCCCACGGCAACAGCGGGATCCAGTACGTGGCCAGCCAGGCCGAGCAGGACGCGTCGGGGGCGGGCGCCCCGCCCTCCTACTCCGAGGCCCTGCTGGACCAGAGGTGCGTGCCGGGGGTCGTAGGGGTGGGGGCCACTGGGGTCTCCAGCTGCTGACATGGGTCTCTCGACACTCACCGGGGGCGTCTGCCCCGTCACACGAGGGCCCGGGGCCTGGGCTCTGCTCTCCCTGCCTAGACCCGCAGCGGGCCCCCTTGGCACCTGCTCCTCCCGGTGTTGCCGCATGGGCACATGCCCACACCCCGGGCCAGCCCCGGGCGCCCCTGCTGCCCAGTTAGCCGAGGTCTGGCTGCTGTTGACTGGGTGAGCGAGGAGTGAGGAGAGGAGGAACACATTCCTTAACCCACCTCGCTCTGTCCGTGGAGTAAGGGTGGAATGAACGCTCACCAGCGTCTTTAGACAGCAGAACCCTTGTTTCAAGTGAAATTGTGCCAGAAACCCCGTAAAGCCAAAGGCGACTTCTCCCACGTAGCTAAGACAGCAATCCCACAGCCCTGCCCACGCCCTCTCCCCCAAGACAGGCCGTGGTGACTCAGTCCCGTGGTGGCCCTGCACTGCTGCGTGCCCCTGCCCGTGGCCCTGGGCCGCCACCCGCCATGCAGTGGCGAAGAAGGCCTGCCTGTCTCTTAGCACCCTGTGAGCACCACGCAAGCCGTGAGCGGGCTGCTGGCCGCAGACCAGAGGGCTGGGCTTCCTGTCCGCGATGTTATCTCAGGCACGATTGACACCACAGATCGGGCACAGCTGCTCTGCCCTCTCAGCAGCCCCTGGACAGTCAGTTGTCAGCCCTCACTGGAGTCCGAAGTGAGGACCCGGCAGAGACGTGTGGGCCACCCAGGCTGCGCGGGGAGCTGCTCATGTCCGGGCCCTGTCCACCCACACGCCCGCGGAGCGCGCTGGCCTTGCTGACGGCCCTGTCTCCAGCCGCTGGTCCCCTGGCCCTGCTGGAGCCGCCTCTGAACTGGGAGGGGAAAGCGTCCGTGCTGGGCCCATGCTCCGTGCCTGCCCGGCCGTAACGTGTCCTCCCCTCTCCCCGCCCTCCTGCCCACCCACTTCCCCCTGCAGGCCGGCCTGGTACGACCTCCCTCCACCGCCGTACTCTTCCGACACCGAGTCTCTGAGCCAAGCCGGCCTGCCCCCGTACCGCTCCCGGTCAGAGAGCGCCAGCAGCACCAGCTCTCATGCGGCCAGCAGCCTCCTGAGCGTGGACGACTCAGGCCTCAGCCCGGGGCAGCCCGGCCCTCAGGAGGACACTGACGAGCCCAGGGACCCCGCGCTCCGCCAGGACAGCGAGGAAGTGTAGCCCGTTATGCCGATGTCCATGGGGAACGGCTGCTCTGGCCCGCTGCCAGGCCGACAGCACCTTGGGGTGCGGTTTGGGTTGTCAGCTGTCTCCGATGCCCGCCCCCCAGATTTCAGGGGTGTTGTTTAGAGGCTCACATCTCTCAGCCGAACCGACCTCGCCCCGGCCTGCCTGCCATCCTGTGCTGCTGGCCCCGGTGTGGTCTGCGGGTTGGGGTGGGAGTGAGGGCACGTGGGGAAGGCCAGCCACGCCGGACCAGCCCGGACCAGCCTCTGCCAGCTCCGCCTCGGGGCCTGGCCAGGCGCTCCTCCCAGTCAGCCGTCTCCGGGGACTGCCCCTGGGAGAACCCAGGAGCACCGGATGCCTGGCCTGCCATGTCCACGCCGTCCCGTGGGGCATGGCCAAGACCACGCTGACTCCCCCGAGAGCCCAGTGTCATTCTGACTTTCTGAAGGACTGAACCTTCATCTCAATTTACTCTCGCTTTACATTTTTCCCAGGAAGCTTTGTTTCAAGAGCTCTTTCCGGCAACAGGTATCGCCAGCCTCGTCCTGGGGCCGACAGGGAGGCCGTACGAGTCTATCCCGGGTCTCCGCTCGCCGGCCTAGGCTGCCCCGGGTCCACAGACCCTCTGGTTTCCGAACTGCCGCCCTCTTGGTGACCTGCCTGTAGCCAGTGAAGCGAGACCTAAGTCTTTTTAGTTTTTTAATCAAAACCCTGATCTGGCCTTTGTCCCTGGAGACCGCGGCCCGTCTGTCCTGCTCCTCCGTGAAGCCTCCATGCTGCCGCCGACAGACACGTGGCAGGTGCCGAGCTGTGCCCCTGGGCGTGACCAGACACGTGCGAGAGCCCCGCGTAAGCCCTGCCCCACACACGCCGCTCTCCCGAGCCCAGCCCCAGGCCCTAGTCCGCCACGTTAGGGTCAGGGCCAGGCGCCTCCTGCCGGCCCAGGAGTCTCTCTGCCAGAAGTCCTGGGTCACAGATAATGGGGAGTCAGGATTTCCCGCTGGGAATTTCGTTATTCTCTTAGAAATGCATTTGAAACAGTGTGTTTGTTTTTCCCTTCTAGTTAAGGGACTATTTATAAATGTATAGGGGGTGTCACTTCTTTTGTTTTCCTTTTAGTAAGGTCCCCAAAATATGTTGCAAAAGGAGCTCGTGGCTTGGCCGTGCCGAGCCCTGTGGTGGCAGGTCTCCCCAGGCTGGCCGTGCCCAGGCACGTGTCGCTGCACAGAGACGGCCTGCGTCGCACTCGGAGCTACGGGGAGGACTCACCTCCCCTGGTCACCACCTCTGAGCTCCTCGCCAGCCGCAGGGCCCACCCTGCCGTGGCAATGATGGTGAAGAACTTGGTGTCATTTGGCAAGCCACAGTGACCTGCCTGGGACACGGCTGGATCCGGGGGCCACTCCAGCCAGAGCCGCCACCCAGGGCTTCTTCCCGGCCGAGATGTCCGGTAACCTGTCTGACGCTAATTGGAACCGAGCCTGCAGGCAGTGGGGGTGGAGTGGCCTTCGGTGACCCTGTGCGAAGTACCTTACAGGAAAGCTCGCCACTCCGTGCCGTTTCTTTTCTTTTAACTAAAAGAAAGGAACCTAGTTGCTTGTATCTTTTATTTTAAAAATAGCACTTGAGTTACTTTCTGAGTAACCCGATGAAGGATGTCCGGTTGGAGCCAGAACTTCAGCCGAACGTTTCATCTCAATGAGTCAAAATGGCTTGTTTTTCTCTCTCATGGTTCCCGTCTTATTTCTGGTGCTTTGGAGGCTGTTTAGAGGAAAGGATTCTAATTTTAATTAATTGTGCAGTGACTTAATCTCACACGCTTTTCTGCTTCCAGGCATCTTAGGAAAAACAAATGGTTTTACGAGATAAGGGGAGCCTATTAATTTTTTTAAACAAACACAGGGACATGTTTATAATAGATTTGATTTTTTTAATGACTTTTTAGAGTACATGAGTAGGGCACCCAACCTGTAGAGGTTTGGGTTTTTCTCTTCTCAAAATGGCAGCAGGCGCCCAGCGGTGTTTCTCATTCCAACCAGAATTTGTTTAAATATACATTGCCTTCATCCACACCGACTGGAAAATGATCTCGTCTCTCTTTTTCTGAAATGTGATCAGTGTTTTATTTTAGCATTTAAATAGTTACACCGCAGTCTGTGTGTCATTTGACTCAATTCACTCTGCCTTAAAACTGACATTATTTAAAATGCAACTAAGCGGTATACATCATGATACTCAGAGTTAAAACTGGAGAGAGTGTGGGATTGCTTTTTCTGTTTGGTTAGGCTTGGTTTGTCTTAATTTTTATACTTTCAAATAAACTTGCAACCTCACTGTCCCACTGCTATGAGTGGCTCTTCCCGGCTTCCTCCCGCTGTTGCAACGTGGAGCGGACCCTCGCATGTCATGACTTCTGCATGCACGCCGCGGTAAGAGATGCCGAGTCCTCAGCAGGTGGCGGGCCCCGAGGGCCTTGGCAGCTGGTGTGGAGTGCAGAGGGGAACCGTGGCCCATCAGCCCAGGGCCGGGAGCCAGCCCGGACGTGGCGCCACCTGCCTCTGCCGTGGCGCTGCATGAGGGAAAGGGTGAGAGGCTGGGATCACGCTAGCAGGTTCTGACCGCAGGGCCTGGGGTGCATTTCCAGCCGCAGTGGCTCAGATCGGCCCGCCAGTGAGGGGGACATCTTTACGCTCTTGCCCACGTGTCGGTCCAGCTGGGAGCCACATCTCACGGGCCAGCGGGAGCCGTTGTGGGCGCTGGCCACCAAGGCCGTCCCCTCCACCACAAGCAGCAGGAACTCCAGCCAGGCTGAAACTGGAGTCCACACAGAGAGCCCGCCATGGACCCACAGGACCACGGCTTAGACGTGTGCTGGCCTTTCTCCGCGAGGTGGCTCTCAGACAGCGTGTGCCACGTAAGTTCCCAGCCGGCTGGTCCCCAGGTCTGGAGCAGACCAAGCAGACGCCCCCAGGCTGCCAGGTGCTCGTCCCTGGGTCTCTCAGATACCTCACGATGCCTCTCTAATGGCAGCCAGGGTGAGGGAACGACTGCCTGGCACTAGCCCGGAGCAGGGCCACGCTGTGGGAAGTGGGCAGGCCATGTGGCGCCCTGCAGAAGCTGTAGGCAGTGCAGAAGTGAGCGGAGACTCAAGCGACATCTGGTGACATCAGCCATAGAAGTAGGAGCTGGCCGGGCCGCCCACGGCTGGATCTGCCGGTCCCGTCAGCCCTGTTCTAAAGGAACGTTCCCAATTTGGGCTCAGGAGTCTAAGCTCAGGGCTCCCAGATGCTCGGTGGTCGGATCTGCATGCAGACGGCAGCTGGGGCTTTGCAGCTGTGAGCTGGAGTGGCCGCACACTGCCCGGGGCACCCACGAACAAGCAGGTGGCATCGAGCCGGCCTGCTGGGCAGCAAGGCCGACGGCAGGGAAGGTGACTGGGGGGTGGTGTTCACGGGTCAGGCGTGCGTCCCCAGCCTCTGCTAATATGGCCCCAAGCCGGGAGCCAGGAAACTGTGACCCGCACACCGAAGCTGGCCTCTGCCTGCCACTTCTTGAGCGCAGGTTTGCTGGGACAGCTGCACCCTGGCGAGCGGCTCTCACCCCGCTTTCTGCACTTGTGGCAGGAAAGGGCCGACCGGCCCCAAGGCCTGAAATGCTTGCTCTCCAGCCCGTCAAGGCGAACACGCCCTGCTCTGTGTGCGCCCCAGCAGATAGGAGCCACTTCCCAGGCTGGAGAGCTGAGGGCCAGGGTGAGGACCTTAGACCCAAAGCTGGATCTGCGCTGAGGCCGGGCTCCAGTTGCTGGGTGTTAGACTCATGGGCACAGGCGTAACTCCTTCCCTCTCTGTTCGCCGTCACCCTGGGGAAGCTGGTGCTGGTGGCCAGTCATCACGGTCCACCTCCAAACGACAGCCCCAGCCTGAGTGGAATGTCCCCTCTGCCTCCCCATCCATCTTGATCAAGCTGGGTATTTCTTCCCAGGTTTCTGTTGCCCTGCTGTTTCAGTTCCCCAAAGCCACCATGCTCTCCTGCTAACTAGGGGGACCGCAGGTTTGGGGTGGAAACCAGGGCCTTGGGAGAAGTCCAGCCCAGGCGGGGCCAGCAGCAGAAGCCCCCTCGGAGTGTGGGAGTGCGGAGCCAGCGGAGGCGTCACGGCCTCTCAGCAGTCCTCGTCAGACCCGGAGCTTGCTTGGAGGGATCGGGCTCTGACTGTGAACACCCAGGTTGGGGGGCCACGGTGCAGGGCGCTCTGGAGGTGGTACTCGGGGCCGGGGCCACTCAGGCCCATCAGGACGAAGCACAGAGGCCGCGAGCCCCACTCCCCGCCTCCCACACGCCTGTGGTCTCTGCCTGTCGCCTTTATTCCCGGGTCACAAGACAGTTCAGGGTCGAGGAATCAGGCAGCAGGAATGGCTCTGAAAGCCCTCGCAGCTGGGCCTGCCTGGGAGGGTGGCCGTTGGCGTGGGCGGGTGTGGGGCTTGCTCAGGGGCCTTTTCCAAGCAAGTGGTGGGACGGCTCTGGTTCTCACGTGCGAGCCATGGCTCACTACCACTCTGAGTCGGCTCAGTTGTCATCTCGGGGTGCTCCAGAAAGACACCGTCACGCCTGATGCCCCAGGTGACAAGCTGCTCCAGCCCTGGCCTCTGCACGCCCCGAGGCCTCTCTGAGGCTCAGGCCTCAGTGCCTCAGCAGTCCATCTGACGGGAGCTGGCCATTAGCCAGGGGACCCCTGGTCCAGAGAGCCTCGGCCCGAGGGCCCCTGCAGTCCTGGCCAGGAGCTTCCCCCGTGAGGGAAGCCAGAGCTCTGCGGGGCTCTCCCCGGCCTTATGTGGCCAGTCAGCTGATGTTGGAGTTTAATTCGGAATCCCTGCTGTGTCCTTGAACACAGACCGCACCAAGACTGGGCGACGGCAGCTGCCTCACCCCCGACAGGCACGACCTAGCCCAGCAGGAGGGGGAGCTGCAGGGCCCATGCTGGGCAGTTCTCTGCATCTCTCCCCGGACAGAGACAGTAAGGCCCTTAGAAAAGAGAAAGGCCTTTAAGGGTAAAGGCCAGGAGTGGATAGGTTTCAGGGACCTTCTCGGCTTACACCCCACAATTCCTGCCCTCTGCAGCTTCCTGGGCGCAGTCTGCACTGCTGTGACAGTGCAGCTTCTGACCATCTCGAATGGCAGGACTCAGTGTTTGTTGGGCAGTACCATGTGCCGGGCTGGGCCACACGCTCCAAAGCGCTGGCCCTTACCCAGCCACCCTGTGCTGGGCGCCTGTGTTGCTCCACTCACGGGTGAAGACCTGTGGCTCTGAGAGGTCAGAGGTCGCCTGTCTGCAGTGTCGGCAGCAGCAGGGTCTGTCCCGGTGGCCTGGGCCCACCTGTCCCTCACTCCCCCAAGTGCAGCCTTCCAGAGACTGAGCTGGCTCGCCAAGGTCTTTTAAGCAAGATTCCCAGGACTCTAACATGGCTTTAAGTCTCATTTTTGCCATATTTACAATAGAGCACAGTTAATGCATGAGAGGGGAGGGGGATCTGAACACACTGCCGTCCCTTACCCCAGTGCCTGGCGAGCTCCAGGCCGATCAGGCCAGGGACTCGAACCGCAGTTGCCACCTGGCTTCCAGCCCTGCATTCAGCCCTCCCTGCTGGCCTTCCTGAGCATCGCGACCTCCTCCAAAGGAGACCTGCCCTGTCCACAGACGCCCATGCTGGCTCACTGCCTGCCCTCCCCCACCCCTCACTGGTTGTCCCCAGAGGACGGCCTACCCATGAGGTACACCGGGGTGGCCCCGCGGCAGCCTCCGCGGAGCCCCTGCTGCAGCCCGGCTGAGATGGAGTGGCAAGCGAGGCCGTTTCTGCGGAGGCATGGCAGCAAGCGATAGGAAAGGCCCCGTCTGCCTCGGGTCTGGGCTGCGTCCTGGCACAGCTGGCCTTCAAGCCCCTAGCGGGCCACACTGCTCTGCTCCGCTGACGGCCAGGGTGCAGGAAGAAGAGGGCCAGCCCCCACAGCCCACGGGCTCGCGTCGGGGAGCCCTGCTCCCAGGCAAGGTACTGCCTCTGAGACTGGCCCGGGCACCCAAGTAAGGGGAGTCCTGCTAAGCCCGCACTTCCTGTTCCTGAACGCCAGGGGGCAGGTGCAGGAATCGGGGTGCTCCCAGAGCCAGACGCCGGGGAGCAGTGGGGAGCCCCCAGACCCTCACTAGGCTCGGCGCCCAGAGCAGCAGACAAGAATGGGTCTGGGTCGCGGGCCTGAATTTACCCCTCCCTCCCTCTCTCCCTCTTTTTTGCTATGGGGCTGATGTACTCACCAGAGAGAGAGAGAGAGAGAGACAGTGAAGAGGAAAGTGAGAAACCACTCCCGAGGGGATGGCCCCTCTCCACTCTCCTCTCGGGATTTTGGACATGCTTGTACACACACTGGTGTGATTTTCGAGCCACTGGGTCCAAGATTTGAACCATGGTCGTGTGGGAGTCCAGCACCCTAACTGCCATGCGTCCTGTGGGCCCCTCTCTCTATTGCCCCACGTGGTGTGGCCACGCTGCGCTCTCTGCTTCTCCATCCTGTCAGGGTTTCCATCGCACACACCCAGAGTGTTTTAAGCGGCCGGAGCCGTGGCTTGAACCCTCTCCGTGTGATCTGACTCCCTTGGCCCTGAATCCTGACTCTGCCCCTAGTTTGCGCTGTGAGCATTCGGGGTTTAGCCTCCACGGAGTAAAGAAAGACTGTTAAACAGGGAACTTAAAAAGTATTTTAATTCTGTGGTTCTGGTGCAATTAACGGACAGGTTAATGCTCATGGGGAAAGCCAAGGCCTGGCAGGCTGGTGCCAGAGCGGGGGTCACGGCTGTGGTGATGGTGGGTAAAGGCAGTGGTAGCAGAGACGGTTAGAGGAGTGCCTTTTGCCAGGAGGAGGCAAGCCTGAGAAGTTTGACACCTGTCCTGAGTGGCCACTGTGAAAAGCCTGTTTTGGCTCCTGGGCCATACCTCCTGGGATTCACTTTCCAGGGAGAAGAGAGCAAAGGCAGGCAGTCTCCCAGGACTGCCAAACCAGGGCTGTTGCAAGATCCATGAGCCAGTGACGCTGCCAGGGTCCCAAACTGGCTGCATGTCCCACATCGGGAGACTGCGGCTGGCCAGAAGCTACAGGTCCACCACATCCTCGGCCTTGTCTCAGGTCACTAATCAGCCCCAGTCCAAAAGCCTTAGTCATGATGAATTCCGGCCCAATGCCTGTGGTAATGGATTTTTTTTTTTAAGATAGATTTTTGCGATGGGGCACATGTGCTCACTGAAGAGACAGAGAAGGTGAGAAATTAGCCCCCTGGGGGATGGCCATGCGGCATTCCCTTCTCTGTCGTCCTCTTGGGAGTTGGGGCATGCACACACACGCACCTGATGTGAGTTTCAAGCTGTATCCAGGACTTGAACTGTGATCAGCCATGTGGGAGTGCAGCGACGTAACTGCTATGCTCCTTCCAGCCCTAAGGGATTTTTTTAATGCCAGTAGGAAGCCTCATCTTCCCTGTGGTTTCTAAGGTCAACATCTGGAGTTCGGATCCGTTCATTCACTTTAGAGAGCCCTACTGCATCAGACCCGCTCGAGGTGTTGGAAGTGTGGGAGGGATTACATTCATGAAGACCCCTGTCCTCGGGGAGTGCATGTATCTCTCTACTGGGAAGACAGTAAACAAAATTAATTAGAATCAAACAGTAAAACAGAGACTGGTGCATGGTGTCCCCACCTAGGAGAGGAATGATCGCTCTACAGTCACGGTGGCATGTCCCACCAGAACCAGTTTCCGATCTGATCCATCAGTGACACCGTAATCTTCACATCAAACCAACCAGGAGCTAGTTTTGAACTTGGACAAGTTGATGGATGACAGCTCGCGTCAGAAAATGGAAAGCCAGCCGTCGGCGACCGCCTCGCCTCGTGGTGTAGAAGCACCAGCTGCCAGTGGCCTTGCTTCTGTGGACTGGCTCTAAGGCTGGCAGCAGCCCACCCTGCCCCTCCGACCACACAGCCGGGAACCCTGCCCTCCCGTGACTGGGAGACCGGCCTGCTCTGCTCCAAGGCATCTGCCTGTGCTCCCTTTGATGACCTGAAGACAACCAGGGGCTGGCTCTGTGGCTCGGTGACAATCCACTCACTGCTCCAGAGAAACTGGATCCCACACGGAGACCAGCCCCAGTCCCCAGCCCAGTCAGCCCGAAACAGCAGGATGTGATGGATGGTGGGGGGGAATCGTGGCACGCCCAGGCCCTGTGGGGCTTCTCTCTCTCTCTCATCCTTTGATGAATAAAGAAGAAAATGTTTTTAATTTAAAAAAATGGGGCCAGCAGGAGGCGTAGTGGTTAAAGTGTTGGACTCCCACATGAGCAACCGAGGTTCAAGTCCTGGACCCAGCGGCTTGAAACTCACGCCCGGTGTGTGTGTGTGCATGCCCAGATCCAGAGAAGAGAATGGAGAAGCGATTGGAGCATGGCCATTAGCCCTGGGGGTGACTTCTCTCTTTCTGTGTCTCTGTCTCTTCAGTGAGTGCATGCACAATGAAGCAAAAATCTCTCAGATTTTAAGTAGTGGTCTCCTTTGAAAAACCCAAGGGTCCCAGTGAGCTTGCTTTGAAGCCCCTCCACCGCAGCAATGCACGGGACTCTCGCCAGACCCTCCACACCCCAGTTCCGCTCCCTCTGGATTTCCTTGACATGTTTGCTGAGTTCATTTTGTTTTCCTAGGACTAATAACCAAATAGTTATTTGTACGAGAAAATTAAACCTCTGGAGAGAGCGGGTCGTCTGGCTTCTGAGCGGTTACTCTATATTCCCAAGCTACAAAAGAGAGAATTAAAAATGGGTGATGTTGAGAGAGGCAAGATTTTTGTTCAGAAGTGTGCCCAGTGCCACGCCGTGGAGAAGGGAGGCAAACACAAGACTGGCCCAAACCTCCATGGTCTATCTGGGCAGAAGACAGGTCAGGCCCCTGGCTTCTCTTACACGGACGCCAACAAGAAGAGGCATCACCTGGGGAGAGGGCACTCAGGGAGGATTTGGAGAGTCCCAAGAAGTACACCCCTGAGACAAAAATGATCTTCGCTGGCATTAAAAAGAAGTCTGAAAGAGCAGAGTGGACAGCTTATCTTAAAGAAGATACTAATGAATAAGCCACCACCTTATTCATGACAAAACAGAAATGTCTCACCTTTTTTATGTGTACCATATTTTAATTGATCTCCTACACCAGAACTCAGATCATGAATGGCTGACAGGATATTTTTGTTGGACAATCCTGATTTAGGTAAGACTGGCTTATGGTTAAATGAATATTGTTGGTTTCTTTTTTTGAATTTTGGTAGTAATTTCATTTCAGTAAGTGGCATCACTATTTGCCCTTTCTAAAGATATCATTGGTAATTCATCAGTGATGCTCATCTTTCTACAAAGATGGCGAATGCTATCTCAAAGCCTGCAGGAGACAGGCTGTAACTGGTTATATGAACATGTAAATGCTGGCGAAATCCCTTCACTTCTCAAAACTAAGCAGACTCACCTGTGTTTTAATTTGTGCTTATTAATCTGTTAAGGCAAAAGCTGAAGATAAGTTACTGATGTGTACTTTACATATTCGGTCATAACTCTACCAATCTAATTGGAATTCCCTGTATCCAAAACACTGCCTTTTACTTACTGAAAGACATTTTAGTGTGGTTTATGTATACTATCAAAGAATGTGTAACACTTTACATATTTATAAATGATTTAAGTTTGGACGCTTTTAAAAGTCAGTGTGGCAAGATTTAGTAGCATGTTAAATTATACCTTTGAATTCCATGATCTACATCAGACTAAGTTATATTTCAGGATTGTCAGGCAGCTGTTCAAAACCCCATAGAAACTGAAGAACTACTGTGTGTGTGTGATTGGTAATGGTGCTTTTGCCAACTTATTAGGATTAAAGTAGAGGAGCTGTACCATCAGCACAGATTTGTAAATTATGCCATCATAAGACTTAAGATAATTAAAAGTCAAATGACAGATTTAAAAAAAAAAAAGAAAAGGAACAGAAAGTTAAACTCCCGTGTTTGGAATGATTAGGACTCTGAAGGCACACCCCCAGCGAGCACTCTCGCCCACCTGCTGCTCTTCCTGCTCGTTTTGCTCTCGCCTTTGTTGGACTATTTGTACAAAGTCTCCTCTTGTTCATTTCTTTCTGAGCCAGATGGTGTGTGTCTCTGAGTGCATGTGAGGCTGCAGAGAGAGATGCGGGCATGTCCGATCTTGTCCAAACCAGCCCTGAGGACTGCACGGTGGAGGTCCAGGAGACCAACCATTCGTGCAAACGCGATGGGTCAAAGCTTGCTCTGGATCCCCTTCAGAATTTGACGAAGACACTCTTTATCTCATCAGTTCAGAGATCACTTTGTTCAGTCTCTCCCAAAGTCAACTGCAGGGGCACTGATTGGCTGGCCCCCACCACAGCTTTGCTTGGTTGGAGAATCTGAAACGTGCGATGTAAGCGTACAGGCTCTGATCAAAGACAGCACTCTCTTGTCATGGGCTTGGCTCTGTCAAAACCTCAGCGTCTCTCTAAGAAAATTTTTAATTTTATGTGAGTTTGCATTTAACTTGTTAAGTGACAGAACAAAGTTGTCCAGTTGGTGTGTTTTCTGGGCCTGCTACGTCAAACTAGCACAGACCAGGTGGTTTAAACAACAGGAACTAACTTCCTCACAAGTCTGATGGCAAGGAGTCTGAGATCGAGGTGTCAGCGGGGTTGGTTTCAAGACCTTTCTTCTCAGCCACCCTCTTCTCGGTGGTCGCCCTCCGAGTGTCCCACCTGAGTCATTTTCTCCCTTTACGAGAACGTGACTCATGTTGGCTTAGAGCCCAACTGCTGGCCTCATTTTAACTCAGCCCTTCGAAGACCCTCTCTCCAAATACAATCATATCCTGAAATGCGGAGATTAACACTTGACTGTAGGAATTTTAGGGGGGGGGGGACACAATTTAGCCCATAAAACTTGGGACAACGGACCATTTGGGAGAAATTTTGACACATAAAAGTTAAGAACTTGATACATTTAACAATAGTCCTAGAATATTATGAGAAAAATATATTTAAATTTAATAGATTTAATAGTCATATATATTTTTAAGAGAGTTTTTTTTTTTTTTTTTTTTTTTTTTTTTTTTTTTTTTTTTTTGCTATAGAGCACATGAACTCACTGGAGAGACAGACGGAAAGCAAGAAATCACCCACCCCACCCCTGGGGAGTGGCCATGCTGCAATCCCTTCCCCTCTCGGGATCTTGGGCATGCATGCACACACGCCCAGTACGAGTTTTAAGCAGCCGGGTCAGATCTGAACCACGGCCGACTACGTGGGAGTCCAGCGACGTAGCGTTGCTCCACATGTCTGTTTACTTTCTTCTTCTGTGGTAAGGAGGCAGGCACCCACCTTCCCCAGCCTCACCAGTCAGTGTCTCAGGCACACATCACACCTGCACATTCAGGGAGGCTGTGGGATGGGGCTGGGACCTCCCTCCACGCCTCAGCACTGCCCTGGAGAGCCTGCCGCAGAGACGCCGTCCACTCCTGGCTAAGCATCAGCACTTCCAGCCCCTGGCCTCTCCACCTGCCCGGCACCCCCGCTTCCATGCCTACCCCTTCTGCTCTTCCCCTGAACTCCTAAGTGGGTCGTCTGAGGAAAACAACAATCGTATTGCAAATGATTCCTGAAAATTACTGGGCCAGAAGTCATCTCTCAAGATTGAGGGGTTTTGGGACCAGCAGTTAGCGTAATGGCTATGTCGCTGGACGCCCACGTAGTCAACTGCAGTTCACGTCCCGGACCCGGTGACTTAAAACTCACGCCGGGCACGTGTGCGTGCGTGCCCAAGATCCCAAGAGGAGAATGGAGGAGAAGGGATTGGAGCGTGGCCATCTCCCCTGGGGGGTGATTTCTCGCTTTCTGTCTGTCTGTCTGGTGAGTGCACACGCCCTATAGCAAAAACCTCTCCAAAAAAAAAAAATATAAATAAAGTCTTGATATTTGTCCTGGCCCCGCTGGCTCACAGCCTTCCCGGTCCTTTGCTGGGCCGGGCCCATTCTGTGTGCCCTTGTCTGTCCAGGGCCTGCTTTGGTCGTGAATAGCGAGCCGCTCTGTTCTTGTCTTTCTCAGCTTTTCATTCAAACCACGGGAGGCTTCTGTCTAGGCCCCATGAGGCTCGCCCTTCCCCCAAGTGGGCTGGGCCTCACGCTCCTGACCCACCCGTAGAACCAAGCAGAAGTGCTGAGCGGCCGCGCACATGAGGCGGCTAGACAGTCTGTGACTTCTGTCTAGCCGCTGTTCTCTCGCCAGTTCTTCTCATATCTTCGCCTGGATGGGCGTCTGCCAGGGGCTTACCTGGACCTCCAGCCAACAGCTAGAGGGTTCTGGAAGGTACTCTTCCCAGTGAAGCCTTCAGATGAAACTGCAGCCTTGACCAAGAAGGCCTGGTCTCAGCTCCTGAGAGGCGCAGAGGCAGGGGACCTGGCTGAGCATGCTGGATCCCTGACCCACCCTGACCGTGAGGAAGCAGGTGTCGTGTTCAGCCTCTTAGTTTAGGGTGATTTGTTATGGAACAATAACTAACTATGCACAAGCCAGATGGTCTTTCATCTCAGTATCCCGCCTACCTTTATTTCTTAAATTCTGTGCTCCAAGTTTTAAGCAAAGTTCTCTTAGCATTTCTTTGATTTTTTAAAGTTAAAACTGCTTTCTTGACATTAAAAAATATATTAAAAAATACCTACTTAATGACTGCAGTGAACTACATAGCGTCAGCTAAGCAGTAAATTCATTCTGCTCAGAGTTTCACACCTAGTCAGTCATGTATTCATAGACATGTATATATCAGCTGACTTTGCTATTGAAAGTAGTTAGAATTTTTTGTGAATCAATAAAATGTGGAGGAAAAAAAGGAATAAAAAGCAACTGTAGACACCAGAGATAGTGTGGGAGGAGGGTGGGAAATGGTAGAGGGTGAGAAATAGGTGGAAAACATATATATATACATACACGTGTGAAACTAGAAATGGAAAATCATTGATGATAACAGTATGATTAAGCCAATTAAGCAGGATATGCTCGATGGGAAATCACATTCTGTATGCTGTGATGATGCTCAGTGAATGAATGTAAAATTAATTAATTAATTAAAAATAAAAATATAAAAAAATCCTGCCTCTTTAAACATTCAGATCAGTCTTCCTGGGCTGGGCAGTGATGGAGCAGCTCCTCCTTAGATCTTGCTGTTTTGAAGACCAGAGGCTACGTGAGGCCAGGACAGTGCAAGACCTGAGCTGTAGCCACTGAACCCCGGCTGCCAGGGCCCGCAGCTCCAGCACTGGGGACCAAGGCTTCCTTGCCCAGGAAGTGAGTGTCTGACCCTCGAAAGGCGGCCTGGGGACCGCAGACCAAGAGCAGTGGTGAGATGGCTGCACACCCTTCTTCACTGACAGGGACCCCGTGCTCTGCTGATGTGGAGCAGCCGGGGGCTTTTGAGTAACCTGGAAGTACCCAGGGCTGGTAGCTGCCTGGACTTCCTGTTCCCCATGAGGTGGCTGCCCCTCCCCTGACCGGTCTTGAGCAGGCTGCCAGCTCTGTACTAGGGCAGACACTGAGCCTTTCCCTGATAGGATGACGCCGCCCCGCCCCTCCCCAAATTCACCCTTAAAAGACTGCTCTACTCTCAGCTGGGGCCGCAGATTCGGTGTTAACTCCTCCATGCCCCCGGACGTAATAAGTTCTCCTTTCTCTCTGGAGTGCTGCACTTTCATTCCTCAGCATGTTTTTCTACAACACTTGGTGCACTGGCCGGGAAGCAAAATCAGGCTGGCCCTTTGAGCCACCGGTCCCAGGGTGCTCCCCCAGGACGGGCTCTGGGTCTGGGGAGGTGCGCTCTCATCACCTTCTATGCGACCCCTCAGCCAGGAAGCCTGCCACAAGGTCAGGCGTTCCTGGATCAGTGGACTCCGACTGGAGAGAAGGGCCAACTCCTGGACTGTGACGCATCAACCGTGGTCACCTCTGGTAATCTGGTAAGCCCCGGGGGGTCTGTAGAGCCCTACCAGTTAGACTCACTCAGTTAAGAGTGGAAGAAGAGGGGCTGGCAAGTGGTGTGGTGGTTAAAGGCGCTGGACTCCCACATGGCCGACCACGGTTCAAGTCTCAGACCTGGTGGCTTGCTTTCTCACTTCCTCTCTCTGATCAAACTGGAAAACAATAATGATAATAATAAATAAAGTTAAATAAATTAAAAAAAAAAAAAGAGTGGAAGAAGAGACCCGCACACTCTCCTTTGGTTGCAGGACCAACAGTCAGGGCTCATCTGATAAACGGTTGGTGTGGGGAGGAAATGCATAACCTCTGAATGAATGTGAGTGCTTGTAACGAGCGAATGTGTTTGTGGCCCCACAGTGAAGTCACACTGCGGGGCATGATTGGGTCTGTTTAAATCTGTGTTTCCGTGGTGGCTCCAGAAAGGCAAAACGGCAGAGTCACATGCTGAGGGACAACCCCTTCCCGCTCCACGTGCGTAATCCAGTGGGGGATTTATATCCAATTGCTTATTGCCAAGGAGTCACACAAAGCCCTAGAGGGACACAGCCAGACAGAAGCCTGATTGGCTCACCTTGGTGGGGGAGGGTACCCATCCTTTGTCTGTTTGCAACATTCTTCACGGGAGAGGGGAACACAGAAGCTGGTAGGAGGGTTTCCCCTGTAGAGGTGGATAGGCAGAGTAGATGTCAGGTCGCAAGTTCTGTCTCCAGAAGTTGGGACACGAGTTCCTCTCGACTCTGATGAAAAACATCCTCTCGAAACCCGTTCTGACTCTCCTACAAAGACTTATACCACAGAGCAAAACCTGCATACTGTCTGGAAAAGAGAGGGCAGGCATCACTCGCGACCCAGACCACCTTCCCTCGATTAGTCCGGCAGACTCCCGCCCCCTTATCCTCCACTCCACCTGCCACCCACCACAGGGATACCCCCTCTAGCATGGTCAAGAAGATGGACCCCAGACCACTGTGGTCTGATTGCAGCTCTTGGCCAAGACCCGCCCCCCCCCCAAAAAAAAAAAAAAAAAAAAACGCAAAAAATTAAACAAATTCACTGCCTACACTGCCTGGTCCTTTAAGCAGCCTCTGAGGGAGGCTGCATGGCTTCTGAGCCTCCGGGCTAAGACAGGCCCCAGGAGCCGCCTTCCCTCCAGAGCCTCTTTCATTGAGCACTTCCTCCAACCAGTGACCTCCCCTGCCCTTTGGGAAATGCGGGCATTTAACAACTGGTTGAGTCAGAGAAATTTGGGGTACGATGGGAAAACCTCAGTCCAAATCTTCCAAGCCCACTGTGCTGGACTGCATGCTGACTCATTTTATGAAGGGCTTCTCTGGTGATTACAGCATTAAATTAAAACCAGAGCTGTCACGTTTGCTGCCGCTTAGGTGATCGTGGACACTACAGGGAGGTGACCCTTCGACCAGTGAGCAGGGTACTGCCTCCACCTCTGACACCCCACCTGTCACTTTGGCAGAACTTTGTGGTCTTGGTTAGGGGGCTGGACTCCCACATGGCTGACCCTGGTTTGAATCCCAGACCTGTTGGCCTGAGAATCACGCTGGGCACGCATGTGTGTGTGCGTGTGTGTGTGTGTATGTGTGTGCATGCCGAGTCCTGAGAGGCGAAGGGAGTGTGGTGTGGCCATTACCCCTGGAGGTGATTTCTCACTCTCCCTCTCACTGTCTCTCTCCAGTGAGCGCACACATGCTATGGCAAAAACCTTAAAAAAGAAACCCGTGTAGCCCTGGGATTGTCACTGCAGCATGACTTTGTACCTACCTACCCAGTATTCTTGTCTTCTGTATTAGTGTTCTAATTAGTTCATCAAATTAGCCAGAGGACATATGCACTCACCAGAGAGCAACCGGGGGAGAGGGAGAAAGCGCCGGGGTGGGGCGTGGCCACACCGCAACCCTTTCTCCATTTGTCCATGCTGTCAAGTTGTGGACACACATGGGTAATTGGGGTGCCATGCATACACGCCCATGTTTTTCAAGCTGTCTGGGCCAGAATTCGAACTGTGCAGTCGGCCACGTGGGATCTGGCTCCCTTAACAGCTGGGCCATGAGGCTGGCCCTCCTGTGTTCTCGCTCCTCTGGCCTCTGGAGCCTCCACCCTCCCAGGGCTAACTAGTTCCGAGACTGTGTCTCCAGGGCCCGCCTGTGACATGCACACTGACAGCCCACAGGCCCAAGCACCTCCTGAGCACTCTCACAGCAAGGGTCCGAGGGACCGTCTCCCTGAGACCACCCACACCCAGCCACCTGGACACTACAGGCCACCCCGGGGCCCGCAGCCCACTGCTGTCCCAGCTATCCCATCCCAAACACATGTGACAGCTCTGCCCTGCCTCGGCCACATCCTGTGAGCCCTCAAAGACTCACAGCCCGGCCCCAGCCACCTTCTCGTGGACCCGTGGTGCTGCCCCACCTCCCGTGTCCAGTAGGGATCTACCAAACCACCATCACTTCCACGCCCTTGTGCTGCACTGTGCCTGGTAAAACCAGCCCTGGGAACACGCCTCAGGAACTGCAGCCAGCAGGGGCCCAACACCAGGTGACGAAGGCTACGTCCTGGACTGCTCTCGACCTCTGCCTGGACCCAGCGGCAGCCCCTCCTTGGGGACACAGGCGGCACGGCGTATTCACTGTCAGTGTCACCGTGAGCTGCCAGCTTCCTGTGCAGTGCTGCCTGGCCAGCAAGAGCGAGTCTGGGATTGCTCAGCACCCTCTCCCTGTGGGAGCACTGAGGACCAGCGTCGTGGGGTACATGGGTAACTGGCCGCGGTCCTTCCTCAGAAAGGTCTCCTGAAGGGAACAAGGAGCAATCACCTTCCTGGAGCCAAGGGACAAGCTGATCCACTGGCTGGGCCACAGTGAGGCCACCTGCGTCACTTAGATGAAGGGTCTGGGGATTACGTGCTCCCAGGGGCACTGACAAACTGCTACCCGCTCTCGTGAGCTTCACTGTCTCAGCCTGATCCTGGGCAGTGGGAGGGTGCCAGCGTCACGGCTCCCCAGGGCACTGCCGCTCAGATCGCAGACTCCTGTGTCTGCCTGCTGCTGTCCTGAGGTGCTCCCCTGCCCAGTGGGAGGAGCACCCAGGGCAGGGCCTCCACGTGGAAGCAGAGGCTGGCCTCCGTCGTATGAAAACAGCAGAACCTGCTCCCCACAGAGGGCCCACAGCGCGCCCCAGACTTCCAACAGGCATGACCCCCCAGATCAAGGTCTGCCATCCTGAAGGGCAGCAGCCAGCTTCCAGGACAGACGAGAGGCCCCGGGGACTCTCCTCCTTCCCTACCCTGGCGTCTCGCTGGGTGAGCAGCATGATTCCACGTCTCCACTGCCAGCACTGCCCACTGGGACTAGCGAGAGAACGGATCCCCGCAGTGGCTTCCTGGAGACGCCGGCCCCTCCTACTGAGGCCGTCCAGCAGCAGTGACAGGAGGACTGTGGGCCTCGTTCTCACACAGCCCGCCTCACGGATGAACACACAGCTCTCCACCTGCCCCTGCTGGCCGTCAAGGCTGACCCGGGTCTCTCCTGCACTGACTGGCCAGCCCGCACTGTCCCCTCAGGCACACGGCATCTCCTGGCCAATGCGTGGCAGTTACCAGGCTGCCCGCTCAACCTTAGGGGTGGGTATGGGGGGACTCGGGCCGGAGGAGAGCTGCTTCTACCCTGACTGCCCGGGTAGCTAACCACTGGTCCCCCTCCGCAGGGCCCCCCAGACAGATACTGCCCGTTCCCCGGGTGCAGTATCTGGCCCTCCTCCCTCTGTGGTCCCCCCCAGAGAAGCTGCTGGAGTGCTCGGGGACCAGGTGACGGCGGGGCATTTCACACGTGTGGGGCCGGCAACATCCTGCCCTGTGACGGCCACTGACAGCCATCCACGCGGCCTCCTGCCACCCCGCCCAAAGTCGCTGGCGATCCAAGGTCAGACCATCTTCAAGAACTAGGCGGCACGAGAGCCAGGACCAGCGTATCTCTGGGCCGCTGTTTATTTCCAGTCACTCACCCGTCTCTGCCGGGAGGGCTGCATTACGCCTGGGCTAGTACAGGAGGAAGCACAGCTAACGTGGGGTAAACGTGGTAGGTGAGCCCCACGAGGTGGCCCGAGTCCCCCCAAGGCTGTGTGGGAAACAGGTCGCAGAGGAGCCTTGGAAGGTGGAGGCACCTGCCCTCCGGCCGACAAGGACAAGGATGAGCGAGAACCGTGAGGGCCTGGCCACTCCCTCCCTGCCAGGCACCTCCCGGATGTCAGTGACCCAGACCCATCCTGGCCGCCAGGGCCACGGCTGCTGCTGTGAGCACAGCCTATGGGCTGGGGGTGTGCCACCGTGGACCTGCGGCAGGGCGTGGCGGTGGGCCCAGGGCTGGTGGGGTCATCTACTGGCCACGGCAGAAAGCTGGTCTCGGATGCGGCCCAAGCCGTCTAGCATGGTGTCCAGCGTTTCTTTGCTCAGCTCCATGGTGACAGCCGAGACGGAGGGCTTGTCCCCGCACAGCCTGGGGTCTTCTTGGATCTGAAAGGGGAACACGGCCCAGAGTGAAGGCTGGCCCTCCATTCCTCTCCCCTTGCCACTGAGCTGTGTGGACGCCTCAGCTGGGGTGAAGGCAGGCTTTTCGCTAAGAGCTGGAGGTCTGTTAGCAACTGGGGAGAGTGAAGGAGAGGGTCTGCAGAGGGCCTCAGTGGGCACGCAGAAGAGCAGGCCGCAGCCCCGAGCCTGTCCGGCTCAGCATGCCAGGGAGAAATGTGTGTGCGCACACTGCGTGCCAAGACTGTCCGATGGAAGGCAGGAAAATGACAGCTTCTAGTTATGTCTATGTGTAGCCTTAAAAAAAAAAAAGAAAAAAGAAATTTAGCTCTACTGGTACCTAGAAGTTGTTACAGGCAGCTTTTCTTACAGGTGTTGACTTCCTGAGTGTCTGATTAAGTGGAAAGACCAGTACATGACCCAGTTCTGACTAAACTGACCCTACCAGTGGGCATGTGAAGAGGGTGTTCTTTTCAGACTGAAGTGGGGAGACGCCGCTGAGACAGGGCATGTGGACACAGGCAGTCTGTCAGAGGGGACGAAAAGCTCGGTCGGGGACGCACTGCCCAAGATCCCGAGAGAACGGAGGAGAAGGGACTGCGGCATGGCCATCCCCCCAGGGGGTGATTTCTCACTTTCTATCTCTGTCTTTCTGGCGAGTGCTGACGCCCTATAGCAAAAATCTCTCCAAAAATAAAAAGAATACTGTGGTTTGCATCAGCTGGTTTCTCCTTCCAGGGCAGGCTTTGGGATGGCAAGGCAACATCACTGCAGTGGCATCTGTGCACACCTTATAAGCGCGTGGATTTGTTGTGGACTGGAGATCCCCAGCTTTGGAGACGGACTTTCAGTGGCCTGGGGTGCCAACCCCGCTGCCCCGTCGTTCTTCCTGGTGCACATGACAGTGGACCTACCTTCACCTGGAGCAGGCAGGTGGGGACGGCCATGCGGCCGATGCTGTCCGAGGAGGTTTTGATGTCCACTCTCCAGTCCAGGTCGACCAGGCGTGGCAGAGAGACTGGGGGGACAGCACAGCTGAACACTCAGGCCTTTATGCCATGACACGTGGCTCTAAGGGCCACGCCACAAATAACAAAGTCAGTCTACAAAGAGTCCCTGAGAGACGGACAGGCAGGCCCAAGACCCGCTGCTGCCGTGCTCCACCTGCTCCCGTCGGACAGCAGCTCCAGGCTCCTGGACCCGACCCTCCAGGCGCCAGGCCCGAAGGAGAAGCAACGTCTTTAGGGAGGAGTCCCGGCTGAGTCTCAGGGACACACACCTACCTGTCCAAGCCCTGAGCTGTGTCCTCACCTGGGAAAGGGAGGCGCCTCAGCCCAGCTTACAGGGACGCTAGGGGAACCGAGTGAGTGCAGGGACGTGCCCAGCACTGAGGCCGGCCCCGAGCATGAGGCCACGCACTGGACCCTCCCATCTACTCCATCTTTCAAGCTGATTTCAATCACTAGTGGTTTTTTCCTAATTGAAACATAATTATTTTAAGTACTTCAATTTCTGCTTTAAAATTTCCATATATTTTTAACAATATGTCTCTATAGTAAAGTTTACAATCAGAAAAAAAAAAAGAAAAAAAAACACAACAGAGTTGCGGTTGGGACTGGTCACCAGGCAGATGGGGGGGGTGAGGAGGAGGGGAGGGTAGACTCCCTGGTACTCACTCTGGCTGGCTTGGGCATCAGTTCTCCATGTAGATCTGTTTAAGAGGGAAAGAGAAAACAGCAGCAAAGGAGTGACACTGGGTCTTCCAGTAACTGGGAGGCCCTGGCACCCAGGCCCTGGCCCTCTGGTTTTCTTCAGACCTGTCATCACCTCCTGACGGGAAAGGACCACAAAAGCGCCTCTGTCCAGGGAGCAACCTTTCGTTGTGTAAAGCTCAGGGATAAGGCCTGAGTGCCCTAGTCTTCACAGGCCAGGACAGAAGGAAGAGGGGCCTAGGCTGCTCCTGCTGCTGTCCTCAGCTCTCTGCCGGCAGGGAGGAGGCCAACCATCTCTGCTACACAGAGCGGAGTCCCTCCTGCCAAAGCACACCCAGCAGACCTGCCTGGGCTGCAGGACACAGCACCACGGAGCCATAGGCAGAGCCAGGACGCAACTGGGCAGGACGAGAAAGTTCTGCCTGCACTGAATACATGTGTGCAGAGGCTCTGACCGGCCAAAGCAGCACCAGATAACTCGGACAAAGACTGACATTGCTGCGTTGGAGGTCTGTGTGGAAACCAAGGCCTCTTTGCTGTTCGTGGGACTGCGAGCCCAGAGCGCACACCTGGGGAAGGGCGCAGTGTCCTGCTGGCCCCATCTTCCTGACGGCCAGCTTGGTAAGACGAAGCCAGAGCTTTGGTACGCTCTCGGCCTCCTCCCCAGGAAGGACGTAGCTGGCACTGGAGCAGTTTCCACTGTCCAGTGCTGACTGTGGTGAAAAACTGTCAATACCCTAAATGTCTAAGATGAAAGAATTTCAAATTAAGTTCCATGTAATTCCTTCATGTAATAAAATATAGTTTACATTTAACTATTAAATATTATGTTCTAGGGAAGTATTTATTGACCTGAAATGTCACTGAGTTAACAGAGTTAATTAAAATGCATTATAAAATGGCATAATCCTGTTTCATTAGAGAAAAAAACCAGGCCTGGTCACGGTGGTGCAGGCAGCACGGAGCTACTGCAGGGTTCCAGAGCACACGGACAGCCTGGGGTTGGGTCCTAGAACACGCAGAACATGCCAGGTGCAGCGGGCATGTCTACCATCAGGCTGAGTGGGCGACTAAGGCGGGGGTCATGCATGGCGACCCTGCCTTCAGAACTTCTCTCCCTATTAAAACAAAAAAGTAGGCCTGGCTTAGGTGGCAGGCCCGTCTAGGGATGCTGGACAGTGGTGAGGGAGACCACGTGGTCAACCAGGTTTGGATCCCTGTGGGCACCTAAGACCCAGGGGAAGCCCTTGGCCGGAGAAGAGGGCTGTGGTATGGCAGGGACCTGCCAAGGGAGCTCTTTCTTGCATGCACTCGCTCGCTCTCTCCCCTCCCTCTCATACGTGCACTCTCTCCCTGCCCTCATCATGCATGCACTCTCTCTCTCTTCTCCTCCCTCATCATGCGTGCACTCTCTCTTCTCCTCCCTCATCATGCGTGCACTCTCTCTCCCCTCCCTCTCATACGTGCACTCTCTCTCCCCGCCCTCATCATGCGTGCACTCTCTCTCTCCCCGCCCTCATCATGCATGCACTCTCTCTCTCTTCTCCTCCCTCATCATGCGTGCACTCTCTCTTCTCCTCCCTCATCATGCGTGCACTCTCTCTCCCCACCCTCATCATGTGTGCACTCTCTCTCCCCGCCCTCATCATGCGTGCACTCTCTCCCCGCCCTCATCATGCGTGCACTCTCTCTCTCCCGGCCCTCATCATGCGTGCACTCTCTCTCTCCCCGCCCTCATCATGTGTGCACTCTCTCCCCGCCCTCATCATGCGTGCACTCTCTCTCTCCCCGCCCTCATCATGTGTGCACTCTCTCTCTCTTCTCCTCCCTCATCTTGCGTGCACTCTCTCTCTTCTCCTCCCTCATCATGCGTGCACTCTCTCTCTCTTCTCCTCCCTCATCTTGCGTGCACTCTCTCTCTTTCTCCTCCCTCATCATACATGCACTCTCTCTCTCTTCTCCTCCCTCGTGCGTGCACTCTCTCTCTTCTCCTCCCTCATGGTGCATGCACTCTCTCTCTCTTCTCCTCCCTCATGGTGCATGCACTCTCTCTCTCTTCTCCTCCCTCATCATGCGTGCACTCTCTCTCTTCTCCTCCCTCGTGCATGCACTCTCTCTCTTCTCCTCCCTCATGGTGCATGCACTCTCTCTCTCTTCTCCTCCCTCATCATGCGTGCACTCTCTCTCTCTTCTCCTCCCTCGTGCATGCACTCTCTCTCTTCTCCTCCCTCATGGTGCATGCACTCTCTCTCTCTTCTCCTCCCTCATGGTGCATGCACTCTCTCTCTCTTCTCCTCCCTCGTGCGTGCACTCTCTCTCTTCTCCTCCCTCGTGCGTGCACTCTCTCTCTCTTCTCCTCCCTCATGGTGCATGCACTCTCTCTCTCTTCTCCTCCCTCGTGCATGCACTCTCTGTCTTCTCCTCCCTCATCATGCGTGCACTCTCTCTCTCTTCTCCTCCCTCATGGTGCATGCACTCTCTCTCTCTTCTCCTCCCTCGTGCATGCACTCTCTCTCTCTCTTCTCCTCCCTCGTGCATGCACTCTCTCTCTTCTCCTCCCTCATCATGCGTGCACTCTCTCTCTCTTCTCCTCCCTCGTGCATGCACTCTCTCTCTCTTCTCCTCCCTCATGGTGCATGCACTCTCTCTCTCTTCTCCTCCCTCGTGCATGCACTCTCTCTCTCTCTTCTCCTCCCTCGTGCATGCACTCTCTCTCTTCTCCTCCCTCATCTTGCATGCACTCTCTCTCTTCTCCTCCCTCATCATGCATGCACTCTCTCTCTCTCTTTCTCCTCCCTCATCGTGCACGCACTCTCTCTCTCTCTCCTTCATGTGTGCACTCTATCTCGCTCTCTCCCCCTCCCCCATCATGCGTGCACTCTATCTCTCTCTCCCTCTCCCTCATCATACATGCACTCTCTCTCTCTTCTCCTCCCTCATGGTGCATGCACTCTCTCTTTCTCCTCCCTCGTGCATGCACTCTCTCTCTCTTCTCCTCCCTCGTGCATGCACTCTCTCTCTTCTCCTCCCTCATCATGTGTGCACTCTCTCTCTCTTCTCCTCCCTCATCTTGCGTGCACTCTCTCTCTTCTCCTCCCTCATCATGCATGCACTCTCTCTCTCTCTTTCTCCTCCCTCATCGTGCACGCACTCTCTCTCTCTCTCCTTCATGTGTGCACTCTCTCTCTTTCTCCTCCCTCATCATGCGTGCACTCTATCTCTCTCTCCCTCTCCCTCATCATACATGCACTCTCTCTCTCTTCTCCTCCCTCATCATGCGTGCACTCTCTCTCTCTTCTCCTCCCTCGTGCATGCACTCTCTGTCTTCTCCTCCCTCATCATGCGTGCACTCTCTCTCTCTTCTCCTCCCTCATGGTGCATGCACTCTCTCTCTCTTCTCCTCCCTCGTGCATGCACTCTCTCTCTCTCTTCTCCTCCCTCGTGCATGCACTCTCTCTCTTCTCCTCCCTCATCATGCGTGCACTCTCTCTCTCTTCTCCTCCCTCGTGCATGCACTCTCTCTCTCTTCTCCTCCCTCATGGTGCATGCACTCTCTCTCTCTTCTCCTCCCTCGTGCATGCACTCTCTCTCTCTCTTCTCCTCCCTCGTGCATGCACTCTCTCTCTTCTCCTCCCTCATCTTGCATGCACTCTCTCTCTTCTCCTCCCTCATCATGCATGCACTCTCTCTCTCTCTTTCTCCTCCCTCATCGTGCACGCACTCTCTCTCTCTCTCCTTCATGTGTGCACTCTATCTCGCTCTCTCCCCCTCCCCCATCATGCGTGCACTCTATCTCTCTCTCCCTCTCCCTCATCATACATGCACTCTCTCTCTCTTCTCCTCCCTCATGGTGCATGCACTCTCTCTCTCTTCTCCTCCCTCGTGCATGCACTCTCTCTCTCTTCTCCTCCCTCGTGCATGCACTCTCTCTCTTCTCCTCCCTCATCATGTGTGCACTCTCTCTCTCTTCTCCTCCCTCATCTTGCGTGCACTCTCTCTCTTCTCCTCCCTCATCATGCATGCACTCTCTCTCTCTCTTTCTCCTCCCTCATCGTGCACGCACTCTCTCTCTCTCTCCTTCATGTGTGCACTCTATCTCGCTCTCTCCCCCTCCCCCATCATGCGTGCACTCTATCTCTCTCTCCCTCTCCCTCATCATACATGCACTCTCTCTCTCTTCTCCTCCCTCATCATGCATGCACTCTCTCTCTTTCTCCTCCCTCATCATGCGTGCACTCTCTCTCTCTTCTCCTCCCTCATCGTGCACGCACTCTCTCTCTCTCCTTCATGTGTGTACTCTATCTCGCTCTCTCCCCCTCCCCCATCATGCGTGCACTCTATCTCTCTCTCCCTCTCCCTCATCATACATGCACTCTCTCTCTCTTCTCCTCCCCCATCATGCATGCACTCTATCTCGCTCTCTCCCCCGCCCTCATCATGCGTGCACTCACTCTCTCTCTGGCTCACTCCCCCCCCATCTTGCATGCTCTGTCATTATGAAAAGCACAAAAAAACACCAATCCAACAGCTTGGTGGTCTACTGCTGTGCAGAGAGCGGAATCCCACGTGGCCTACTGTGGTTCAAATCCTGGCCCTGGTGACAACACACTGGGTTTGCATGTCACATGCCCAGGTTCTGACAAGATAGAGAAACAAAGAAAAGGGGACTGCTGTGTGCCCAGACCTCACTGTGGGATGCTCTCTCTTTCTCATTCCGCTAAGTGCTGTCTGGCATTAAAAAAGAAACACACGCATAACAAAAGCAAAGCCAAGCCAACAGCCAGGCCCTCCACAGAGGTCTGGAGGTGAAAACAAGAAGCCCTAAAAGGCTCTCCAGTGAGAGAGTAGCCTCACTGACCTCTGGGTGATGGGATTGCAGCTGTCTTATTTTCTCCCTTTGCTTGTTTGTATTTTCTAATGTTTCAAACAATGAACATGTAATTGTGCGCTCACCAGAGAGACTGAGAGAGACAGAACGTGAGAAATGACTGACCCCCCGGGGGACAGCCATGCCCCAATCCCTTCTCCAGTCTCGTCTCAGCAATTTGGGCACGCATGCACACGGCATGAATTTCAAGCTGCCGGGACCAGGACTCAAACCACAGTCCACCACGTGGGAGTCCAGCCCCTTAACCACTGTCATTACTTTACAGCAAGAATAAAAATAACAAAAACATAAAAAAGAAGAAACTCAAGGAATGAGCACTTACATATGTTCTAGGATGATTTTTGTCAGCAGGTTCTTGAGGTTTTGGTGGAAATTTTCTGGAAAGAGAGCCAGAACCGCCTCGGCAGAGGAGAGACCCCGGAACACCACCAGTCTGGTGAGGTGGTGCAGCGCCTGGAGCACCTGAGGAGACAGGAGCCTGTGGCTTCAGGGGAGCGGCAGGGCGGGCGGCTCCCCCAGACTCACTGCGCACCACACACTCCGTGCTGCTGGGCCGTGGGTCCTCCACAGACAGGCTGATGCCCAGGAGCCTGGCTGGAAGAACCACCTGAGAAGCAGGTGAGCTGCCCACCTCGCCGGCTGCCAGAATCTCTCCTGGTGGGCAAAGGGTTAACACATCCTTTTCTTTCCTGTAGAATCTGACCTTCAGTTACCTTTCCAGGCTGTTTCCAGGGAAACCCCAGCAGTGGGAAGTCAGCTGTGTTGCCAGGCAACACTGCCTGGGTCCAGTGCCTCTGGGGGAGAGCGCTGAGGCTGTGCTGGTGCTGAGCTGTGCCAGGGACACTGGGTCCTCACCCCTGAGCTGTCATCCCAAGGGCAGAAGGAGACACTCCTGGGCGGCCGTGGAAGAGGAGCCTGACCCCGCCGCTGTGCTGGTGCTGAGCTGTGCCAGGGACACTGGGTCCTCACCCCTGAGCTGTCATCCCAAGGGCAGGAGACACTCCTGGGCGGCCGTGGAAGAGGAGCCTGACCCCGCCAGCCTCTAAGCACACCTGCAGCCCTGTGTGGCCCACGCTACCTTGTGATGTGAGAGAACTCTCTGGAGGGCACTTCCTCTGCGTCCGGGCTTTCTCTAACCTCACTGTGTCAGACGCAACCCCTTCCCACCAGTGGGGCTGGGTCGGGCAGATGCCCTGTCACCATGCCCTCAGGAGACCCTCCTGACCCGAGCTCTGCTGTCTCTCCCAGAATCCCCAGAGCGCACCTTGGCTCCTGGCTGCACCCTCTCAGGAACGCAACCTCACGCTGGCCCATCTCCCTTCTGTGACCCCTCCCGAGATAACGGCGGGCACCCACGCCCTCCCTCAGGCCCTTCCACAGCCACACTGACTTCAGGGGACACGGAGCGCCTGCTCCATGTGGGTGAGCACGCTGGCTTCCTGACCCCCTGCCTTGGGAAGCGGCTGTCCTCCACATAAGCTAGAGTGACTCACCTGACTCGTCCTCGGCCACCTGCTATGGCCAGGCGAGCAGAGAAGGGACTGGACTGGGGCAGAGCGATGGGAGGGCCTGGAGCGCCCAGAGAGCCCGACGGAGCTCAGTACCTGCCTCCCCAGGACCCAGGCCGGAGTCCTGCCCCGACTGGTACAGCTCCCTCCGCGTCTAGCTCCGTGAGTTAGAAGAAGGGCCCCAGACAACAGCTTTGTTCGCCAACGTCAGACATCTACGCTGTTTGCTACTGTGCCACGGGGCTCAGGGAGGCGTCCTCGAGGGGAAGTCGGGAGAGAGCAAGGCGTCCCAAGAACCAGAAGCCAAGGCCACGAAGACCCCATACCTGCGTGGCCTCTTCCCGGGTCACCGACAGGCCGGAGCACGTAACCGCCAGAAGTCTTTCCGAGCCGAGGGCGGTGCTGCAGAAGCTCTCCTGGCACAGCTGTCTGACGACATCTTTCGAGGAGGCCTACGAGTTAGTCCACAGATGGGAGGAATGAACTCGGACTCTGGAAACGCGAGTGTTGAGGAATAGTGTCTCGGCCGTGGCTCGGACACCCCAAACCCAGCTGTGCTCTGGAAGGGACCGGACTCTGGTCATCAGGGCAGGCCCCATTGGAGCCCCAGTGGAGACGAAGGAGAATGGCACAGGCTGTGGACACACACTCTGCTCTCACCGCGTGGCGTGGCGCCGCTGGACTCTGAGACTCCCACCACACGTGAGCCTCGAGCTCGGCTCCCCAGACCGTGCGCTGAAGGAGCCTGCACGGTAGGGCCCGGTTCCACCCAGGAAGTACGCTCTGTTCCAGACTGGCACGCCCGAGCCCGGGAACCAGGAGGAGCTCTGCTCCGGACGGACCCAGCGGAGGCCGGAGGCCGAGCAGTGGCGGGGCGTGGCAGCCCGGAGCTTCCCAAGACTAGGCGCACGGAGGGGCCCGAAGCACTCCTGTCCTTCCTTTCCTGCCAGCGGCCCCAGAGAGGGGCGCCAGCAACAGGAGGCCCGGACATCACTGCTCCTGCGGCTGGCCTGCAGGGGGCCAGCAAAGGCTGAGGGGCTAGACAAGGCCCACACTCTCCCCGGCAGTGTCCAGTGTCTGGCAGGCTGGGCCTCACCCCCCGTATGAGCTGGGACTGCAGAGACAGGCTGCCCTTCCCACCGCCTCCAGCTGTGACAAGCCCCCCTCGGCCCCACAGCAACAGGAGTGGGAACCCGGACTCCGGCCTCCAACTGGGGGGTAGAGGTGGTGCCCTCCCTGCCTCAGCAGGTCCAGGGAGGGCAGCTGGAGCAGACACAATGTCCGAATACCTCAGGTCTCCAAAGGCCACACAAGCGTCCAGGTGTCACTAAAAAGTGCATCATCGGACTTCAAAGGAAAAGTCTCAGCAAAGAAATCAAAGACATAAAAAAGAACCAATCGGAAATGTTAGACCTGGAAATATAACCACGAAACAGAGAGCTGAGCAGGTGGACTCAGCACAGAAACGGGAGCAAAGGTGGTGGTCGCAGCAGCCAGGCAGCCCTGGAGCGGGGTCCCCTGGGGCCTATAGGGCTCCACACGGTCTGAGTCCCAGACCCCGCAGCTCGAAAAACACGCCAGCTGTGTGTGCATGCTCAAAACCCAGACAAGATGGAGGGACGAGAAGGGACTGCAGCACAGTCATAACCGTCTACCAAGAGCTCGCGGGAGCCCGAGACGGGGTAACTGCAAACAGCTAGACTGAGACATCACAATTAAACTTCTGAAAATAAAAGGCAAACACAAACCCTGAAAGCAACTGCAGGGAAAACACTCCACCTATAGGGGACTGGTACCGGGCCAGCAGCCTCGTCCTGGGAACCCGGGAGCGAGGAGGAGGCAGCACATTTTCTGGGTGCTGAAAGACTAGGGCTGTCAACTCGAAACCCTAACCACAAAACACCCTTTGGGAATAAAGCAGCAATCAGGACATTCCCAGACGAAGAGAAGCAAGAAAAGCTGTCACGGAACTGCCACTGGGGACAGGCTGCAGCACGGAGCTACGGACTAGGAGCACTGGAGGGAGGACGGCGCAGGAGACGGAGACAGCAGCTCCCTCCCGTTCCCCAATCACGTCCGAGGCAGAGCCCAAGTCATGGTGCTGTCTGATGTGGCTCTACATGAAAAACGGCTAAGAAAAAGCAGGAAGGCTGGAGGGGTGCAGAGCGAGGTGAAGCTTCTGCTTCGCCCCAAATGGTAAACCGGCGAGGCCAGCCATCGGCGGCGGTAAACTTCGAATGTATGATTCAGTAAGTACAGCAAACCACTAAGAAGGTCATAAACACACATGCATCTTAAGAGTACAGATAAATCAAAATGGGATTCCAAAAATTGTTCAAATAACTCACAGGAAGACAAGAGCAAGTAAAAATAAAATTAAGACTAGACAGAAAAAATAAAACGGCAGCCATAAACTAGCCCTGATAATTATATTCACTGTGAACAGTCTAAGGATTTTAAATGCCAGAAACTGGCAGAAGGGACTAAAACAGGCGCCGGCTCAGTGCTGTCCCCCAGAAGCCCCCTCAGAGTGATGCTGCCGGCTAAAGGGAAAGGGAGAAGACAGCGTGTGGTGCTATCGGGGCGAGAGTGGCAGAGCTGACACCCTCACGTGTGAGCACCCAGCAGCCAGGGATGTGAGCTACGGAAGCAACGGCCGGCTGCTGTGCGGGAGGCGGCGGGCCCACAGCGGAGCGGGAGGCTTTGACACCACTTTCCACAGACCGGAGGACGGCTGGACAGACGTTCGCAAGGGCGAGAGGGAACAGCTGGCTGTCGCAGTGCCCCGCCCCCCGCAGGACTGAGCGTGAACCTGCTGCCAGGCCTGCTGAAAACACGCTTGGGGGTCAAATATTCTGAGTCATGAGACTAATTTCCATACATTAAAAAGTGGAACCCTGAGTGTGTTCTCTATGGCTTCAATGGAATAAAATCAGAGATCAATAGCAGAAGGGTAACAAAATAAAAACAGTATGGCACAATAGCTGCATTGCTGGACTCCCACTAGTCGACCACGGTTCAAGTCCTGGACCCAGCAGCTTAAAACTCGCGCCAAGCATGTATGCATGCATGCCCAAAATCCTGAGAGGAGAATGTAGAAGGGATTGTGGTACGGTCATCCACTCTGGGGAGTGGCTTCTCACTTTCTATCTTTCCAGCACACACCCTATAGCAAATATCTCTTCAAAAAAAAAAGGAAAGAGAAGAAAAAAAGAAACTTAACACACTTCTAAAAAAATCTATAAGACAAAGAGGAAGTCTCAAGAAAAATTTCTAAAAACTACGCGAAAATGAGAAAACAACATAAGGGCATTTGAGGAACCAAGGAAGTGCTGAGAGAGAAATTTACAGCATTTCTTTATTAGAAAAGGAAAAAAGTCTCCAGTCAGTAATCGAAGTTCCCACCTCAAGAACCTAGGGGGGAAAAGAGCATTAAAAAACCCCAAGGAACAAAAAAAAAGGGAAACAAAGAGTAGGCATTAACGAAAGGGAAATGGATAAACAGAGAAATCAACAAAACAATGGTCTGACTGGGTGAAAATACCAATAGAATTGACAACCCTTTAAGACTCACAAAGTTAAATAAGGGCAGACAAATTATCACGGAAGCCAGGGCACCATTATATTCTCAGGATATAGCAAGGGCTTACAGGAAAGCCTGTGAGCACTGTCATTCTTTCTGTTTACAAGCCAGGTAGTTGGCAGAGAGAGACAGACAGAGAGACAGAGCCAGGTAGTGTGTGGCAGAGACAGACACAGAGAGAGATCGAGGTAGTGTGGTTGGCAGAGAGACAGAGACAGAGACAGAGAGAGCCAGGCAGTGTGTGTGTTCAGTAGAGAGAGACAGAGACAGAGAGAGAGCCAGGTAGTGTGTGTGCTCAGTAGAGAGAGACAGAGACAGAGAGCCAGGTAGTGTGTGTGCTCAGCAGAGAGAGACAGACAGAGCCAGAGCTAGGCAGTGTGTGTGCTCGGCAGAGAGACAGAGACAGAGAGAGAGTAGGGGAGAAAGCATCCCCTCCCAATGGGGGGTAGGCACACTGCAATCCTTTCTCCATTCCTCTACCCTGTCAGGATTTGGGATGCACATGCACATGCACCCAGCTTTGTGAACTGGACTGCCAGGGGGGTGGCCGTGGAGCCGGTTCAATAACTGAACACCTGAGCCACCCAGAGTGGGCTGGACGGCTGGACACGCTGCGGCAGGATAAGGCCGCTGAGGCAGGATAAGGCCGTGGGTCAGGGGCTCCACAGTCTTGGTGGCTGTAGTGGTGGCGCTGGCCTGTGGCCCAGCCATGGGGAGGCTGAGGCAGAAGGTGCCTGGGCGCCTACTGAGACCCTGAGAGGCCCAGGTGTGGGGCTATGCACCTGCCCGGCCAGTGGTGTGGGGCAGGAGAGCCATGACCCATGTGTCCCTGTCATATAAACGACCCCAGTCGACTACAATCCGAGACCGGAGCTGGCAGCCTGCTTTCTCACTTTCTGTTTCTCTCTGGTCAAAGTAAAAAGCAGTAATAACAAATGAAATTAAATAAACACTCACTCCAGGGATAGCACTCACTCCACACTGCCCAATCAGCTCCCTACCCGAGCACAGAGAGCACAGATGGCCCCTAACTCCTAGCGATTACAGATGGGACACTTGGCCAGCCAGAGCCAGCGACAGCCTGCAGGCTCGCCAGGCAGGACAGCGGAGCGTGGGGCGGAGGACCGCGCCCGGGGGACAGCCCCGATGGACCCAGACAGCCCTATGGCCCGGACAGCCCGACAGCCCAGATGGGCCCCGGTTTGCAACCCCAGACAGCCCTGACAACCCCGGACAGCCCGACAGCTCCGGACAGCCCGATTGCCCCGGACAGCCCGACAGCCCAGACAGCCCCGACAACCCCGGACATCCCGACAGCCCGCGCGGGTCCGGCTGCGTGGGAGGGCCGCAACGACCGCCCGGCTGGCAGGGCGTCCTCCAAAGGGCCAGGGGCAGGGCTGAGGCCGCCGGGGTGTGGTCGGGAGGGGACGCACGGCGGGGCGGCTCCGCAGGAGGGAGGCCGGCGCCGGGGAGCGGCCAGGGCCAGGGATGCGCGTCCTTCCCCGCGGCCACACGCGAACCTCCGGGACGCGCGACTCCAGTATGGAGAGGAAGCAGGGCCGGGAGGAGCGGGCAGCCAGGGAGGCGTCGTGTCGCCGCCGGGCCGCTGTGCGGGGCGAGGGCGACAGGGCCCAGGGACGGTTCGGCCGCCGCCCTCTGCCCGCCGGGGACTAATGCAACCGCGAGCCGGGACTCCCCTCGGCCCTCCCGGCCCCGGCCCCGCCCGGCCCCGCCCGGCCGGCGTCCCCGCACCCCCACCTTCAGCAGGCTCCGCAGGGCGGCGCAGCACTCCGCCGACAGGGCGGCCATGGCCGGTCACGTGCCCACGCGCGGCATGCCGGGGCGGCGACGGAGCGGAAAACGCGGAGGGAGACTCCGGGACACCTAGCCTGCCGGTCTGCTACCGGGTCGCGGGCGAAAACGGGGGAGGGGGCGGAGCCGGAGGATGGGGCGGGACCAGAGGGCGGGGCGGAGGGCGGGGCGGAGGGCGGGGCGGAGCGGAGGGCGGGGCGGGGCGGGGCGGGGCGGAGGTAGGGGCGGGCCGGAGGGCGGGGCGGAGGTAGGGGCGGGTGCGCGCGGACCAGAGGGCGGGGCGGGGCGGGGCGGAGGTAGGGGCGGGCCGGAGGGCGGGCCGGAGGTAGGGGCGGGTCGCGCGGGCCGGAGGGCGGGGCGGGCCGGGGCCTAGGAGCGGACGCGCGGGCCTGGGGTCCCCGCCCGGGCAGACGCCAGAGGGTCCCTATGGGCCGCGGGCCGGGGCGTCCTGGAGGGTGTGCTGGGCCGAGCCCCTTGGGCTCCTGGCTCCTGGCTCCTGTCGGTCCTCGGCATCCACTTGGGTCGCGCCCGCCCCGGCCCTCCCGCTCCCTGCGGGGTCGGCGACCCCGGACCCACGCCGGTTGGAGGCTTGGGGACCTCGTCGTCCTAGCCCGGCTGGACCCTCTGGGCTCCTGCCAGAAGCCGCGTGCCGGCCTGTGCCCTCGCTGTCAGCGCCGGTCGGTCCGCCCGACCCGCAGGGCCTGCAGGGCTGCCGTTCTGTAAACCGCCCAGGTCGGTGTGCCGCGCCCCCGCACTGCCGCCGGCGCCCTCGTTCGCCTTCAGAGCCCCGCGGCTGCCTGGTGGTCTCCGCCCGCCGCTGCCTCCCGGCCTGTGCAGGACCGACCCGCGCGTGGGTGAGGTCGCCATGTGGGTGCTGGACCCACGGCCATGCCTGCGGGGTCTCCTGGTCCTGCGGGCAACCGTGAGCAGAGCCGCTGTGTCCCCTGGTCCGTCCCTCTCTCCACGATCCAGCCGCAGTCAGTCCCGGGCCACCCTGATGGCCTGACCCTACCTCTCCACACCGGAGTCTGGCTAATACCCTCGGAGTCTCTCTGTGCCCACGGTGCAACACAGCATTTCCAGAAGGTTAGAGAGGATGCAGCAGAAAGAAGGGAGAGACAGAGCTGCTGTCTGGTGGGGACTCTGCTTGCCCGTGCCCCCGCTGCTTCTCCCCGGGGAGGCCAGCGGGCCCAGAAGGAGCAGCCCAGCAGAGGCCAGGAGCTGGCCCGGCCTCCAGCCCAGCAGAGCCTTGGACAACAGCTTAGGCCAGAGAGGTTCTGAGCCAGAATCGCCCACGCAGACCACGGGGTTTCTGGCTTTCAAATACAGTATATTTGCCCATTTCCAGCGATTAAGTTTGGGGTAATTTGTTACACAGTAGTGACTGCTGTTGGAGGCAGTAAAATGTGAGAGCTTTAGAATCAGCCTGATGTTACTAACTGCACCTGGGACAAACACCTGCGCCTCCCGAGTTTTCACATCTGTAAGATGGCCTCAGCCGTACCCACTTCGGAGAACAGCCGACAGGTGCTGCCCGTGGGATCTTCCACTCTCCTTGCCTTCGTGGGAGCAAGGAGGGGGCACCTGTCACACCGTCTGGGAGCACTGACCGGGTTGCCAGTGCCCGGTTGTATTTAGGGTTAGTTTATGGACTGGAGCACTTCCAGCGCTGCCTAAAATGACACGTCGTGGGGCAGCAGGGAGCACAGAAAGTCCGTTTCGGCGATGTGGTCCTGCGTCTGCTTCTCATTAGGCTGATCTGATTTCTTTTCAATTCTGAGTACAGAAATAAGTGCTTGCCTTTATTCGATAAACTTGCGATATGCCAGCTTTATCTAAGCCGCCTACACTTATTTGTCTAATTCGCATTCTGGTTCGATGATGCATGCGTGCACACGTACAACACACTCTTCCTTGTCTCACGGCTCCTATGAGGGGAGGCCCTGAGACACAGGCGTCAGGTTACTTGCCCTAGGTCACACAGCTCAGTGGCGGGAGACCTCAGATTCAAACCTGGGGTCTGGCTCTGGAGTCTGCTGCTAAAGTCACACGTGCCTTTTGCCTGTCTTTCTTGTATGTCTTTGTTCGCATGCCTAGCAACCCTCCTGAGGGTCTACTGTCCCGGTGGTGGTGAGAGGCGACACGAAAAGTGGAAGAGATACCTTTAGTTTTTGAAAAAGACGCGGGTCCGTTCCTGGCTCCTGTGTGTACCTCTCTGAACCTCAGTTCCCTTATCTGTAAACTGGAGGCAATGACGAAAGCAGCTGTTGGCCACTAGGGGGAGCCCAAGGATGACTTATCCCCACATGGAGAAGCGCTGTCCATGCGGACACACAGTCCTGCTGTTGGCAGCTCTCCGGGCACAGTCCCCGTGTCATGGGAAACGGTGTGTGCTGGAGTGACCATCCCAGCCTTCCCAGGAATGAGGGGTTTGCTGGGATGCAGCACTTTCAGAACTAACACCGAAAGTTCTGGGAAAATCCGGCCGGGGTCAGTCTAGTTTGAGCCCTGTGCCTTTGAAGGAAGCCCTCCTTTTGGGGCACCTGCCCTGTCCCCTCGGGGGGCTAAGCCCATCTTCGTCATCAGTCCAACCATGAGGCCCTGGCTGCCTCCTCTGCCGGAGATCAGGCCACGGGGCCCATCTCAGGCATGAAGCCCACTTGCGAGGGCTCCACCTTCGTGAACTAATCGCCTCTGATGTCCTCGCCCGGGGATGAGCATTTCAGTTATGGACTCGGATTACGAGCCAGCGCTGGAGGCTGAGGCAGTGGGGACAGAGGCCGTGGGCGTGCCGACAGACCCTGCTCAGGCCAGCCATCACAGGCTGCGTGAGTCGGGCCCACCCTGCACTGACAATGCTGGGTTTGGCCCACGCAGTGTTCCAAAGTCAGGAAATTGGACCTAAACCTGGACTTTTGGCTTTTCTTTAAAAATGAACAGACTGTGGCCAGCAGGTGGCGTGGCGATTAAAGGCACTCAACTCCCACATGGCTGACCGTGGTTTGAGTCCCGGACCTGGTGGCTTGCTTTCTCACTTTCTCTCTCACTCTCTGATCGAACTGGTAAATAATAATAAGTAAAGTTAAGTTTAAAAAAATTCTATGAAAATAAAGTGTAAAAACGAGTAAACTGAGCCATGCCGTTCCCATCTTCCCATGTTTCAGCCGTTGCTGGGCAGAGCCCGGCTGTCCCTGAAGACCGGCTGGGACTCCCCAAGCAGGTCCCCCCAGTGACTTGCCTGTCATGGGCTCCCCACGCTGGGTCCCACAGCCCATGGGTAACAGTGGAGAGCTGGGCTCTGAAGGCAGGAGGAGATGAGGCTGCTGTGAGACCTGCTCCTACATGGTGTTTGGTCGTCACGGTGTGATAGGGGCCACTACGTGGCAGTTCCTCTGGTGGCGCCAGCTGCTGCTAAGGTGCCACGTGCCTGGGGCCTGGTCCTGGCCGTGCGCCTTCGCAGAAACCAGGAGCTGGAGCAGACGGCGTGTGTGTGGAGGAATGGCATCTGGGATTCTTTTCTGCTCTGACTTAGACGAGTCTCTGGAAGTCAGCAATTGGTCCGTCTGTGTGTTGCTTACAGAAATGGCGGAGCCTGGGCGGTTCATGTACAAGCTCACTGGAAAGCCCACCCTGCCAGGCCCACATGTGGCCAGTGGCAGCAGAGGGGCAGTGGGCACAGCAGAGGACAGCTCCTGACCGACCTTCCCTACCACCCAGCTCCTGCGGGCTCACTCTCACCAGAGCTGGCACCCGTCTCTCAAGGACAAGTCACCAAGAAGCAGCCATTGCCCAGCAGGCCTCAGCCGGGGACAGTGAGGGAACCGCTCCCAGGGCTGCTTTAGAGGGGAGAGACGGAGAGAGAGCACCCCAGGGGAGGAGGCCATGCCGCGATCCCTCTCCTCCACCTTCGTCCTTTCGGGACTTGGGCGCACACGCACATGTGCCTGCATGCTTTTCAAACCACCAGGTTCGGGCTCAAACTGCGGGGTCAGCCACGTGGGACCCGTCGCCTTTGCCCCCATGTCACAGACTGCCCCTGAAACCGAGCAAGGACCCCTAGCGTATTTTCTAGGGTTCCTGAAATACAAAGTCCATTTGCATTGCAATGGCCCAGAGTAAGGAGTAAGTCTTCAGACCGACATGGACCACGAATGAGGGCCACTTGTCCTCTAAAACTCTCACTTACAGGAAAATAAAGTTTTCATTTCAATATGTAAGATGTTTTACAGGCTGGAAACTGCTGGTTGAGAGCTCAAAGACTCCAGGCTGAATGGCTCCAGACACCTGAAGAGAAGTTTGATTGTCTAAAGCCTCACCAATCAAGAATGCCCAGGAGATGATCATGCCCTCATGAACCAATCACTGAACTGATCATGCGCCTGGGACCTCAGCCCCTAATTTTGTCCTTAAAAACGCATGTGGGGAACATCTCGGGGAGACCGGGTCTTTTCAGCATGAACTGCCCACTCTCCTTGCTTTGCGCTTTGCAATAAAGCTTTCCTTCATCACACCATGTGCCTATGGTTTGATTTTATAGTGCTTGGGCGAGCGAAACTGATTCGAGTTCGGTAACACCCCCACGTACGAACTTCTGGGGGACACTCAAGCCGTAGCAGCCACTATGAGGAGGGTGGTGCTCGCGGGTTTGCTGTGCGTAGAAAGGCGGGACTTGGTTCCTCTGAGGTGGGGATCCTTGCTTTCATCTGCTTTTCTCGTAAAGACAGAGCACACACGTCTGAGCAATTGATAAAGAATCAGGCTTATGTAGTTCACCATTTTGGAAGTCTGTGGACAAGGGGCTGCATTATTGGTGGGTCCGTCAAGGCCTGAGGTGGTGCAGGCCTCCCCAGAAGGGCAGGAGGGCATGTCTCCGCATCTCTGTGTCAGCTCAGGGCTCTCCCTTACCAAGCCGCCAGGCCCCCATCACAGGGCACCAGCCCTGACGACCCTGTGCAGTCCTGGCTGCCTGTCCAGAGCTCCTCCCTGGCTCCGGTCGACCTGGCTGCTGTGCTCGGTGACAGCCAGGGCGCATCAGCCAGGGGAAGGCACCGTGGCCTCGTTTCTCGGCCTCCTGTCCCCGGCAGTGACAGAGAGGCTGGAACACAACAGCATTGTCCTCGCACACACAGCCCCTTTGTCCCCAGCCCTGAACGGCCTTGATCACAGTGTGTGCTCCTTTCTTCGATGGTCGCTTGTTTTCTCAGCTCTGGAATCAGCTGAACAATGACTCCTGTGGAGGTGCCAGCTTTTTTTGTCTTCCACCTCCTTCCCTGTCAGTCTTCAGGCCCAGGTAGGTGGTAAGCAGGCTGTCGAAATGCCGCCTTCTCCGGAGTCTGGAAAGCCAAGGTACTGCCCCGCCCTCTGCACAGCAGAGGCTGCCCTGGACGAAGAGCCAGACCAGGTAACACGGAGGGGTGTGGCAGGGGTGGGCACCAGGGCGGGGGTCATGGGCGGGGGGGGGGGGAGGCGATGTCCCGGAATGATGGCGGCCGTCTCTAAGCTCTCGCGGTGGGACGCGTTGTGTGTGCATGTTACCACGCGTCTCTGAGAGCAGTGACAGCGAACGTTCTCACAAAACCTCACGTCCTTGCTCCGTGCAGACCCAGAAGTCCGGGTGGAGAACCTGTGTTTTCCCTACCACCGCCGGCTGGAACATTGGGTGGCCGTGAGCCTTGGCTGGGGGAGGCTCTGAGTCCTGTGCCCGTGCAGGGCAGCGTTGTCGCCTGCCCCACGTGTAGGTCTGTGGATGAAGATACGTGCACATACACGTTCTCTGTTTTATGCCTGAGGAGAGTGAAGTAGGGGACTTATGTCCATCACCAGAGCCAAAGCTGTTAAATGGCAGAGCTGGACTGAGCTCAGTTTTCTCTGGAGTCTGACGCACTCTGAGGCCTGTTCAGCCCGGCTGGTCTGGAGCTGGAGTTGGGCCTTCTCTGGGCCCTCGGGGTAGAGGTGGCACTTGGTCCCCAGCCTTGCAGACCCTCTGTGCCTGAGTTGTCAGCTCCCAGGCTGCAGGAGCCCCCAACCCCTGATGGAAGTGCGAGAGGGATGGGGAAAGACCGCGGTGGGGTCTTACCATGTGGTGATCGCCCTACCCCTGCCTTTTGGTGGTGCCGCTGTGTCTGCAGGTCGGCCTGGGAACTGACGCTGCCTTCTAAACGTGGAGCTACTTGCACCTGTAGCCTGGCCTTTGGGAGCTTTCAGCGATTTGTGTTTGTCATCATCAGCTTTTGTCTGCTTGAAGGTGGGATTATTTGGGGTGCCGGTGGAGGTTGTTTTTTTTTTTTTTTTTTGAGAGGTTTTTGCTATAGGGCGCGTGCACTCACCAGACAGACAGAGAGAGACAGAGAGACAGAAAGCAGGAAATCACCCCTGAGGGGGATGGCCACGCCGCAATCCCTTCTCCTCCATTCTCCTCTCGGGATCTTGGGCACACGCGCACACACGCCCGGCATGAGTTTAAGCCACCGGGTCTGGGACGCGAACCGCAGTCGACTACATGGGAGTCCAGTGACATAGCCATTACGCTAACTGCTGGTCCCACAGTGGAGGGTTTTGGAACAATCATTGCTCGATGTGCGGCATCTTCCACTCAGCCGGAGACTGCGCCAAGCTGTCGCATACGCAGGAGGACGTATGTCAGCAACGGAGCTCCTGGGGTGTGTTCAGGAAGCTGGCTTTATTTTCGACCTGTCACTGTCTCTGTGTGTGAAGCGTCACTCTTCCATTGCCTCAGATATTAAAATAAATAAACCGTCCCGGCTGCCTTCAGGGATAAAAAGCTCTCTAATCACTTCTTTTTTTTTTTTTTTTCTTTTTTTGGAGAGATTTTTTTTTTTTTTTTTGCTATAGGACATGTGTGCTCGCCAGAAAGACAGAGAGAGACAGAAAGTGAGAAATCATCCCCAGGGGAGTTGGCCACGCTGCAATCCCTTCTCCTCCATTCTCCTCTCGGGATCTTGGGCATGTATGCACACACACCCGGCGTGAGTTTAAGCCTCCGGGTCCGGGACTCGAACCGCAGTCGACTATATGGGAATCCAGTGACATAGCCATTATGCCAACTGCTTGTCCCCTCTAATCACTCCTGATTCCAGCTCTGTCTCAGTTCAGCAGCGGGGGTGTTGGGTTCTGGAGGATCAGTCAAAACTTCAGACCTAGTCTCTGGCTGAGCTCTCCCACCGCCCAAGCAGACCTGCCCCGGGAACTGCATGACCCACCTGTGGCATTTGGCGTGGCACACCTCTGGCTCAGGAAAATCCGTCAGCTTCCCTTTGCCAGGCGACTCCCCCGCAGGTGACCGCCCTCCTCCCTTGCACTCTGGGTTTCTCAGGTGTGCATCAGCCACTGCCAGTGGCACCCTGGGGACACAACACCTTTGGGCCAGTCTTGGAACTGGGAGCTGCAAACGAGTGTGCCTGCTGCTCGCTCCAGGCACACACTTTGCACACACTTTGCTGGCCCAGCTCCTGCGAGGGCTGGGCTGGGCGAGTGAGGGGAACCCACTTCGCGCCGCACAAGGGCAGCTACGTCCACTTTGGAACGTGCCATCCCTTTCCTGTGGCTTTAGCCCAGACCGAGACCAAAATAGCTCTCACATCCTGCTCCACAAACATCACTAGAGTTCAGGAGGAACCACAGGGGAGAAACACTGTCACCACCTAAGGAAGGAGAGTCTGGAGCTGAGGAAGCTGAACCCCGCGACGGCGGTGGGGGAGGTACTGTTCTGGCCTTCCGAGCTTCTGCCTGCTGGAGTCTGGTCGTGCTGGCACAAACTGCCTTCGTAGCATAAGCGTGGCAGCCAGGGCTCGCCGTGCCTGCGCAGCCTGTGATGCAGAGGTGGTGACATGACAGGTGACAAATGCATGCAGAGCTCTGTTGGCCTGTGTGAGTAGAGCAAGGAGTGTCCTGTGACCCCACAGCCAGTCGGAGGACCAGCACGTGGAGGTGGACGTCTCTCCTGGCCAGGTGCACACAGCAGCGCTGTATTCTGGAAATCCCATCGCGGCCGAGGGCCATGTGATCTCACCCATGCCCCAGGTGCCTCATTGTAAGAGGACTTCAGATATAAAGATGCCTACCTGGGGGGCTGCAGGTCCCTGTGAGGCTGCTAAGAGGGTCCCCGAATGCCTCCACAGAGGACCTCCGAGAGGGTGTGTGCGAGTGTGGGGGCGGTGTGTGTGGGGGTGTGCACGTGTGAGGCAGGAGTTAGCATTTGCAAGTACAGGGCAGGCCCTCCCCAGAGGAGAGCTTCTGTGCTGTGGCCCCTGGCATTGCTCTCTCTAGGGCCCCATACTCCTTGACCCAGAGACATGGAAATCTTGTTCCTAAAGAATTAATGGCCCAAAGCTTCTAGACAAAGAATCTCCTGACCTTGAACACACTCCAAAATTTGGAGAATAACAGGACCCATCCAGCATGTGCACCCCCCACGAGGGAATGCGTGTGTGACCCCATCTAGAACAAGCCTCAACAGGGCCCCTCTGACCCCATGAAAACTCCACAACCCATTTTCTGGGACCCCTCCCTTCTTTTGGGGAGCTTTTTTTTCTTCCCCTCCTTGAATAAACTCCCTGCCTTGCCACCCCCGCTGCGTGTCTGCATCTCTCATTTTTCACGCACGTCAGGCAGGAACCCCTGTCCTGCTGCGCGTGCTGGGCCCTGAGGAGTCCGAGAGCCATTCCTCCTGCGGGCCCTGGCTGTGGGGCTTGCCCTCCCACCAGCTGTGGCCATGCCAGGGCAGGTGTGCCCCCCTCAGAGCCTGCTGCCCAGAAGAGCAGGGGGCAATTATCACAGCCAGGGCAGAGGAGCAGTGGGGCGTGCCTCCCTGCAGGGCAGCCCCACGTGGGAAGGGTCTGGTTCCATCCTGTGGACACCCAAGTACTCCCGCCTAGGCGGGAATGGGGAGAGCCACAGTGACCCCGAGTACTCCAGGTGGCCTAGGCTGGGTGGGGAGGAAGAGCCACGTCAGCTCCCTGCTAGGAGTGCTGTCCCTCCCTCTGTTACCCTCTGTCTCTGTTGTTCGTAGAAGAGATAAATAAACTTTTTAAAAGAGCGCAATTTCAGAAAAAGCCTAAGAGAGAGTTAGGGAAACAGTGGAAATTTCAATATGGATCAAGTATTCAATGATATTAGAGAATGACCAATTTTTAAAGTGTGGTGATCATGGGGGGCTGTTAAAAGCAAGTCCATGGGGGAACCAGCAGTTAGCATAATGGCTATGTCACTGGACTCCCACATAGTTGACCGCGGTTCGTGTCCCGGACCCTGTGGCTTAAAACTCACACTGGGCGCGTGTGCGTGCATGCCCAAGATCCCGAGAGGAGAATGAAGGAGAAGGGATTGCGGCGTGACCATCCCCCCGGGGGGTGATTTCTCACTTTCTGTCTCTCTCTGTCTGTCTGGCAAGCGCACACGTCCTATAGCGAAAACCTCTCAAAAAAAAAAAAAAAAAAAAAAAAAAAAAGCAAGTCTATGGAAGGTGAGATGGAGGGACACGTATATTTCGGAGTGAAAACGTTCAAAGTCCATGGAAGGTGTTTTCCTAGTGCACATTGTGATTTTTTTTAAAAAAAGAATTATTTTATTTAACTTCATTTATTTATGTATTTATTTTTATTTTGACCCGGGAGGGACAGAGTGAGAGAGAGAGAGAAAGTGAGAAAGCAAGCCTCTGGGTCCGGGACTCGAACCGCAGTTGGCCATTGGGAGTCCAGAGTCCTTTACCACCACACCACCTGCCAGCCCCTGTCTATTGGGTTTTAGGTGGGAGAATCTCCCTCTACCTTTTCTACTTGGGGGTAAAGACTGAAATATTTAGGGATGTCAGGATGTCCATCATCTACTTGGAAACAAACACACAGAAAACAAGAAGCAAACACCACAAAATGTTCCCAGCTGCTGGGAGTACGCTGCACTGCTGTGTGGTCCTTTTGTCTTTTCTGTGTAAATACCTCGTAAGAACAACTCAAATGTAGAAATAGCAGGTGCACTTGTGGGAGGGTAGGGGCTGGCCCTGGGCGCAGGAAGGGGGGTCCTCTCTGGAAGGTGGTGAATAAGAGAAGCCTCTGGAGAAGGCGCCCTCCGAGATCTGAGAAGCAGGGTCGGTGGGTGGCGTGGGGAGGGGCTGAGGGTGTTTCTGGCAGACGTGGCAGCCTGGTGGCTTGTCTTCCTCCAGGAACAAGACATTTAATGTGACCGAAATGGTGGGGAGAGTGGAGCTGTCAGAGCCTGGGGCGTTTGTACTTGGGGCGTTTTGCTACCCCCACGTGTACCTGGGAGGGGACTCTGAGCCCACTTGGAGCCGGCTGGGAGCCCCCGGGGAAGGCGTGGTGTCCCAGGGTGCCCTGCAGACTGAACAGGACCTCACCACAAGGTCATTTAAAGGTGCAGGCAGTGAGCAGGGGAGGGGCAGGTGATTTCTTTAAGCTTGTTCTGCCATATAACTTAACCCTTGAGAGTCTTTGCCTCAGAGCTGCAATCTCTTTTGACGGTAGCTGGAAGTGTTCCTTTCTGGGTTTAAGGAATGATTTAAAGTGCCTTTGATCAAATTAAAGTAAATCAACCCAGTGAAGAAAGAAAGTCGGTGGAGCAGGAAGTGACTGAGAGGGGACGGACGCCGAGCTGCTCGGGGTACAGGACTTGGACCTGGTCCCGGCCATGATGCACGTGGCCTGGTCTTCCAGAAAGATGCTGACCGACGTGTAGAGCTGCTGTCGGGCAGCCCGCGACAGCTGGCACGTGTCCCCGAGAGGGCCCTCCAGACCTTGAGCTGAATAACCCACCATTGTTACACACCATCCACTCGCAGGAACGTTCTGTTATTAGGGACAGCCCCGCTCTGGACTCCGTCTTCGCCTGCCCACTGCTCCCTTGCCGGGCAGGTGTGAATCGGCCTCTGTCTTAGAGAACAGCCAACGGGGCTCAGGAGGGCTAGCCTGCTCACGGCTGTGTGCTGGAGTCAGGGTTCAAGCCCAGGCAGCTCCAGAGTGCATGAGTCCCTAACCACTGGACCACACACCTGTCAGTCAGCTGTTGCCCGTGTGCAGGAGGGTGGTGACCTGGGAACCGCCCACAACCCACGTGGACTGAGTCAGTACTGCTGGTGGTAGTGAGGGACCGGCAGGACAGGCAGGAGGTCAAGAGGACTTGGTGATGGATTCGTCGTGGGGGAGCTCAAAGGTGAGGCCCAGACCAAGTCCCATTGAAAACCCCGCCCTACACCACCTGGGCACAAGGGAGGGGCGGGGGGGGTAGTGGGGACGGCGTCACAGCCCACGGCATCTGTGTCCACGGTGCAGAGTGGCCTGCCGTCTGCCCAACTCTCATTTCTCTTCTGCTTTCTGCTAACCACCATTTTTGGCGCAACTTGCCATTTTTGTGTTTGAGTTTTGTGGTCTGCAGCTGCCGTCATATGCAGGTCACTCCTGTCCCCTGAGTTTCCTGGCAAAGCAGACTACTCCAGTCCAAGCCCTCGGCCCTCTCCCTGATGGTCTCCCAGGCCTCTTGCCTCCACTGTCCTGGGTGACGCAACTGACACGCTTGCCCGTGTCTCATCAGAAGCTCTTGGTCTGTGGGCCTCTTTGGAGAGTTTAACTGGCATGAAAAATTAAACAAATACTGAAAAACAATAGAAAAGAAAACACGTGACCATGCCTTGTAACACTCACTGTTTGTAAGATCTTCTCAGGTGTGAGCACGAGTCCACTGCTGGCACCTTCACACTGACTCCCTGTGAACTGGAGGGTGGCTCAGTGGTCCTTGGGTACCCAGCAGGCCTGTCTTCCCCTGGTCACATCAGACGCCAGCTCTTTGAGATGGCCTGGGGGAGCTGCCCTCGCTGGAAAAGAGGAGGGTCCTCATGGGGTCCTCGGCCACGGTGCTCTGACCGCTCTCTGAGGGCCTCATCTTTTTCTAGCTAAAGGCCCCAAGGATTCCCAGTTATTTTCTTTTTGTGTCAGAAATGACACAGCAACTGCATTAATTTATGAGCACAGGACATGGGTCTGCAACGAAAAACCTGAGTTCTCCTTCCCTTACCCTGACTTCCAGTCCTCTCCTCAAAGGAGTTACCTGTTTAGTCACAGAATTCGTTCAGCAGCTAGACGTGGGCTGCCCTCCGTCTGAGAGGCTGGCGACATGGCTAAGCACAGGACGGTGTGATCCCGGCCTCCGGGAGGGGATAGTGTGAGCGGCTCGCGGGCAGCCTCCCCGTCCACACAGACCCACCCCATGCTCAGGCTGCCGGTCGCCAGTGGGTGCTGCCTCACCACAGCGCGTACACGGCTGCACGGATGGCCTCGCCTTTCTGACAGGGGCCACCCTGCTGACAGCACAGCGCGCTGTGGCCTATTGTCAGGTGTAGATGGCCACCTTCTGCATCTGCTGTTGTGCATAAGCCACACTCTCAGGGAGCATGGCGGGCTGGCCGTGGGCTCCTCTGTGCATGAAAGCAACAGCGGTTATAACCAGCATGGCCTCCCTCCGGCCATCAGGGAGCCGCGACCAAGCGACGAGACCGCACTCCGTATTCACTGCAGTCGGCACAGAGCAGACCATCGCTGTGGGGAGGGTATTTGAACCCGCATCTGTGCTGCGGGGTGTAAACGGTGCAGCTGTTTTGGAGGGGGGTTGGCGGCTCCTCGAAAATCTGCAACGTAACCCCGGCAATTTCCCAGCATGCCCAGGAACACACATGAGAAAGCATGTCGCACAAACGTGTTCAGGACTGTCCGGGACAGCATTCGCCGTAACAGCTGCGAGGTGCCACAGCCGGGAGTCCAGCTCTCAGGGAGCACCTGGAGCCGGAGTAGCCCCACGGGAGGGTGCCAGCATCACACGCAGGCCTGCCATGCCCTGCACGGAGGTGGGCCTTGGAGACAGGACGCCGAGTGGAAGAAGCACGTCACCAGAGGCCACATGCCGTGACCACACTTGTGGGAAATGCCTCAAGACAGAACGCGCGTAAGGGTGTCTGTGGGGGCTGGGGAGGAGGAAGGAAAGCGGTGACCGTAGCAGGCCTGGGGGACTGGGTGGCTGTGGGGCGCCGAGAGCACGCCCAGCTGGGTCACACAGCAGGAGGAACCCGTGGCCTGAACGCTTGTCCCCAGAGTCCACCTCCAGGAGTCAGGGGGTGCGAGGTGACTCCGTCATGCAGTGGGGGGGGGGAGCCCTCAGGAAGGGGATTAGTGACTTTGGAAGGAGCCACAGGGAGTCTCCTTACTCTGCCCCTGCACGGCACCAGGAAGGCTGGCCTGTGAGCCGGTAAACAGACCCGGCTCTTCTCAGCCTCCAGAACCAAGAGAAATGGACTTCTGTTCTTAAAGCTTTTCAGTGTGTGGGTTTTCTTACAGAGGCCCACATGAGTTGAGTACGGGAGTTACAGTTTGACAAAACTGCTATTAAAAAAGAAAATCGGAAGAAGAGGAGGCAAGAGCGAGGCCTGTGGCCCGACCGTGGGGACTCGGTTGTGCCAGTACATCAGGACGTGTGGACTTCAATGACACTGACATGACGTCCTTCGACAGAGCAGCGCCTTTTCTGTATTGTTGGATCTTCAGGTTGATATTCTGCCGTTTTCGTTTCCCGAAAGTCAGGGTCGGCTCGTGAAAAGTTGTTAAACAGCGTGCTAAATGTGGAATGTCACCCTCACGCGAAGCTGTCCCTGTGCAGAGCGGCACATGAAGACCTCGCTGGGTTTCATAGTGGCGCCCTGACTCTGGGAGTCCACTGGAGAGGGCGCTTGGAAGCTGCTGTGCACCGTGACCCATCGTCTGCCACGCCACGAGTGTTTATGGAGCGTCTTTAATAAAGCTGGATACGGTTTGGCTACAGGAAACAAAGAAGAGCAGAGGCTGCTGTGGAACTTGAGTACATAGGTAGAGCGTGCAGGCCGGTACCCAGCCCTTTGAAAGCCCTGTCCGAATCTGCATTACATACCACGCACACGCAATCCTGCTGTTTCCAGGGAATGAATTCCTAAGTGCAGAATTGCTGAGCCAAAGAGTGGGTGCATTGTTTAGTTGTTGTTGTTTTGTTTTTTATAGTTTAACACCCATCAGGCCATGAGTTCACAGGGAATAGGTTCCAGAAGCTCAGGCTCCTTCCCACGGACTCTCACACAGTCGGGGCTCCAGGTGGAGCAGGTCCCTTTCTCTTTGGCTTCCTTCTTTTTCTGGTCATTTTCCTTCACACATTTTAGGACGCTCTCCCTGCTCTTAGAATTAATATGCTCAATATGCACATTCATTCTCTTGGTGAGAATCTTGCCCTTAATTTGTTTGCTCACAACAATGCCCACAGCATGCCGGGTGACATTGTAGACTCTTCCAGTTTTGCCATGGTAACCTTTGTGGGACGTTCCTTTTTGAACAGTGCGCACTCCCTTGATGTCTACAATATCACCTCTCTTGTAGATGCCTGGAGAACATATATTGGGGGCCTCTCTTCTTTCCCTTCGTGTTCGTCGTTTTGGTGAATTACTGGAAGGTGGAGGTTCCACAGTGCATTGTTTTTCAGAGTCTGTAAAGTTGTCTTCCATAAAAAGCTTTGCCATTTCACACTCCCAGAAGGAGTGCGTGAGGGTTCCTGTTTTTCTTTTCTTTTCCTTTTTTTTTGAGCGATTGTTGTTACAGGGCATGCTTGCTTGCCAGAGAGACAGAGAGCAAAAGCAAGAAATTACCACCTGGGGATTTAGCCATGCCTCAGGCCCTTCTGCATTCTCCTCTGGGGACTCAGCACACACGCACACACACCAGGTGTGAGTGTCAAGCCTCCAGGTCCAGGACTCGAACCGCGGTTGACCATGTGGGTGTCCAGTGGGTGTCCAGTGCCTCAATCACCACCCCACCTGCTGGCCCCCCCTTTTCCTTTTCCAAGTGTTCCCTGGGGCTTCCTGGGGCTGGGGGTCCATGTGGGCGGCTCTGCTCCGCTTTTGCTGCTTCTTGGTGCCTCCCCCATGGCCTGGATAGCTCTGATCTGAAATGTTTGGGGCCAGTAGTGTTTCAGACTTCAGATATTTTTGGATTGTAAAATATTCACATATTTGTAATGCGATATCTTGGAAATGGGATACGAACCTGTTGCAAATATCTTTTTTTCTTTATATTTTATATTTATATTTTATTTAGGATTTTCAGGAACCTTGAGGTGCGACGTAACTAACAGCGACTTATGGTTCGGGGGCGATGCCAGGGACAATAAAGTTTCCCCAGCTAAACGTCCTACGGGCAGAGAGACCCACACGATGCTGTGGTTTCCACTCATTTATTAGCAGGCGAGTACACTCACAAATTTAGCGATTGACCAGGGCGCGGGCCGTCGTAGGCTGGCAGTTAGAAGGTCTGGACATCGAGAGCCGAGTTGGTGCCGAGGTGAACTCCAGGCAGAGCGAGCGTGGACTGGTGAAACGGCCAGCGCCGACGGCTAGGCCGGAGCCAGAGTACGAGCCGATGCAGCGAGAGTCTGGCCCGTGAGGATGGCTGCTCAGCAAGCCGGGCGGTGACCGGGACTACAGCGGCTGTCAGTGTGAATCGAGCAGCCACTCGCGCCGTGAGGAGCGAGGGTCCCGACTTTGGTGGGAGCAGCTCTCGAAGTGCTAACCGGCAGCCAGTGTCGGTTCTGATGGGCGTTCGGAAGGCCTCGGTTTTATGGCCATTTCGGGTGTGTCTCTAACATGTGTTTACCTCAGTCCGTGTCAGCACATCATATCTTAGGCTGACAGCTTGACAGGTGTCTATCTCAAGCTGGTGACGAGGAGGTATCTTTCCTAACATGTTTTTGGCAAGCATCTTGTAAGCGGTACAAAATGGAGTAACATATGTCAAGCAATACAAAATGGAGCAATAAGCATTGTGATCGAAGAATCATAGCATAACAAAACCTAAACATGAAATTCATTTATGTCGTACACACACCTGTGCATACACCCTGCAGGTCATTTTGTACAATATTTGTCTTTCTTTCTTTTCTGGTTTTTAGAGATATTTTTGGTATAGGGCACATGCATTCGTTGGAGAGACGGAGAGAGACAGAAAGCAAGAAATCACCCCCTGGGGGGAAGGCCACACCATAATCCTTTCTCCTCCATCCTCCTCTCGGGAAATCTTGGGCACGTACACACACATGCCGGTGTGAGTTTCAAGCTGCCGAGTCCGAGACTCGAACCACAGCCGACCATGTGGGAGTCCAGCAATGTAACCATTATGCCATCCGCTCGTCCTTGTACAGAATTTTTCTACTGAAGCATTTTGACTGCTACCATCCCATGAGGTCAGGTGTGGGATTTTCCACTTTCGGCATCATGTCAGTGCTCAGAAGTTTCAGATCTTAGATTTCAGATTTTTCGGTTAGGGGTGCCCAATCTCTACTGTTAAAATGAAAAATGCAGTGATGCGTGATGTTTGAAAAAGTGCAAGCACATGGCCTACCTTCCACTCGGTCCTTCCCTGGGGCCGCGTGGCTCATAAAGGGGACCCTTCGTTTACGTGAATGCTAAACAAAGACGTGACCCCCACCCCGTGTGGCGTCTCCAGGACTGTGACCCCCACCCCGTGTGGCATCTCCAGGACCGTCAGGGCACCACAGCCTCATGCGGGGGAGCGCGGAAAGCGCAGTTGTTGCTGTGGACGGGGGTGCACTGCGAGTCCTGTCCCCCGCCGCCAGCAGGCCAGGCTTGCAGAGCATCTGCCCATTGGGTGCATCCTCACAGTGTCCATGACGGGCCAGGACGAGTCGGAGGGACTGAGCGATTTAGCCAAGGACACCCGCTAGCACGTGGTGGAGTCTGGAGCCATGGCAGCACGCTGTAGCGCCTCTCTCAAACCTGGAGACCGTTGGGCGGGGCCAGATCTGGGGGAGGCTGGCTCGGGGCTGTCCTCGGGCACCTGCTCCCCATCTCAGCCACACCACCTCTGCTGCTTTCACCCTCGGGCAGGAGCAGGGTTCTGGGAGTGACATCCAGACACACCCGGGGCGGGGGAGCGAGAGGGGGCTCCTTCCCAGGGCTCTCTCCTGGGAGGGTGGAGCTTTGTCTGGAAGCCCCTCCCCGCAGCAAACGTTCCCCCCCCCCCCCAACAGTGTCGCACTACCCTGTTCCAGGCTGTGGGCCGAGGGGGTGGAATTACCCTTCTGCCTGTGAGGCCCATCCCTCGGGTATACGCTGGAGGGTTCCAGAGTCCACTGAGGTGGGAGGTCTCCGAGAAAAACTGGGATTCTGTTCAGACTAAGGAAAGGAAAACCGAGGTGAAGTTGGGTGGAGGACCCAGTAGGACCCAGGGTGAGCAGAGACTCGGACGCAGGTGGTCACCTTGAACGTCCGTCGTAGCTGCTGCTCTGTCTGTGCCTCAGCCACAACCCCCACCACTGGAGGTTGGTCACCGGGTGGAGACCAGTGACCCACCCCGTCTCTGTCTGCCAGTCACGCCCTCTGTGAAGAGGCTGAGGCATGTGTTGGGAAGAAGACCCTCAGAAGTGAAGCGGCAGATCTTCATGTCTCTCCGTCTGCACGGTCATGTCCGTCCTGGGCTCTCAGCCCAGAGGGTGCCATGTCATGGTTCCCTAGATAGAGAGGTCCCTCTGGGGTGGACTGGCCCTTAGGGTTAGAGGGCATCAGGAAGACCCGCTTGGCTCCCTTCATGGGAGTCAGACTTAGCTGACATAAGAGCTTGGGGGTCCTCAGCCCATCTTCACTCCTCCGTCCGCCTCAGGACACGTGTGCCCCCTGCCCATGGGAGGCGAGCAGAGACGGCCTTGCCAGTGCCCTGAAGCTGCCCGGAGAGGAGCACCCCGAGGCAGCACCGCCCTCTCAGTCCCCAGGATTAGCCACACGGACAGACCCATAGCAGCACTGACGTGGCCTTGCGAGCCCACTGTGGCCGCAGCACTGTAGCAGCGGCCGAGTGACCCCGGTGGGCTTGGGCCCGCCGCCCGGCGTGGGTGGTAGGGACACGCAGGGCGGTCTGTGAGAGCGGCGGCCAGGCAGTCCTGGGACAGTGTGCTGAGTACCGCCTGGCTGGGGGTGAAGTGGAGAGGTGAGGGAGGTTTCTTAGAATAACCCAAATTCTAAGAACTTTCTATAAACTGTTCCCTGACCCAATCTCACCACAATAGGTCTCACGGCCAAGAGTTGCCAAACTGTGTGTTTTGTCATAAGATTCGAAAGTGCAATTTATTCAGTGTAGAGAAAAGAGCAGCCCTGGTGGCTGAGCCCAGCTGCCGCCCCCGGCTGTGGCTCTGAGCCCGCGAGCTCCCCTCACCTGCAGCGGGGGTGGCTGCAACAGTACAGTGGTCGGGTGGCTCTGTGGGTTTCAAGCGCTGTTTCTAGTGGACGGGGATTTTTCAAACAGTACCAGTAGAGTGATGATTAAAGCCTAGTGCTCACCACTCAGCACCAGCACCCCCGCAGGCAGGGCGCGGCACCCTCTGAGAGCCTGGCTCCCAGCAAGGGGTGGCGGCGTGCGGACGGTGGTGTGGCACTTCCCTCTCTCCTCTTCCCACACTGCTGTCATCTGAAGCCATCATTAAACATTTCACGTGTGTGTTTTCACTTAATTTTTGCCACAGAGTGTGTATACTTGCTGGAGGGAGACAGATAGGAAGTGAGAAATCACCCCCCAGAGGATGACCACACCACAATCCCTTCTCCATTCTCCTCCTGGGATTTTGGGCATGTACGCACATGTGCCCAATGCGATTTTCAAGCCTCCGGGGCCAGGACTTGAATGGCAACTGGCCATGTGGGAGTCCAGCACCTTAGCCACTGTGCCACGCGCTGACCCGTGTCTGACGCACTTTCAGTTAAGGGTGAGGAGAGTCAGCTGTACTCAGGGGGCAGTGACCATCACAGCACAGTCCCTGCAGGTCCCGGTGTCTCGGAGTGTCTGAAACCAGCTGCCATCAACCTGCAGTCGGCCATAGCCTTTAACTCGTCATTATCTGAGCAGAGCAGCTCTCTGCCCCGACCTCGCTAAGAAAAGCAGCCTCATTCTGGGGACAGAGCACGCCAGGCTCTTCACTTCCAGGGCTTCAGACTGTCCCCAACTTCCTCTGTCCCCAGGGCAGCCTCTACTCGGTCACAGACACAGACCCACAGCTGCTATAGGCCCACGCCCACAGGGGCTCCCGTGGTCGACCACTGCTGCACGGCCATCGCCTGAGGGACCTCCCTTCTTTCGCTCCTCCCGGGCCTTACTTAGCGAGCAGCAGGGTCACCCACAGAGCATTAAATGGGGAGAGACAGAGGGTCTTGGTCTGGGTTCCCCAGGAGCAGATCCACAACCAGGAGCTGATTTAGGAGGTGAGGAACTATTCTCCTAAGAGTGAGGCCGTGAGCTAAGGGAAGGAAAGAAACCAGTAAAAGGTGTGGTCACGGGCATTACCCCTGTGGCACTGAGCTGCACCTGATTAAGGAGCTCTGCCAGCCAGCCCTCTGGGGTAGGGTCTGGGCCTGCAGAGGCCCGTCCCTGCCCTGCTGGCCTTCCCTGTGCGTGAGAGCCACACCTGGGCCCCCAGAATGCCCAGACGAGCGTGCACCTGGCTCAGCAGGGTCATGTGAGGCGCGGCAGCCCAAGGAGGGTCTGGCTCGCACCTGGTGACTTCCCTGCGTCGGGCCAGGCGGGGGCTAGGAGTGAATCTCAGTATGGCTGCCCCGATGAGGTAGCGAATCTCTCCTCTGAGTCTCCCTACATCTTTCTAGCTCATAGAAATCAATAAACGCAAAAAGAAAAGAAAAAATGGAAAGGAATGAGCTGCAATGGCGAGGCTGGGGTGGCCGAGGGGCCTGTTCTGGTGCCTCCCAGACCCCGCAGTGTGCTTGGACCGGCTCCCGCCCCTCAGCTCGCTGTGCTCTGCAGGGCCACAGCCAACCGTACCGCCTCCAAAGCAGACCAAGTCTGAGTGCGGAGATGGCAGAACGCACTCCCATGCTAGGCCCTGGGGCCGGCTTTGGTCAGCGTGGCCCTAGTGGGGTCCCTTCAACTTCATCAGCACTCCTGATGTTCCGGCTGCTGGTCCCACATGGGGCAGCTGGGCTTCCGTCCCCAGGGACCTGAGGCTGGCCAGCTGCCACGGTCGTGTCCCATGCACAGTTGTCCCTGACGTGGAAGGCCTGGGGGTGCCTCCGTGGTTCTGCCCGTTCTGCGTGGACTCCCCCACAGGGATGAGGTGTGGCTTCCGGTCAGTGAGCTTGCCATGCAGTAGCTGCCCTCACCTGCTGGCTTTCTGGCCACGACCTACCCTAGACGACCAGGTGCCCGCCGTGGTCTAGGGTTGGTGCAGCTCTTACTCGGTCCTGGTACAAGTGTCCCTGCCCCACCTCCACATCAGGAACTGGTGAGGAGCACAGATTGTTTAAGTGGGTCACGGGGAATGATTTAAAAAAAGACTTCCATGTGGCCTCTGAGCTCTGCAGTCTGCTTACTGGTCCTGTCTGTGACCCAGAGTATGACCGCTGGGAAGCACTGACCCTCAGGCCTCATCCCTGAGCTGGTACCCTACCTCTTTATGAGGTTATTCCAGAGCACGTGTGCAGCTGGAGAGAGAGGGGGTGAGGCCACGCCACCTCCCCTTCTCCGTTCCCTCCGAGATGGGCTTGGGCACACACGGACGCACAGCTGACGTGTTTCTCTGCCCAGTCTGGGGCTCGAACTATGGAGCAGGCACGCGAGATGCAGCTGTCTGAATCGCCAGGCTGTAGGCTGGCCCGACGTTGACTGCTCCTGCCCCAGCAGGAAGCTTTCCTGTTATGGGAGACTCTTGTCTCTGGGCGAGGCGCTGCCTGCCCATCTGAGTTCCAGCTGCTGACCCCCGAATGCTCCTCCTCTGTGGACACAATTAAAAAAGAAAGAAAGAAAAAAGAAAAGTTGGGGTCAGCTCTGAGGCCCTGCTCAGGAGAAGCTGGAACCTCCTTGGTGACCATGGTTCAATCCTCAGCCCAGGTGACCTGGAGCGCTCTGGGTACAGGGACAGGTGCTTGAGATTCGACAGGTGGAGGAGGGACTGCAGTGTGCGTGTGCCCACACACCCTGTGGGGCAGGGCGGAGTGACCCTGTGCGTCCTGAGGCCAGTGTGCTGTGCCCACACACCCTGTGGGGCAGGGCGGAGTGACCCTGTGCGTCCCGAGGCCTGGCTATATGGAGACATGGCCTGTTTGGTTCTGCCCAGCCCAGGTTTAATGATGTGTTTTTGTTCATTGTCAGAACTTACACATTAGAAGAGGTCACGTGCAATCTGATTTTGGCTCACGACCCAGAGAACAGGCAAGCTGGGCGGTCCAGGCACGGCCCTGAGGGCTCAGTACACCCAGGTTTCATTTCCTGCAGCCTGACTCGTGAGCTGGGCCTGGAATCTCCTGTGCCCAGGAAAAGGTGGTCAGTTTGGGGCCTCGACCCTCCAGGGTTCAGTTGGTGCTGTGACATTTCAGCAGGGTGACTCCATCTTGGTCGGGTCCGTGGGGGTCTTGAGGAGTAGAGCTCGAAGGACTGGTCTCCACGTTCTGTCCCGTTACTGTGCCGTGTCATGCTCCCTCGGGTTCTGACCAGCAGTAATAACAGCACGGGGTGTGTAAGTGGACACGCCCTGGTCTTGGCCTCGGTCACCCCACCACCTTCAGAAGAGGCGTTGCTATGCATCCCCAGGCCACGGGGGAGGGACGGAGGCCCCGTGATCGTGGGAGTGCTGCGACTCACCCGCACTCCAGCTCGAGGGTCCTTCTAACACCGCTCTGGGCTCTCGGCACAGAGAATTTGTACAAAGGGGCGTGGGGTACGGGGTGGGGGACCTGCCTGGCTCCCTTGTGCTGCCTAAAGCTGACACTGAAAATACAAACCACCCAGCTAACTTCCGGACAAGAAACAGGCAGGCAGCAGAAGCGTGTTCCTAACTGTGCTGGGCAAGGCCGAACTTGCGCTAGAGAGCAGGGCAGTGAAGGGGCTGGGGCCGCTTAGAGCCAGCTGGTGGAGAGAAGAGAATTCACTAATTCTATTCAGCCGCAATCCAACCCTCACTTGAAACATTAGCCAACAAACAAGAGTAGCCATGGGAACCTCTGTTCTCTCCAGGGAGCGGGAGGGCCGGAGCCCGGAGCTGGACCGTCCAGGGGCCACTCAGCCTGCCTGAGCCCCTGCAGGACTGGAGAGATAAACACAGCCTGAGAAACAGCCGTCTTCACCTGCTTGTGCCCGATCAGGTCTGAAATGCATTTGGCCCCCAGAGCTCAGAGGCAAGGGAGTGTGTGGGTTCAGGAGAGCATGGTGGTCCCCCGAACAGCCCGGAGGGAGTCACCGAGCTTCCGAGCTGGGAAGAGTGTAGTGGGCGAGGCCCTGTGGCTTAGGGAGACCACAGGTCCCAAGCGGGGGTGCTCTGGGAGTGAAGAGCACAGGCTTACTGGGGACTCTGCTGGGGCTCCTGAATGGAATCTGGCCGTGAGGGGCAGGGCAACCTTTGAGCCCCATTCTTGCTGTGCAAAGACAGAGTGCTCGCAGGTGAAGCAGTGGCAGGGATTTGCTGAGAACCCTCCCCGTAAGGGAAGTGCTTGAGGCCAAGTCACTGGGCTCTGAGGGCTAGCCTGGCTTCCTTAATCTGAGCTGCCCTGCGGGCTGGCGAGCCCGTCCTTAGCAGCACCAGAACATCAAGGACGCAGACTGAGAAGGACAGGAAGGACCAAGGGGGGAGGAGGGGGCAGTGGACAGTGGCTTCTGAGCCATGGCTACGGGGTCTACACTGTTGTCTCAGCCCACATGCCCAACTCCGCCTGCCCTCGGTAGAACACCCGTGCTTCTCGATGGCTTGGTGGTGGTGGGCAGGGAGCTGCGCCAGCCCACGGACCCACGGGGGCAGCATGAGGGCCAGCATCTTGCCCATTTTGTGGAGGCCATTGCTCAGCCCAGCACCAGCCCCAGAGAAGTCACCATGAACGTTCCTCCTGTGAGTATTTCCGTTATCTTGTTGCTTTTAAAGCTTTCTCCTTCCTGAGCAGGGGGATACCCTCCATAGGGTCTCCAGCTGTACTTCCCGGAACCTCCCAGCCAGCCAGCATCACCCACGTGTGCAGGTCATCCGAGAGCTAGCCCTGCCTTCCCTGTGGGTCAGCGTGGGGTGCGTGGCGGGCAGGTGTCAGTCCATCGGCCCAACCTGGGAAATACAAAGCTGAAAGTCAGTGGGACACGCAGGGGGCCTGTTTCATGAGAACAAAGGGGACAGTTGTCCTGGGCCCCTGGGAAGGCACCAGCAGCCCAGGAGCAGGACTTGCTGGCTTTCAGAAATTCCGGGCGAGCCGCAGCTCTGGGAGTGCCAGGCCAGCAAGTCCTGGATGGGGGCACGCCCATCAATTGCTTGCAGAATGAGAAGAATGTTAATTAATTCTGTTACCTGAGCCGAATACTTTCTGGTTTAATGTCTCTGATAAACTTCCCTGAACCGAGGGCTCTCAGATACCAAGGCAAGCCTCCTGAGGGATCCCTGACTGGTGGGGAGGGGAGGGCATGCTCTCGGACTAGGAGCCTTGGGGTCAGTGCGGACGCTCTCCTCAGTCCTGGCGGGAGACCTCTTACCATCCAGTCTTCCCCATCCAACCTGGCCACACTTCAGAAAAGGCTGGGAAGTTTAACCTATAAAACAAGGCAAATTAAGACACTTCTCTCATATCAAGTCATCTCAGCTCACTTTTTCTCCTGGCCTCTCTTCAAAGCCCTGTGGGTATTTTGTAAACACAGGCACACACCAGTGGCTGCATACTGGGCACTGGACAGACTGCTCAGAGCAGAATTCAGGATGTGAATTACTGGGTTGAAAGGTAAGAGCAATGTTAACTTTCACAGAGAGCATGTCTGTGCACAGGAACGCTTACAGCAAGTGTCCGTCCATTCGTCAGCGTGAAGAGCCGGCAGTCTCAAAGGGTACTGGGCAACGGCCCCAAGGGGATTCGACGGCTGGTTCTTGTGGTTTGTCTCAGAATTCCAAGATGATGAGAAATATGTTCAGGGCTGGTCTTGTGGCCTAGTGGTTAAAGGGAGCTGGATGCCATATGGCTGACTATGGGTCAAATGCCAGCTCCAGAGGCTAGAAATCACGCCCAGTGCACATTGGAGGACCTGCCTGCAGAGGGCGGAGGAGAGGACCTCGCCCTAACCACACCCCGTGGGGGCGCTTTCCCCGTTCTCTGTCTCTCTGGCAAGTGCTTGTACCTTCTGGCAATTAAAAATATGTAAATAAAAACAGTTCAGAATTGTTTAAACCTTCAGAGAAAAGAACTGTCTGACGTCGTAAGGGAGTGGTGCAGGGAGCAGATGGCGCTGTGTGGAAGGCTGCAGCGGGGTTGCAGCGGGGTTAATAACCTCATGGTGGTTGAGAGGCTCCAGGGACTAACTCGTTAGTGAGCCATCGTGTGTGTCATTTGAGTTACCTGCTGGGCTGGTACCTCTCTAACCAGGCACCTGCTCTCAGGGGGTGCTAGCCTCACACCAGAAGAGCCTCGCTCCAGGGGTCAGGAAGTGGCTACATGCGGGAACCAGCAGTTAGCGTAATGGCTATGTCGCTGGACTCCCACGTAGTCGACCGCGGTTCGTGTCCCGGACCTGGTGGCTTAAAACTCACGCCGGGCACATGTGCGTGCGTGCCCAAGATCCTGAGAGGAGAATGGAGGAGAAGGGATTGCAGCGTGACCATCCCCCCTGGGGGATGATTTCTCGCTTTCTGTCTCTATGTCTCTCTCTGTCTGTCTGGCGAGCGCACGCGCCCGATAGCGAAAAAACGTCTCCTCCCCCCCCAAAAAAAAGGAAGTGGTTACATGGTAACCCGGCTGTCCCCACCTGGAAAGATCCCAGGACTCACCTCCCTAATCACGCCAGGGGACATGTGCTGAGACCCAGGCCAGCTGAAACCAGGGCGATATTTTGGGAAATATCAAATGTTTGCTCATCCGCAGTGAAGGTCAGAAGTGGCTTGCAGTGGTGAATGAGCAGCGGGCGTGGGCTCTCCCCTGCCTGTGAGTGACTGGCTAGTGTTTCATTGTTGATGCCTCCACCTGGGTGCAAAGTCAGGAGGCTGGGCCCTACCTGCACCTCTCTCGGTTATTTGCCTGGGGCTGTCAGGGTCCTTCAGCCTCTGAGACTCGGTTAACCCTGAGGACCCCGTGCAGGGGAAGGTGGTCTGAGCAGCTGAGGACCACAGCCGGGGCTTCCCGGGCATGCAGGCTGCAGGGCCACAGCCTGCCCAGTGGACGTTGGCTGCGTGGAAGACGGGCCGAGGGAGCTGCTAATTGTCACCCACCAAACTGCACGGACACTTCCATCCCTTATCAGAGGACTCTCACGGGGACTCCAGCTCGGGGCTGAGGGCCATTGCTGCTGTTGCAGACAGGGTCTCCATGCTGCGACCCTCCTGCTCCAGCCTCCCAAATGGCTGGGACCACAGGCACCCACCCCTGCATTTCAGGGTGGCCCAGGGATCAAACCCACGTGGTCTCTGCTGCGCTGGGGGCCAAAGTCACGACCTCCCTTCCCCGTGCCCAAGGCCTGGCATGCTCGCGCTCATGGAGCGCTGTCGCAATGTGAATCTTGATGATTTGGTTCTGGAGCCTCTGCTCTTTCCACTACGCAGAGTAAGCTTTACGTTTCCTTAAATAAAATATCACACTCACAGGAAAGTGTGTGAGTGCATCTCTTCATACTGCACAACGTCTTCATGGCATCCTCTTTAGTGGACTTGTGATCACACCCTAGCACTGCACTACACCCTGTCCCTGGACTTCACTCGTTGTTTCGATGGCAAAGGTGGTATCTCTCAAGGTAATCTCTTACTTACATCTTTATTGCGGTGTCAGGGCAGGGTCTGGAAAGGAAATGACGGGTGAATGGACAATATGAGGCACTGAAGTAGAGCTCAGTGGACTCAGTGCATCGCGAAGAAGAGCATGGCTTTACAAGACTGAAATTAAAATCAAGATAAATTGACGTTTCGATCAAGAAGGGACTGGCCTGCGTCCCTCAGCCATGCTGTGGTCCTCACAGACACCAAAGGAGAGCCCCTGGGGCATTGGATTCAGCCTCGGAGCTTGTTGCCGAGTTTGCTCTGTGAAGTTTAGTGACAACAGTTGTCACATTTATGTGCAGGGGCCAGAAAGGCCCCTAGTTTGTCAAGACTTGCAGCTTTCCAGAAGGGTCCGGAATACTGTTCCGATGGCAAAGGGCTCAAGGGTTAGGGTCCTTCTGGTGCCAGAGGCCAGGGAGGCAGGCAGGGTGTGAGTGGGAGCAGGAAGTGGTGTCACTGGTGAGGCTGCCTGCATCCTGGGCCTGCAAGTGGTCTGAGGGCTGGGGAGTGAGTTTATCTTCCTAAGCAGGATAAGCTAGAGGAAGGACCGGGCTGTGGCTGTAGCCCAAGGAAGACCTTTGGGATAGCACCAGGCCAGGAGGGGAAGTGTTAATCATCGCAGAGAAACATCTGCACCTTACATTGCTGACAGGGCCGGACGAGCCTCAGGAAGGAAGGGGACCTCTGTGTGCCAGAATATTAACCTAGGGGCCGGGCCGAGGGTTGCATCTGCAGGAAATCTGACCTGGATTTTGCAGAATCCACACAGAAATACAGACATCGCTCTGGGAGAAGATCTATAGCTTTCGAGAGTCTCTAACTCCAAAAGTACTAGAACCACCGACCTGGGTATACTCCTTCCATTTCCGGGATCACAGCCTGACACTGTCCGGGTACAGGGGCAGTGCCCGGCCTCGCCTGTGTTGTAAGAGAGGCTTAGCAGGGGCAGGAGGTGGGGCTGGTGGACGGGAGCAGGCCGGGAGGTAGCACAGCAGGAGGCCAGGAGTGTGGTGAGTCACGAGGTGCGGTTTCCCTGTGAGACACCTTCTCTTCCTGCATGCGGATGTCCCCTAGGGACCGGCCGTCTGGCTGTTTCTCCACACCATGGGAGTGTCGTGGTGGAGGTCAGGGCTGGGGCTCTGGAGAACACTGGGGTGCACTCTACCCAGTCTCTTCCGAAGGGCTTAAACATCCATATTTATTACAGCATTGGCTAGAGTGACAGAACCCTGACACAATCTGAGTGTTAGCAGTGAAGTCACGGCACGGAACAACTGGCTCATTCTTGGGCCGAGACAATGTTCACGTCTGAGAGGACGTTAGACACACAGACGTGCACAGAGACCAGGGAGCCCAGGGCACCTGCTTAGGGCCGGGGTGCGCAGTGCCTAGGACAGGCGTGGGCCAGCATTTCTGCTAAGGGCCAAACAGTAACCACCTTGGGTGCTGTGAGGCACAGTTTTGTCACAACTGCTCAATGCAGCAAGTTAAAAGGTGCTGGAGACAACGAGCTGGGCGCAGGCGTGGCTGTGTTCCAATAAAACTTTATTTACAAAGCAGATGGGGTTCCGATTTGGCCCGTGGGTCACAGTTTGCTAACACTTAGCATGAAGTTTGATATTTTTGAAAATAACCTTTCATAGTATGCATGCACATTTTTGAAGCATGGGCTCCAAACTGTTTTCTTTTTATTTTAATTTATTTAATATGTTTGATCATTATACATCATTTAGCTAGTAAAGTGAATTTACCCAACATGAATAAACGTCACACCTGTCCAGTTGAGGATACTACGCATGTTATCAAAAGATAATAACCCATTTCTGTGTCCCATAAATGTCTGACCTCTCTATTTTTCTCCTTAATTTCTTTCGTCACACTCTCCCCCTTCTTGACCTCTTCCCACACTGTCTCCAGTATCCACAACCATTTCCATGTTTCTACATCCTGTAATGGTTCATTCTCCACCGTAGAGTGGACACACGCATGTCCTCGTGCATCACATGAATTGACCGTGGGGTGGACACATGCATGTGCTCGTGCATCACATGAGTTGACTATAGGGTGGACACACGCATGTGCTCGTGCATCACGTGAGTTGACTGTAGGGTGGACACACGCATGTGCTCGTGCATCACGTGAGTTGACTGTGGGGTGGACACACGCATGTGCTCGTGCGTCACGTGAGTTGACCGTGGGGTGGACACACGCATGTGCTCGTGCATCACGTGAGTTGACTCTCTTCCTCCAGCTTAGCCCCAGGGGCACCTGGACCTGAGACTCGGGAGGAACCAAGCACCACGAGCCGGCGACACACATCGCTCTCTGATGGGGACATAAGGCCCTCTTTGAAGAACACGCCAGGGAAATAGGACACGTCTTTCCCCTTGACATTACAGAATGAGCTCCAAAAAATTGAGAAGAAATGTATAATCCATCAGATGACCAGGAACTGGCACAGGAAGTATGAGAAACCAAGAAGATCTCTCTCTCTCGAGGGAAATGAGCAACCTCACCATCCACAGACAGTGCAATGGAACTCGTGGAAAGTCAGATAAACAGTTCAGAATATTCGCAGTGACCAAACTAAATGAGATACAAGAGAAAAGTCACGATGAGCTCCAGGAGATGAGCTCCTTCTATGATTTGAAAAGGAAATGGACACCATAAGAAAGAATCAAATGGAACTGTTAGAGATGAAGGCTGTAATACAGGAAATCGAAACTACCCTCAAAAGTATTAAAAGCAGATTAGATCATGCTGAAGATCAAATCTCAGATGTAGAAGACAGAACTTCTGACCTAAAAAAAATTAACCAAAAAAGACTGAAAAAAAATCACCAAAAAAAAAAAATAAGGACAATACACGAGAATTACTAGATAGTATTAAACACCCAAATGTCTAAATAATTGGTATCCCAGAAAGTGAAGAAACTAATAAGAACATTGATCATTTAATCCTGGAAGAAACCTTTCCAACTCTAGAAAACCATTCAAACATCCAGTTATAATAAACACTAAGGACCCCAAGTAGAATCAAACCAAGAAGACCTTCTACAAGGCACATCATAGACAGACTGGCCAAAACTACACATAAGATATTAAAATTGGCAAAAGAGAAATGTCAAGTTACTTACAAAAGTTACTCCATCAGGCTAAACATTGGATCTCTCACTGGAAACAATGCAAGCAAGAAAGAATGGGAAAATATATTCAAAGTGTTAAGTGAAAAACAATTTCAGCCAAGAATACTCTACCTGGCAAGATTATTTTTCATATGGAAAGAAAAGATAAAAACATTCTCAGATAAACAAGACCTGAAAGAATTTACCAACACCAGACCAACTCTTCAAGAAATTCTGAAGGGAGTGCTATACCAGGAAAACTAAAAAGAAACAGATAGAAATAAAAGAACAACAACAACAACAACAACAACCAAAAACAAACAAACAAACAAAAAAAAACAAAACAAGAAAATGACCAACTTAATGGTAGGTACCAGTCTGGAAATATTGATAATAATGTTAATGAATTAAATACTCCAATCAACCGGTAGTCAAGATGGCGAAGATTTAAAAAAAAAAAAAAAGATAAGTGCTGGTGTGGTTGTGGTGAAAGGGGAACTCTCACACATTGTTGATGGGAAGGTAAATTGGTCCAGCCACTGTAGAGAACAATATGGAGGTTCCATAAAGACCTTCAAATAGAACTACCATATGATCCAGCATTCCCACTCCTGGGTATCTACCCAAAGGACAGGAGAGCACTCAGTCGGAAAAACACTTTCACAGCTATATTTATTGCAGCATTATTCACGATTGCTAAGACATGGAACCAACACAAATGTCCAAAAACAGATGAATGGATTGAAAAAAGTGTGGCACATGTACTCCATGGAATACTACTCAGCCATAAAAAAACCAACAAGACCCTGACATCTGATAGAAGGTGGGCGAACATGGAAGATATACTGCTGAATGAAACAAGCCAGGCTATGAAGGAGAGGCATTGTGTTTCCTGGTAACATATACCAACTGTCTGCACTCTATGGTAGAGACTGAAAGACTGTAGGACCTACAAGCATTAAAAATTATTATGGACAATGGGGGCAAAGTGGAAGGAGAGTGGGAGAGGGGAAGAGTGCAGGAAGGGAAATTTGGGAAAATATGGAGGAGTAAGACATTTGTGGGACACAGATATGGTTTGTTGCCTGTTGGTGATGTCATGTACAGTATTCTCAACTTGTCTGCTGAGTGGCGTATAGCATGTCCGGTAAAATCTCTTTACCAAACTAATGATGTATAATGATTGAATGTATAAATAATAATAAATAACACTAATAAAAAATAAATAAAAATAAATACTGCAATCAAGAGACAAAGATTGGCTGATGGATAAAAAAGAAACCCTCTATCTGCTGCCTATAAGAAAGGCACCTCCGGGATGAAGACTTACATAGACTAAAAGTGAAGGGCTGGGAAAAGGTGTTGCATGCAAACAGAACCAAAAAAAGAGCTGGAGTCACAGTATTGATTTCAGAAGAAGCAGGCTTTGGGACGACTGAAGGAGAGACAGGGCGTTTGCAGTCGGAAAGGGCTGATTCATCCAAGCTGTTAGTACTGGTTATTGGAGACAAAGGAGTGTGGGGAGCAGGCACTATTTCTCTTTTCTTTCATTTGAAATGGAACATGTGTATGGATTTTGTGATTTATTTTCAAATTCTGAAGATGACGTAACTGGGCCTGGGAATTCCCGGCCGTACAGAAATGCCTTGGCCTGCAGAGGCAAAGTTCTGACTCCATTTCGGGGTGGCCGACCACAAGCCCCAGGAAAACTAGCAGTTGGGAAAGCCTGCTCAAGGTGCGACAACGCAGTGGAGTTTCCGGACTGACAGGAGCCCCCACCTCGACTCGCCCTCTCCCAGCATGTACTGGGTGACTGCTGGGGGCAGAGGGCAGAAGGTGCAGGGGCTGTGCGGGGTACAGGCACTCCACCTGGAGAGAGCCGGGCGCCGGGGGAGGCCCAGGCTGTGCCTCAGCACAGTCCCCCGGGGCGCTAGAAGGGATGCGGGCTTACATGGCCCTAACAAAGTCTCCAGAAGAGGCGCCGCAGGACGCAGGTTAGAGAGTCCTTCAGGGCCTGAGTTTGGGGCCAACAGACCTGGATTTGCAACTTGGGAAAGTTCCAGATCTCTTCAGCCTCTTTTTCTTTCTGTAAAGAAAGATACTAAGACGGGCCACAATGACAGCAGAGTGGGCCAACACGCTCCGAGCGCGGTCCCTGATGCCCGGACAGCAGTGAGGGCTCAGTAAACGATGCCCGCGACAGGCCCGCCCGGCCCTCGCCTTGCTTGTCCAGGGTTATTCTTATCCTGTTGAACTGTGAACTTCGCTGCGTGGCCTCTCTGGGTCTGTTCTCATCTGTAAAATGGATTTCATCCTCTCCCACAGCTGCTGGGGGGCAGGGGGCGGGGCACAGATGCGTCAGGCCCCAAGGACAGCACCAGACAGCAAGATGCCAGTGCGACCCCACGCTGCGGCCCTGCCCTGGCTCCCGAGCAGCCAGGCTGTAGCCCCCTCTGGCCAGCTCACACCCGCCTCCTCTGAGCGGAAATCTGCCCACTGCACTGCTGGTTCTCGGCTGTGCGGCTCTAGCTGGGAGTGAGACAGGTCCGGGTGTGTGCCAGCCGTGAGGCCAGACCTCCGAGGACTGGGGGTTGGCTGTGCACGTGCACGGGGACAGTAGTGACTGCGGGGTTAACTATAGCCCGATGACAGGTGCACGTGCACAGGGACAGTAGTGACTGCGGGGTTAACTAAAGCCCGATGACAGGTGCACGTGCACGTGGACAGTAGTGACTACGGGGTTAACTATAGCCCGATGACAGGTGCACGTGCACGGGGACAGTAGTGACTACGGGGTTAACTATAGCTCGATGACAGGTGCACGTGCACGGGGACAGTAGTGACTATGGGGTTAACTAAAGCCCGATGACAGGTGCACGTGCACGGGGACAGTAGTGACTGCGGGGCTAACTATAGCCCGATGACAGGTGCACGTACACGGGGACAGTAGTGCCTACGGGGTTAACTATAGCCCGATGACAGGTGCACGTGCACAGGGACAGTAGTGACTGCGGGGTTAACTATAGCCCGATGACAGGTGCACGTGCACGGGGACAGTAGTGACTGCGGGGTTAACTATAGCCCGATGACAGGTGCACGTGCACGGGGACAGTAGTGACTGCGGGGTTAACTAAAGCCCGATGACAGGTGCACGTGCACGGGGACAGTAGTGACTGCGGGGTTAACTATAGCCCGATGACAGGTGCACGTGCACGGGGACAGTAGTGACTGCGGGGTTAACTATAGCCCGATGACAGGTGCACGTGCACGGGGACAGTAGTGACTGCGGGGTTAACTATAGCCCGATGACAGGTGCACGTGCACGGGGACAGTAGTGACTGCGGGGTTAACTATAGCCCGATGACAGGTGCACGTGCATGGGGACAGTAGTGACTGCGGGGTTAACTATAGCCCGATGACAGGTGCACGTGCACGGGGACAGTAGTGACTGCGGGGTTAACTATAGCCCGATGACAGGTGCACGTGCATGGGGACAGTAGTGACTGCGGGGTTAACTATAGCCCGATGACAGGTGCACGTGCACGGGGACAGTAGTGACTGCGGGGTTAACTATAGCCCGATGACAGGTGCACGTACACGGGGACAGTAGTGACTGCGGGGTTAACTAAAGCCCGATGACAGGTGCACGTACACGGGGACAGTAGTGACTGCGGGGTTAACTAAAGCCCGATGACAGGTGCACGTGCACGTGGACAGTAGTGCCTACGGGGTTAACTATAGCCAGATGACAGGTGCACGTACACGGGGACAGTAGTGACTGCGGGGTTAACTATAGCCCGATGACAGGTGCACGTACACGGGGACAGTAGTGACTGCGGGGTTAACTAAAGCCCGATGACAGGTGCACGTGCACGTGGACAGTAGTGACTACGGGGTTAACTATAGCCCGATGACAGGTGCACGTGCACGGGGACAGTAGTGACTGCGGGGTTAACTATAGCCCGATGACAGGTGCACGTGCATGGGGACAGTAGTGACTGCGGGGTTAACTATAGCCCGATGACAGGTGCACGTGCACAGGGACAGTAGTGACCGCGGGGTTAACTATAGCCCGATGACAGGTGCACGTGCACGGGGACAGTAGTGACTGCGGGGTTAACTATAGCCCGATGACAGGTGCTGAATCCTAGCGGACGGCTGTTAGGGACGGTACCCACTGTCCTCACACAGAATTAAACTTGGCAGCCTCAGGCTGGCCAGAACGCAGTGGTCACACACTGTGCTGTAGCCGCCCGCTGACTGACTCCAGGTCTCAGAGAGCGCCCAGGGACCTGGCGGGCTGCAGAGCTGGGGGAAAGGGATGGAGCAGGACCAGGGCCCTTCGGGCAGCTCCCTCCCTCTCTCCCTCTCTCTCTCCCTTTCCCCCTCCATCTCTCCTTCTCCTCCTTCTCCTCTTCCTCCCTCCCTTTTTCTCCCTCTCCCCCTTCTTCTCTTCTCCCCACCCCCCTCCCCTATTTTTCCTTCTCTCCCCCTTCCTCCTTCTCCCCCTCTTTCTCCGTCTCTCCCACACTCTGCCTCTCTCTCTAGCAATGCACCCTCTGGCTCTACACCAATAAGCTCCAACCCCAAGAAGGGAGGCAGCCCCGCTTCACTGGTGAGAACGGGCCAGGAGTTGCATCACCTGCTCAGGCTGTAGCTCCACCTGCTCAGGGCCTCCGGAGCATGCAGTAAGTGACTAGAGCACCACTTTTGGTGAACTCGAGAGTTAAAGCTATTTCCCAGAAGAAAACGGAAGTGTTTTAGGAAATGCACGATTAGCTGCTTAGTCTTTTCTGGCCTCCGTTTATGAAACGTCTGAGATTCGCCTGGAACCAAACCAGGCCAGAGAGGCGGGGACCAGAGGCCTCCAGGCCCCAGATTTCCTGCAGGGATGTTGGAGGCCGAGGTCCAGCTTCCTTCCGGCCAGTTGTTGGTGGGAAGAGAGACGGGGCCTCTGCTCCCTCTTCAGAAGCAGTGTAACAGGGGGCCTACCCAGGGGTGTCCTCGAGTCTGCCCTTGCTCCCAGACACACTCCCAATATGGCCGCCCAGGCGACCAGGTCATACCTGCTCAGAACCGCCCCGTGGCCCCCGCACGGGCAAACCCGGGACCTGTATGATGGCCCTCAGGGCCTGCAGGACCAGCTGCTGGAAATGTTACGTGCAGACCCTAACGATAGTCCTCAAGATTGTTTCAGATTAAATAAGATAATGCACATGGGGGCCGGCCAGTGGAGTAGAGGTTAAGGCAGCTGGATCCCACAGGGCCCAATACACAGTTTGTGTCCCAGACCCAGCAACTGAGAAACGTGATAGGTGTGTGTGCGCGTGTGTGCCCAAAACCCTGAGGGGAGACTGGAGGAGAAGGATTGCGGTGTGGCCATCCCCTCAGGGGTGGGGGATGATCTGTCACTTTCCTTCTCTCCCTTCCACAGAAAAGGAAAAAAAAGACAGTGTACATAACCCTCACGGGCAGGGCCAGACGTCGCAAACCTGCAGAGGTGGCTCCAGCAGACCAGGGCTCGTCCATGCAGTGAGGGCCCGGCTCCAACTGCCCCGAGGGTGCCGTGAGCCAGTCGGATCAGCTCTGCAGGCGTCCTCTGTCAGGGGCTTGTGGCTGTGCCTGGAGCTGGGCTAGTGCAAATGTCATCACACCTGCTGTTTCCGAGGAGGGGCAGAGAGAGAGACCCGCAATTAGGAGACGCTGGCTCACAACGGAGGTGGAGGTCCTCTTTAAACTGACGAGAGAACGCGGACATTTGGGGCTTCCCTTGTACTGAGCCCTGCTAAATCGAGGCACGGTTGAATTTCCAGCAGCATGGACCCAGACTGTCCTGCAGACCCCGTGTTCTCCTGGTACCAACAGCTGTCATCTTCCTGGCAGGATGAGGGGTGACTGTGCTGCTGTCACCCAGCTGTGACCTGGCCTGGCCGCAGCCCGCGCTGTGTACATGCTGTGGTTTGGCAGGCCGAGGCCACACAAGAGGCCTGGAAGCGCGCACGCTTTGACCCCAGCTACCTAGGAGGCCGAGGCAGAAGTGTTGTGACACAGGGACACAGAAAGCGTGTGATCTTGGGCAAGTGGCTTCGCGTCTCTGAACCAGCCCCTTCTCTGTGAGGTGTCCTGCCACGGTGGGGGAGAGAGTAGCCCTCCTTGTGGGGTTTTGCCTTAAAGCTCCCTCTGAGTAACAAGGGGGACTACGTGCACAGAGCAGACCAGAGCCTGCGTGACGCTCACGTTTGCACTGTTGTCTGCACGGACCGTCTGTCACCTGGGTCCTGAGAGCATTGCTCAAAATGTTCAAAACCTCAAATCTTGTCAGCCGTGAACGTGTCCAAGGCACGGACATCATGGACTGTTGCTAACTGCCACAGCGTGAGGTGCTGCCATTTGAACACGCGAGTCCTGCTACGTGAGGAGTTGGTGCCTAAGTGCCTCATTCTCAGGGAGGGCCAAACGGGGCGGTTGACAGGATTTTCCTCAACCACCAAAGCTACAGAATTCGATTTAGCAAATGCTTGGCATGCCTACGGTGTGTGAGGCACCACACAGGAAGACGGGCATAGCAGCTATCAGTTGTGTTGATCAAACCGTAACCACAGCTAAGCATGAAGCAGGGGACTGTGGTGAGTGTCTGACTATCTGATGTGCAGCCATTTGGAACACAGGGTGTAGCCTGCATGTGTGTGCATGCGGTCAGCGTGGGGGACAGGCCACATGGGGGGAGGAGAGAAGTAATAGCGGCACCCGGGGAAAACCTGGGTGTCACGTTTTACCCTATAAGGTGCACGCCTTTACTGAAGAGCACGCACACCGGGTGACCTGGAACGTGCACGCCTTTACTCAGGAGCACGCACACCGGGTGACCTGGAACGTGCATGCCCTTACTGAAGAGCACGCACACCGGGTGACCTGGAACGTGCACGCCTTTACTCGGGAGCACGCACACCGGGTGACCTGGAACGTGCACGCCTTTACTCGGGAGCACACACACTGGGCGACCTGGAACGTGCACGCCCTTACTGAAGAGCACGCACACCGGGTGACCTGGAACGTGCACGCCCTTACTGAAGAGCACGCACACCGGGTGACCTGGAACATGCACGCCTTTACTCAGGAGCACGCACACTGGGTGACCTGGAACGTGCACGCCCTTACTGAAGAGCACGCACACCGGGTGACCTGGAACATGCACGCCTTTACTCGAGAGCACGCACACCGGGTGACCTGGAACGTGCACGCCCTTACTGAAGAGCACGCACACCGGGTGACCTGGAACATGCACACCTTTACTCGGAAGCATGCATACAGGGTGGCCTGTAAGGTACACGCCTTTACTTGGGAGCACGCATATGGGGTGGCCTGTAAGGTACACGACTTTACTTGGGAGCACGCATATGGGGTGGCCTGTAAGGTACACGCCTTTACTTGGGAGCACGCATATGGGGTGACCTGTAAGGTACATGTCTTTACTCAAGAGCATGCACACCACGTGGCCTGTAACCTTCATGCCTTTACTCAGGAGAACGCACATAGGGTGACATGTACCCTCTGGGCTCCTCCCTGCTCTTTACTCAAGAGCACGCACACTGGGTGACCTGTAATGTGTGCGCCTTTATTCAAGAACACGCACACCGGGAACCAGCAGTTAGCGTAATGGCTATGTCGCTGGACTCCCACGTAGTCGACCGCGGTTCGCCTCCCGGACCCGGTGGCTTAAAACTCACACCGGGCGCGTGTGCGTGCGTGCCAAAGATCCCGAGAGGAGAATGGAGGAGAAGGGATTGCGGCGTGACCATCCCCCCGGGGGGTGATTTCTCGCTTTCTGTCTCTATGTCTCTCTCTGTCTGTCTGGCGAGCGCACGCGCCCTATAGCAAAAACAAAAAACAAAAAACAAAAAAAACAACCTTTCCCCAAAAAAAGAACACGCACACCGAGTGATCCTGCCAGTCAAACACACACACCCCTGTCTTTCTGTCACCATGGTGTTCACTAAGTGCCCTGAACCACTCGTTTGATTCAAGATGCAGGTAGAACTCCACAGTGCTTGTCAGCCTTGCCCAGGGACGCAGCGGTGGTCTGAGGGACTGCACAGCTCTCTCAGGACCCCACTCTCCAAACTGGCCTTGGGCACAGTTGAACACTCTCGTGGCCATCATGAAATTCCTACCTTTAAAGAAGGGTCCCCACATTTTCATTTTGCAGTGGTCTCCACAAAGTATATAGCTGGTCTTGGCTGTAAGACCTCTTCCGGAGGTCCATGAGCTCAAAACTATTTTAATTATATTAATATTAATTGCTATTTGCCTTTTCTACTCTCATTTTCATACAAGGGTATTTTCCAGTGGGTATATGGCACTGGCTTTGCAACAGACGGAACGCAGAAGCGAGTATGAGAACTTCGGCTGCCTTAGGCCAAACACGAAGGGGTTTTGCAGAAATGAAAACTATGCATTCTTCTCCCTGTATATATTTGCATTTAGAAAGATAGCAGTTTCTTATAAAATATGTTATTTACACTAACATGTAATGGGTTTTAGAATTATTATTATTTTTTTTAATTGCCAGAGGATGTGTGCTCTCACCAGAGTGAGACAGAGATGGGGAGGGAGAAGTACTCCCAGAGATCATGGCTACACCTTAGTCCTCCTCCCCCACCCCTGTCCCAGGACTTGAGCAGACACACACATGTCTGGCAGCTAACAATTATTTTCAAATGAATTAAATAACCGTTTAAAAAAGTTATCCATTTTAGGGAACAGCAGTTAGCGTAATGGCTATGTCGCTGGACTCCCATGTAGTTGACAGCGGTTTGAGTCCCGGACCCGGCGGCTCAAACTCATGCCGGGTGCGTGTGCGTGCATGCCCAAGATCCTAAGAGGAGAATGGAGGAGAAGGGATTGCGGCGTGACCATCCCCTCTGAGGGGTGATTTCTCGCTTTCTATCTCTCTGTCTCTCTCTGTCTCTGTCTTTCTGGTGAGCGCACGCGCCCTATAGGAAAAAAAAAGTTATCCATTTTATAAAATATTGAGTATCAGTAGATACAACCTTTAGGGCACACAGTAATTTTGAAGAGTATAAACGGCACTGAGTCCAAAGAGTCTGAGAGTTACGCTTCCCAGTTGTTAGCACGCTTGTTCCGTTACGCAGGTAACTGACGTCTGCTGAGAGGGAGGAGAGCCCGCCTTGGCCAACCCTGGCCTTCGGTAGGACTTCCTGGGCCGGCCTAACACAAGCCCCTTGCCTTTACCACCTCCCCGTGGGCGTTTCAGAGCTGTAGGTCTGGCCCTCGGAGCTTCTGGAAATGGAACATCTGCTTTGAGGGCACCTCTCCCCTGGGGAGCTCTGGCAGAAGCTGCCCAGCCCCTGGCCAACGGGAGATGGTGACCACTGGGTCTCCACTCCAGGCTGCCAGCCCAGTCGAGAGTCCCAGGGTTAAGGCCATGAGGAACGGACAGAGTTCCTAAAAGAAAAACAGAAGGGAAGTGATGGGCTGACCACGCAGAGCAGTGCGCGTGGTGCCATGAGCGGCCAGCCTCCGTGGGAAGGCTCCAGTTCATGCCTGGAGACCTCCCTGGGTGCACCAGCCATGCCCACGGCCCAGGGCTGGCTGAGGCGGGGCAGACCACAGTGACCAGGGCCTGTTGGGGGTGCAGCAGACGGGGTGTGGATGTGGTGACAAAGTTACGAGCAGAGATCTGGGTCCAGCTGCCTCAGTTCAAATCCCGACTCCACCACTTACCCTCTGGGCTCCTCCCTGCTGCTCCCCCATCTGTGACATGGCCCATGATCACCCTGCTTCAGACAGCGATAGAGGGCGGGCTGTGGGGGTTCTAAGCTAGAGCCTGGCTCAGTGAGTCTGTCATCGTCATGGTCACTCAGGACAGTGCTGCGTAAGTGCAGTAACTTGGACTGCACAGGCTGTGACCCGGCCAGAGCTGACCTCCTGAGCTGATGCAGCCAGGCCCTAAGCCGGCTGCCAGAGGCTTGGGACCCAGTGTTTGGATCCAGGTTCTTCTACCTGCTACTGATGTGACTCTGGGCAGTCAACATCTGCCTGCCTACCTTCAGGGGACACTCACTGAGTGCGTGCTCAGGAGAGGAGGCACGGGTTAGGGTTTGGTGTCCCGAGGGCTGTTCAGTGGGGTCTTTACAGGCAGCCCTGAGGAGTGCAGGTTCTTGCCTGTGGGTGGTCTGGGCCTGGCAGTAGCACACGCTCAGCGGTGAGCAGGCCTGGCAGCCTCTGTGCCCTCGGGTCAGCCTGTCACCCTCATCCTCCCACAGGGCAGCCCGCCAGGCCCGATGAAGGCGCTCGGGCACCATGAGGCATGGCCACTGCCCGGGACGGCCCTCTGTCTGTTCATCTTCGCTCTTGCAGGGTCTCCCTCCTGGCCCAGGCCCAGCGGGAGGTCTGAGACTCACCCTGTGGTCCACTAAGCGGGAGTCCAGTGACATAACCCTCACGCCAGCCGCTGGTCCTGTTGGGGCTGTGTTCTCAACACCACCATCCTGCTGAGAGTGCTCACGTGCCTCTCTCCTGCCCTCTGAGCAACTTACGTATTCGAATGTCTATTTGGCATCTCCGTTGGGCTCAGGTTAAGCATTTCTGACTCAGCCTAGGTAGAACAAACCTGCCTCCTCCTGACTTTATTCTCCATCTCCGTCTTTCCCGACTCAGTAAATAGAACCTCTCTCTGCCCGATTGCTCGGCAAAAACCCAGAGCATTATCCACACCCCTTTCCTCCCCTCACACATCCAAGCCACCGAAAGTCCTGGCCCCTCTGCCCCATCATGACGTCCGAACCTAACCTAAGCATCACCAGCCGCTCTCGGTCTTCGTAACCATCTCCGTAAAGGACCGTCAAAGCCCACTTTTGTCTTTTTTCTAATTTATCCACCACCACCTGCCTGCAGGCTCTCTTTAAAGCAGAAATAAAACCTCATCACCTCTCCCCGAAAGCGGCCAGCTTCCTTCCGTGGTCAGATGCTCCCGACCCGCGCAGGGCTGTGTGCTCTTCCTCTTCTTCTCCACCCCTTGCCGGCTTCAGCCACGCTGGCTTCCACAGCCTCTGCCGCCGAACTGCTGCTGCTCGGCCAGCCTCTGCGTGGCCATGCGTGCTGTGGGGAACGTTCTGCTCCCGTCGGTGCCCCTGTGGGGCCTCTGATCACTCCATCACCACTGTCTCAGCCCTGGTTCTGCTCTGAGAACCACCCTTGGCCACCTGAGGGTGTTGTCCTCCCATCCAGCCGCTCGGGTCCTACTGGGCCCTCTCTGATTCGCATCAGTGCTTGAAATGCCGCCCGCAGGCCCCGGCCATGCTCACGGTCTGTCTTCTGCTCCTTGAGGGAGGCCTGGTCTGGCTGCTGCTGCCTCCCTGGGACTGGCCGGTCAGCACCGACTGAGCCACCGGCTGGCTGGAATGGCAGGAGGAAGCCCAGGTCTGGGTTATCCGAGGGGCTTCGCGTGGGGTCACTACGTTTCTTTTCACTTTAAGATTTGCTTATTCAAGTTATTCTGAAAACACACTCACATTTAATTAACTAACAGCGCCTTCAGAATAGAAGCCAGACATTCCCCAATACCAAAAGACAAAAAAAAAAAAAAAAAAAAAGCGAAAACCAAGATACCCAAAAAATACTCCATTACTGTTAAGAAAAGAATGAGAGGAACTAAAATTTTCTTTTTGTTAATCTCATCAAAAATTCTCCCAATATACAAATTTCAAGGTTTTCCATTTTCCTATGGTGGAAGTTAAAGGAGGGCTCTCTGTCACCAACCCTCCCTGCTGTACCAAAGGTCACTGATCCACACCCGCGCGAGGCCCAAGGCCAACCGTGTTTCTCGAAGGTCCTGTTTTATAGACGGGCAGTGCCGTGCTTGTACACCAAGGGCTGACGCCAGCTCCCACCGAGGTTGGTACTGGCCATGAGTAAGCACATTAACTCATTTTATTACCCGTATGCTGAGGATCAGAGAGCTGCCTTTTAATGCCACCTGCGTCTGAGAGACCTGTGTGCTCAGAAGCTCTGAGCCAGGCATGAGCAAAGGACCATGGGTCTTCAGCCTTCCTCTTCCTACCTGTGAAAAGGAGAAACCTCACATAGGACATGACACTTCCCTCAGTGGGACACGCTTACAGCAGGTACGCCCAGTCGCGACAGCGGGGAGAGTCTGACGCACAGGAAAGCCCTTCCATGCCGACACTCGGCCGACCGTACCAACCCCGTACTAACCCTAGTGTTGCAGGCCCTCAGTAACACAGACGGCAATAACTGCTCATGTCGTTGGACGCTCGGCAGAGATTCTAAGCCCTTTCCCTGCGTGAATTCATTACATTTTCGTGACAGCTCTAAGATGCAGCTGCTACTTCGGTCCTATCTTATGGGAGTAAACTGAGGCACAGCCACGTCAGGTAACGTGCTGATACCCTGCAGCTAGCCGCTACGCTCTGTACCTCAGCGTGACTTCCACGCTCCTCAGAGATGGAAGCAGGTGGTCTGACCAAGAAAGGCCACACAAAAGAGGCCTGGACTGGCAGCCTGGCCCTTGTCCTGCCTTTCTTGCCCGTGTGTGTAACTTGGACACGTCACCTAACCCTTCCTGAATGTGGTCCGATGAGGCTCTTTGCGGTAGAAATGAGTGATGGGGACAGGGCGGGCAGTCATAGCTGTGGGAACCCCAGGCTGCTGGAGGAGGCCTGGCTGGTGGCCCCGACTTCTGGGTGTCCACCTCCTCCATGTCCCCCCACAGCACCTAGTACCGAGCAGTGCCCCAGCATGCAGCTCCAAGCCAGGTTTAGTTTGTAAAGTGGGCTTCTGCTGGGCCACCACTCACCACCACACGGTTAGCCCCGCTCCCGCTCCACCTGGACTTGGGCCCACCCCCTCTCTGGCTGCGTCAAGAAGCAGGTGGAGCCAGCCAGAAACCGGAGGGGCGGGCCTGGTAGCTGCGCGCCTCTCCCAGAGGGAAAGTGCGGCGGGACGACTGCGGCGACAGTCTGCAGCAGGAGCAGGCCGGGTCTTCCAGGCAAGCTGAGAACCCTGTGTTTGCATGACGCTCACATATCTGTAAATATCAACAAGTAAGAAAACGCCGGCATGGTGGGGTCACACGGCGCATCTAACACGCGTCGCAGCTGCCCAGTGATGAGGTTTACACACGGTGCATCTAACATGTGTCGCAGTGGCCCAGAGGTGGGGTTTCCACGCAGTGCATCTAACACATGTCGCGGTGGCCCAGTGGTGAGGTTTACATGCAGTACATCTAACATGTGTTGTGGTGGCCCAGAGGTGGGGTCACACACAGTGCATCTAACACGTGTCGCGGTGTTCCAGTGGTGGGGTTCACACGCAGTGCATCTAACATGTGTCGTGGTGGTCCAGAGGTGGGGTTTCCATGCAGTGCATCTAACACGCGTCGCAGTGGCCCAGTGGTGGGGTCACACACGGTGTATCTAACACGTGTCGCGGTGGCCCAGTTGTGGGGTTTACATGCAGTCACAGTGGCCCAGTGGTGGGGGGGTCACATGTAGTGTATCTAACACGCGTCGTGGTGGCCCAGTGGTGGGGTCACACGTGGTGTATCTAACACGCGTCGCGGTGGCCCAGTGGTGGGGTCACACGTGGTGTATCTAACACGCGTCGTGGTGGCCCAGTGGTGGGGTCACACGTGGTGTATCTAACACGCGTCACGGTGGCCCAGTGGTGGGGTCACATGCGGTGTATATAACACGCGTCACGGTGGCCCAGTGGTGGGGTCACACGCGGTGTATCTAACACGCATCACGGTGGCCCAGTGGTGGGGTCACACGTGGTGTATCTAACACGCGTCGTGGTGGCCCAGTGGTGGGGTCACATGCGGTGTATCTAACACGCGTCGCGGTGGCCCAGTGGTGGGGTCACATGCGGTGCATTTAACACGTGTCGTGGTGGCCCACAGGCAGCCAGGCTAAAGCTTCGAATCCGGAGCGCCCAGAACTGTGATCTTCTGGCTTTGGTTCTGCATACAAGAACACGCATGTGCACGTTCACTTTCCTGAGGTGGAGTGCACCTTTGGAGTGGAGTTCGTCTCAGGACACGCCTGTAGTCGGCTACCCCAGGCCAGGTACCCGCCCTAGCCCTACTGGGCTCCCTTTTTCCCAGAGGGGCTCACCTCCACTTCAGAGGGTGTAGACAGGGCACACTGCGTCCGATCCGTCCACCAAGACCTAGAATCTCCTTCTTCACACGTGAGTGTGTAAGTAGAACGGGCACAGGCCAGCCCACGGCGTGGTGGTTAACGTGGCTGGATTCCACACTGACAGAGCAGTTCCGGTCCTGGGACTGGTGGCTTGAGACATAGCAGGCACATGTGTGTGCGTGTCCACAATCCAGGGAGGGAGAATGCAGGGGAAGGGACTGCAACGTGACTGACCCACGGGGTGGGGAGACCCTATCACTGTTTTCCTCCTCTCCTCCTCTCTTCAGCAAGTCCTCATGCTCTCCGGCAAAATTTAAAACTAAACAAAACAATTAGAGTGACTTGCTTTGGTTTAGCCTAATAAAATTCTATTTCTTAATTAAAAAAAAGTCAACGTTCCAATTTAACCAAAATTTTGGTTAAAATTTGGGTGGTGACAAGTGAAATACATTTGCATTAGCAGTACTTACAGAGTCACTCTGACATATGTGAAAATACTGGCTATTTCTCATTCTAAGGAAATTTTGCTTCCAACATCAGCAACTCTCAGGGTCGAGAGGATTTTATCTTCTCTAACCTCTGTTCTCTGCCTCCGGGCCTACCCTGTGGCCTCCCGCTGAGCCGCAGGTCTCCCACTGAGGGGGTGTCCTCTGTGGGTGCCCTCCTCAGCACAGAGGGGGTATCTCTGTAGCTGCTGCCCGTGGTCGGAGGCGGCCAGGAAGATACATGTCCTCAAACACGTAAAATGTGCTGCAGGGTGACGCGTGCTATGAACAAAAGAAAGAGCAGCGCGGAGTGAGGGGTGTTGAGGGGGTGCTAAGTGCCATTTTAAACAGAGCCGGGAGGCCTCATGGAAGACCGTCAGCCGTGTGGATCAGGACGAGGGTCGCAGCTGATCTCGGGTGATCTGGAGGACAGCTCCCGGGCCTGAGGACGATTACGCCGCAGCAGCAACGATAGCTAACGCTGTCTGAATGCCATCTAAGCACTAATGAATTAACAAATGCGTTCAATCTTACCAGCCCTAAGAAACAGCTGCCACTTCTACCCCCACTGTGTACGAGTAAACCGAGGCACGCAGTCAAGTTAGGTGGCTCATACCCAGCTGGGAGGGGCTGGTGCGTGCCCTCGCTGCAGGCTCTGACCCTAAGCGGAAAGGAACCTCCTGAGGCCCAGCTCTGCCCTACCCACAGCCCCAGGCCCCAGGCCTCTCCCCGCCCTGTGCTCAGAGCCTGTCCCTGATTCTGGGATGGGAGGCCAAGGCCCTTCACCGTCCTGGGGTCTTGCTGAGTGACTCAGTTTTATCTGATATCATTGCACATGTGAGTTACCCAGCTTCACCGAACTGTCCCCCCAACCCAAACGGGAAACCTTCATTTCTAAACATAGCTGTGTAAGGCCCCGGTGACCAGAAGCAGACGAATTATGCTCAGTGTGGACATAGAAAGACACAAACATTTTGTTCAGCAAATGTCACTGTGGTTTCAAAGCCGAGGCGTGATGTGCGATCAGCCAGTTTGGAGTATTTCCTGCCCACCCCGGGCTCGCAGTGTGGCCAGCAAGTCCTACAAACAGCTGCAGTAGATTCTTAACACCTGCAAAAAACGGAGGCTTGAAAATAATTTTATGTTGTTTTCAATTTCTGGATTGGCTGGTTTTCTGCAGTTTCAAACTCAAAGGACCCTCCAGTTCATTAAACTTCAGCTGGACAGGAAATTGGCGAACTTCAAAAGAATTGTGAAAATCTAATGGTTGCATTATAGTTCCACAAATGCACTTAACTTATGGGATCCAGAGAGCTGTTCCTTGAGAAAAAGAAAAAGAAAGAAAAAAGGAAAAGAAAGGGAAAGGAGAGAACACAGAACATAAAGACAGGAAGAAGGAAAGAAAGGAAAAGAACAAGAAAGAACAAAAGAAGACAGCGAAGGCCCAGGCTCCAGCCCTCCGCCCGCTCTGCTCTGTAAGTGGGGCGAGCCCAGAGCCACCTCCTGGCCTGGGCGCTTCCGTCAGGGGCAGGGGAGGGGCAGGGCCGCTAGCGAGACGCCGAGCTCCTGGACCCGCTGCACCCTCCCTTGCTTTTTAAGTCAAAGAGCTGGGATTTCCTGAAATTGTTGGACTGGATGGAAGTGAGCCCCCCTCGCCGCGGCCTGAGAACCCTGCGGGGGCGCGGGGAGGGGTGAGCCGCGGGCGCGGGCCAAGCCGGCGGGACAGGAAGGGGGCGCGACGGGGCTGGGGACGTGTCGCCCGCGACTCCCGGACCAGCGCAGAACCGCGCCAGGCGGGCCCCGCGGAGGGACGAGCCGGACCCGAGCCGGACCCGACCCCGCGCAGGGCAGCGCCGCGGGGAGGGGCGGGAGGCGCGGCAGGAGCCGTCGGCCGCTCGCTTCTCTCGGCGGCACGTTCTCGCCGAGGCCGGGCACTTCCTGCGCGCGGAGTGCAGGCGGGTGCCGGCCAGGGGACCCCCGGGGCGAGCGGGGAGTCCCGGTGCGGAGCCCAGGCCTAGCCGCGGCCCAGGGAAGGGCACGTCGCGGGGCTCAGGCTCGCCAGGGCGTCGTGCTTGGGCGACCCGCGGGGCCGCGGCGGGCGGGCTGGGGACAGAGTCGTGGCCAGGGCGGCCCACCTGGGGCCCGGGCAGAGCCGGGGTCGGAGCGCAAGTTCGCTGGGGCGCTGTCTCTGCCGGAGCTGCCCTTTCTCGGGTCCCCTTTCTAGGGAAGGGCGGTGGAGGCGCCGAGAGCCCGCGGGGACGGGCCGGCTGCCGGGACATCCCGCCGCGTTCCCGGAGGCCGCCCAGGCTGGTCCGAGAGAAGCTTCGGGTCGGCCCTGAGGAGCCCCCCGGTGGCCACAGGGCGCCCCTAGTTCCCTGGGCTGCGTCGGTGGGGCCCTTCCACGCCGCCTGTGCCGCCCTACGCGCAGGCCGCGCACCCTGAACGCACCTCTGCGCCCAAGGCCCGCAGGGCGCCCGCTGACCAAGCCCGGGACCCCAAGGCCAGCCTGACCGCGTGGGGCTGCTCACTGCAGGACGGCTCAGTGCTGAGCTGGGGGATGCCCGGGGTGGAAGGCCCTCTTCCGACCCCAGGAGGGCAAGCGGGCAAGGGAGAGGCTTGCAGTGCAAAGGTAGCCCCTGGCGAGGTTCCCAGCTAGGCTGAGGACACCCAGGGGCCTCCCCGTGGAACCCGCTGCTGGGTCTCTGGCGGCATATTCCAGCCTCGGCTCCGTCATGGGTGCCCTTCACAGTGTCCCGGACGCAGCTCCGGAGGCAGGGGAAGCAACGCGGGCGCAGTGGCCCCCTCCCGCCCAGCCCCGGCCTCTGGGTGCTCCGCCAGGGCTCCCAAGGCCGGAACACTGCCGGGTGGGAGAAGGCAGCCCTGGAAACAGGGGCCTCCCCGCTCCTTCCTCAGGGGCTAACCTTAGACCACTGGTTTCCCAAGGGTGAGACGCCCCAGTGCAGGTCTAGGGGAACAGGGCCCGCATCTGCTCATTCCACTGAGATCAGTAACGTTCTGTTTGAATGTTATGAAAAGAAAATGTTCCTTATTTAAAAAGTGGGAGTGCAAAATCTCAGGCTTTACAGTGTCTTAAACTTCGCACTAAGAGCCCTTCATGAGCTCATGTGCGCCCTCACCAGAGCATGTAGGTGCCATTTAACTCCACGCCATGGATGAGCTGGCCACGGCTTACGGGTTTGAGTGACTCGTCTGAGGCCAGAGACAGGGATGGAGCTGGGGTGGAGACCTGGTCTGTCACTCCATGTGAGCTGGAGGGGGCCATCCTCCCGAGGGTTTTTCATTTTTCCTATTGGGCATGTTTGCTCACCAGAGACACAGAGAGACAGAAAGCGAGGAATCACTCCCTTGGGGGGATGGCCACGCCACAGTCCCTTCTCCTCCCAGGACCTTGGACATGCACGCACATGCGCCTGGCCTGATTTTAAGCCGCTGAATGTAGGACTCGAACTGTGGTTGGAGTCCAGTGACATAACCATCACGCCATCTGCTGACCCCAGTCCCTGGGTAGTGATCAGATCAACTAGTAGTTGAATAAACTAATGGCTTCTTATTTCTTTTTTTAATTCCACAAGTGGCTCAATTATTCAAAAAGACATCTTAATTTTGTCCTTAAAAGCATCTGAAAAACTCAGTGATTTTTAAAAAATTATTATTTTTTAAATATTTATTTATTTATTTATTTAAATTTGACGAGGGGAGGGAGGAGTGAGAAAACAAGTCACTAGGTCTGGGACTGAACCGTGGTGGGCCACATGGGAGTCCAGTGCCCGTAACCACTACGCCGTCTGCCGGCCTCCCTCTGATTTGATAGTCCAGACATAATCTAAACTTCCGTTTTGTTTGTTTGTTTTTGCCATAGGTGCATTCACCAGCGAGAGACAAAAGGCAGGAAAGTGTTAAATCACCTCCCAAGGGGGATGGCCACACTCTAATCCCTTCTTCTCCAGTCTTCTCTCAGGATTTTGGGCACACATTCACATGTGCTTGGTATAATTTTTAAGCCGCCAGGTCTGGGACTTGAACCCATGTGGGAGTCCAGCACCTTAACTGCCATGCCACTTGCTGGTCCCATTTTAAAAGATTTACTAGAGGGTACTTGGGGCTCACTGGACAGATACAGGGAGAGAGAGAGAGAGACGGGGGGGGGGGGGGAGAGGGAGAGAGGAGGAGAGGGAGAGGGAGGGAGAGAGGGGGGGGAGGGAGAGGGAGGGAGAGAGGGGGGGGAGGGAGAGGGAGGGAGAGAGGGGGGGAGGGAGAGGGAGGGAGAGAAGGGGGGAGGGAGGGGAGAGAGAGGGAGGGAGGGGGAGAGGGAGAGAGACGGGGGGGGGGGGAGAGGGAGAGAGGAGGAGAGGGAGAGGGAGGGGGAGAAGGGGGGAGGGAGGGGAGAGAGAGGGAGGGAGGGGGAGAGGGAGAGAGACGGGGGGGGGGAGAGGGAGAGAGGAGGAGAGGGAGAGGGAGGGAGAGAAGGGGGGAGGGAGGGGAGAGAGAGGGAGGGAGGGGGAGAGGGAGAGAGAGAGGGAGGGAGGGGGAGAGGGAGAGAGAGAGAGAGGGAGGGAGGGGGAGAGGGAGAAAGGGAGAGAGGGAGAGAGGGAGGGAGAGAGGAGAGAGAGGGGGAGAGAGAGGAGACGGGGCATGGTCGGGCTGCAGTCCTGTCACCTCCATTCTCCGTGTCAGGATCTTGGACACACGTGCACATGTGCATGGTACATTTTTCAAGTCGTTGGGTCTGGGACGCAAACTGCATGGTCAACCATGTGGGATCTGGCTGCCTTAATGACATGCCACTGCTGGCCTGCTCTTGCATTTAATGTATGTTCAGCATTTAAACCACTTATTTGTATAAAACAGAATTCAGTATACATTCTGTGTGTTCTCAGGTTTTCCCGGATTCCTGCACCCTGTGATTTGTAGATGTGTGTCTCTCTGTGGCCATTCCTTTGGGCTGTCCTTGTGAGATAAAATGTGCTGACCCCTATCCTGACTTGCAGATTCTTTCTGATTTCCTTCACATTCTCTTTGCAGAGCTGTCCAGCACGGAGTCGAGCTGAGAAACCGTGAGTCCCCTCGCGAAACCCCGCAGTGCCCAGCACTCGTCACCACGGGCTTGTTCCTGGAGTCGCCTCCGTGCCGCAGGTGTAAAGACTTGATCAAGGCAATGCCCACGGCCATGGTCGTCTCAGCCTGTGTGAGTTAATGTCTCCGTTGCTGTACATTGGGATGTCCACCCTTGAGGCCTTCCATGGGGCACCCAAGGCTCCAGGTTCTTGGGGAGGGCTTGGTGCCCACGTGGAGGTTCTGGGTCAGGAGTCAGTGCCCGAAGGCAGGAGGTGGGCAACGTGAGCGGCGGGATCTGAGGGCAGTCCGGACCACGCTGACAAGGCTCACTGTGTGCAGGAGAGCTGGCCCTGGCAGTGTCTGAGCAGAGAATTTCTAGCATGGCCTGGGAGGGCGCGGCTGCCACGCCACAGAGCAACACCTGAGGGCCGCCCTGCTTGTAGGGCCCTGGAGGGTGAGGTGGGAACACCTGAGGGCCGCCCTGCTTGTAGAGCCCTGGAGGGCGAGGTGGGAGCACCTGAGGGCCGCCCTGCTTGTAGAGCCCTGGAGGGTGAGGTGGGAGCACCTGAGGGCCGCCCTGCTTGTAGAGCCCTGGAGGGCGAGGTGGGAGCACCTGAGGGCCGCCCTGCTTGTAGAGCCCTGGAGGGTGAGGTGGGAGCACCTGAGGGCCGCCCTGCTTGTAGAGCCCTGGAGGGCGAGGTGGGAGCACCTGAGGGCCGCCCTGCTTGTAGAGCCCTGGAGGGTGAGGTGGGAGCACCTGAGGGCCGCCCTGCTTGTAGAGCCCTGGAGGGCGAGGTGGGAACACCTCTGGGTGTACGGGTCTGGGAAGCTCTGTGAGTTAGGGAGCTGCGGGCTCTTCCCATTGTAATTGGCCCTTCGGGCTAACAGTCACTCAGTCTCGCTCTAAATATTCCTCTCATGTTTTGCCAGTTCGTGGCCTTTGTAGATCAACCCTTGGATTTCAGTGAGGAAAAGAGAGCGAGAAGAAAGCAAAGGTTGGTGATTACCTGAACTGGATGAAGTTCTGTCTAGCAGGGTTTAAATAGATAGTTCTTGCACCCTAATTACCATCAACCAGGAATTTAAGTGGCCTATTAAATTTAAGCTGACTTTTTTTTTTGTCTTAAATTCCCTGCTATTTCCAGCTATAACATAGTCTAGGATTTTAAAGGCATTTATGTATTCTTTAAATGCGTACAGGCCTTCTCGGCTCCCCATCACCCCCTTTTAGGAATATTACATATTCACAGTGGGCGATACACGACGCCATCGCCATTGTAAACTGGCTTCATTCAAGAGCAGGAGCTCCCAGCCAGGCCCGTCGGCTCTGTCGGCCTCCAGAGAGCAAGCCCAATAACCGAGTTAACCCAGAGGGCTCGGGAGGGTGGTAGGGCTCACCCAAATCCCTTTCTTCCTCTTTTTTTTAAAAAAATTAGACTACCTAATTGGCAGTACAGTGCAGCAGCTGTGTGGTTATACAGCGCAGTCAACTTTGACCGTGGCCCATGGGCAGGCCAGGTGACTGTCCCCCTGGCCCCCACTGGCCATGTGACCTGTCGTGATTACTCACATAAGTTATTTTAGATGTAATTATGCTACATGACATTATGTGTGTACTCACGTGTGATGGGTCTTCAAAGAGTTCATGGAAAATGCATAGTATGAAAAATGTGTGGATTTCCAAAACAGGTGTTTTAGTTTACTCATCTATTTTTTCTGTGACTGAGAGAAGCCCAGAGCCAGAGATGGGAAGAGAGAAGCAGTGCCCGACAGGGTCCCGATGCCAAAGTCCACCTTGCTCGGCCAGCCCCCGGGCATGGACGAGCTTGTGCCTGCGTACTCAGGGACGTCTCTGGAGGTGAATCCAGAACCTTCCGTGTGGTCAGCTTCTCAATTACTGCTGTGCCACCAGCCCCACATTTAAAATGTCTTGTTCCAAATAAACTCACTCAGATTCCATTTCCCACGAACGTCCTGGCGCCCCGGCTTTCCCCTTCTCTAGGCTTTCTGTGCCTCTTTCCGAGGCGTGACAGCGACCCCTCTCACACGTGCCAGTCCTGCCTCACCCCAGCAGGTCGCTGTGGCAGTGGCGGGCCTCCCTCTCTCGCTGCGCTCCTAGCTTTCCTGGCCACAAGACAGGCTGAGTCTGTGTCTTGCTAAGGCAGCGGTGGCGGTTGATTTGCGCGAGTCCTTGGTCGAGGGGCTGCGTGGGAACAGGAGTGTGTCGGCATGAGGAGGCTGGGAAGACAGCCTCAGAAATCCGTGTCTGCCCTCTTCCCGGGGCTGGTGTGTGTCTGTCGGTCTGAACTGAGCCACTCGGACCCTGTCAGCCTGCTCGTGACGTCGGCTGCACACTCGCGATGTGAACTTGACACTTGCCTGTAATCACAAAGCCCTTCAGGCACTGGCCCAGCGTCACCCCCACGCGTCCCGGGGAGACCAAACCACCTGCTGCATCATTTTCAGATCACGGCTCGTTATGCCAGTACGGGACGCACCCTGCCCGGTGGTGTGGCCACTGTCCTTGTGAAACGTCTAGAGGTAAGCCTTTGTGGTATCTGAATAATTTTTTTAAACTTCTTGGGCTAGCCAGTGGCATGGTAGTCTAGGTGGCTGGCTGCCACATGGCTGACTGCACGGTTCGAGGCCCCCACCCCTGACTCGAAGGGTGTGCTGGGTGTGTGCATGTAGGCCCACGTCCTGACGACAGGGGGCCTGGCAGCATGGCTGTCCCCCAGGGGTGCTTTCCACTCTCCCACTGTCTGTCTCCAGTCAGTGCACATGCCCCCCGGTCAAAAAGGGTTTTCAACAACAGGACAGTAGATGTCTTTCTGGCTTCGGAAATGCCTTCCCGACACCCTAAAAGTCAGCACCACCTTTTCAGAGTGGCAGCTGTGGGTGAGCCTGTGGCTGGTCCTGACTGGCTCTCAGGGTAACAGGTGGGGGAGTGAGACCTGGAATGAGACCTTGGCTCTGCCAGAGCAAGCTCTGTGCCGTGGGCAAGCCTCCCGGTGGGTGCCCCAGGCCTCGGCCTTCCCCCGCTGCGTAGGGAGCCGGCCTCCTGAGACGCCGCTCTCCCGCTGTGAGGGCTGAGGCGGGTGTGGGCCTGTGCGTGAGTGTGCAGGGGTCATCTGAGCTCCTCGGTCTGACCCAGGCTGTGCTGGGGGCTCTGCGGGTGGCTTCTGCACTCACTCTGCAGGGCGCCTGCGGCGGGTGCCGCCACGTCCTGCCTGGGGAAGCCCTTGTTATGGGCTGCCTGTCTCTCCCTCCCTCGGGCCTGACCCTGTCGCCTTCCCCAGCTCCCTTTATGTCCCTTTTCGCCCAGTCGTTGCCGTGTGCCTGTCCTCAACCCACTCGACACCAAGGCTCTCGGACTGGCAGGCCCCTGCCAGACTGCAGCGTCAGACTTGCATTATTTGGGTGTACTCAGTTTTGGGGGAAAATAATTTCCCCAGTGTTTAGAATTTGGAGAGTTGACATATAAACTCCAGTTTTCAGCTTTTCTTTAAAAAAGGAGCTGAAGGGCTGCTTAGTCTGCCACAGCCCCACCTGGCCCTATAACCGCACCACGCTGTCTGTCTCGGGCCTTATAGACAGGGAATTTGCCGTCCCTGTGTCAGGCCACTCTGTCCTTCTCTTTCATTATGACCAATTGCTGTCCCCTCCCCTTACTATTGATAGAATCACCTGTAGCCAGAAAGGCTGCAAGAAGAAACTCATAGCATACTTGTTGAAATATATTTTCTTACTATCCTGGTCTCCCATAAATTAAAAAACAAAAACAAAAACATATTTCTCGAGCTTTTAAAACATTTATTTTTTTTTCCATGAGAGTGGGAGACAGAGAAAGAATCAGAGAGACAGAGAGAAACAGACTGGCAGACAGATTCCCCCTCAGGGTCTTTGTGCCGTGACCCTCGGGACACGTGCTCGGGTGGAACCTGGGGCCCTCCGCATACACTCAGCGCAGAGACAGCATTACTGTGTCAGCCCGTCAGGTTCCCCTAACCGTGGGAGATGGTGTTTCTTCTTGAAATTCCCTCCCCAGTCCCCAGCGTCCACACTCGGAGTCGTGGCAGGCGGTGGCGGTCAGTCTCAGCTGACCTTCGTTAGCTCTGCCTGTAGCTCTAGGGGTCGGCTTTCTGCCTCCTTGTCTCCAACACCGCCTTTGCCCTGCTGCCAAGCTGCGTCTACAGGATTGCTTCTGGACACTGCCCAGAGCCCCTGAGAGTGGACGTGCTGTTCTTCCTGGCCCCTGGTAGACGGTGGGTCTCCACCGTCATTTGGGCAAGTTACGTGGATTCGCGTGCAGCCCCTGGCCTCCGTGGAATGGCCCTGCCTGGATAGCTCTGTGCTCGTGTTCCTTACCTGCAAGCTCCTTTCCCCGTCTCCTGTTCTCATTTTTTTTCTGCAGTGAAAGACTGGGGCTGACTTAAACAGCACAGTCCCCACACGTGACCTTGACCGACTCCTTCTGTCTCCCTCCCCAGGCTCACACACCTTACCTGTCTGGGCTACCACCTGTCTAGACTTCTGACTTATCATCTGGTGCTCGCTGCAAGATCACTCTGGGTGGCATTTACGTGTCACCTCCAGCACTGCATTCTAAGAAACTCAGCTCTTAAAGTGGGGCTTGTAGGTGAGTCAGTAAGATGTGTGGTTGTTTCCTACAGTTTTGCTTAACTTGCACCCCAGAAGGGGAGTCTCTTGGTGATTACACGGTGGTTTGCAGGCGCAGGTCATGCTGAGAGTAAGGACAGAGCAATTACTGCCAGGCCTGGCCCAGCCCTCAGTGTCGAGTCCTGTGGATGTTCGGTGCGCGCGTGGGGCAGAGGTGCACACGTGTGCTTGCGTCCTCGCACCAGTATGCCTGCAGCTAAATGCGGACTTGCACACTCTTCTGCATGAACTCCATTCCTGTGGGGTCTGAGACATTGTCTCAGCATCCTGTGGAGCCTTCTCTGTGATCTAAACTTGACCCTTCACAGTTACTTGTTGGCGATGCCCCCTTGGCTGGCTTCGGCCTCCCGAGAGTGCTAAATGTTGGTCCTTTATCAAAGCTGTGCAGAGGCAGCTCTCTGCCACGTGGCAAGTGACAGTGACCTGCAGGCTCCACGCCACACAGTCCTTCTGGTCCCTCGGAGACGGGAAGGCTTCTGCCTCTCTTCCTAGGCCTTGAAAGTCTGCCCTTCGTCTTACCATTTGACACTGACTGCACTTCTCACGTGCCCAGCACTCGCGTGGCACCGCGGTGACAGCGGGACAGGGAGGGCAGAGCGCTTGCTGCCTGGTGACGTGGTGACATCGGAGGTCTGCAGAGGGAGGCAGTGGGCTCCTGCTGTGTAGCAGGCATGGGTGCTCCGAGGGCTCTGCTCTGGGCCTTCCCTTGGCAGTGCAGGGGCTGTGGCTGGGCGCACTCTGAACTGTGTGTCTCTGCGTGCGGGGGGAGGCTACGGGTCCGTGACAGGCTGAGAGTGAGGCTGGGTGGCATGGGGACGTGGAGGCTGGCTCCGGGCTCCTGCTGTGTTAGTGCCAAGCCCTGCCCGGTCTCTCGGAGCTGCCCAGTGCTGTCGACCTGGGGAGGGGCAAGGCCGTGCCTGGTGATGCAGCCGCGGGCCCAAACCCTTATTACTGCTAAGTCAGCAAGCCCAGAGAAGTAAGGGGCTGGCCTGGGGCCGCAGGGCTCTTTAACTCTGGGGAAAGGTCTGAGAAGGCTTGTGGCCACAGACATGACGGCGTGAATAAGGCTGCAGACCTGCGCGTTTGGCCCCTAAAATGCTGGCCTATCTGGTGGCTAAGTTGCCCTAACTTAAACATTGGTGATTTTACATTTTAAAAATCTTAGTTTTTTTGCTTCTCTTTGGAAAAAAAATCAGATCTGGCAAAGTTGGGCTTGTACCCTGACATGGCAAAAATAACCCTGGTCAGCCTAATGCTGGCTCCCCCTTCAGCCTGGGCAGGTCCTGCCTAGTAAAACATGCCACCCATCCCTCTACGCGTCCCTGCCGGCCTCACTCATGCTCAGTTTGTGATACATGGTGCAGAAAAACAAAAACAAAGTAAAATCAAACAGGGAGAAGGCAACTGGCTGGCCCTGTGGCCCAGTAGTTAAGGGAGCTGGGTCTCACCTATGGCCCAGACCTGGCCCTGGTATCTCGGAGAAGCACGTGTGTCCTGGAGCCCGATAGGTGGGAGAACGAAGGAGAGGGACTAGGGGTGCACACACCACACCGGGATGTTTCTATCTGTCTCTCTGTGTCTGGTGAGTTGTAAATTATGCAGTATTTATGTCCTCTGACAATTATAAAAAAAAAAAAAAAAAAAAAACAACAGGGAAGAAATTGATCCTCCCTGTTACCTTCTTTCCCACTGAAGTTCACAGTCTGGCCCGGGTGCCCCTGCAGGCAGCTCGTCTGGTGGGTAAATGAACTCGTGCTGAGTGAGTGGGTGGAAGAGTGGGTTTTTTTTTTTTTTTTTTTTGAGAGGTTTTTGCTATGGGGTGCATGGGCTCGCCAGAAAGACAGAAGAAACAGAGAGACAGAAAGCGAGAAATCACCCCCCGGGGGGATGGCCCACGCTGCAATCCCTTCTCTTCCATTCTCCTCTCGGGATCTTGGGCACGCATGCACACGCGCCCGGTGTGAGTTTAAGCCGCTGGGTCTGGGACTCGAACGATGGTTGACTACGTGGGAGTCCAGCGACATAGCCATTACGCTAACTGCTGGCCTCAAGGAGTGGATTTTAATGGGTAGAATACTGGCTTGAGAGGCGCTGCCTCTTCGTAACCCTAGCTTTAAAAACACCCTATAACCTTTATTTTTCATCTTTTCTTTTTTTAAGTGAAGGGAAAGGATGAGATGAAGTGGTCACTGTTGTTTTTACTTATTTGAATAAGTGATGTATTTTCATGTTTCAAAATTCAAAAAGGGCTTGTACTTGTAGAGAAAAGGCTTCCCTTTGGTGGTTGGTTCCTCCAGAGACGCGTTCCGTGTGCTGTGGGGCGTGTAAATGCCCTGGCTGCCTTTCCTGGGCAGGGGTGCCTGATATGCACACGCTCCACTGAGCCTGCCCCGTCTGTCCGTGTGTTCTCTGGGAGCGTCCTCCTTCCTCCTTCCTCAGAGTGCTGGGACCGGTGTAGGCGACACCACATTTGCACAGCACCGTTCCACCCGCTGCCGCTCTCATGAGGCCGCAGTGGGCCAGCCTATACCGTGGTTGAGTCCGTGTATCGGGAATGGCTCCCACATGGCCAGCCACAGCCTGAATCCTGTCCCCAGCTGCTCGAAAAGCACACTGGGCATGTGTGCACAAGTGCCCCCAATCCTGATGGGGTGGGAAGTGGACAGAGATTGTGGGACCGTGCTTTGCTGGGTATGCTCCCCCTGCACAGTGGTGCAGACACCTCACCTCTGGAATTAAAGGCCACGGTGAAAACCCTTGTTCCATGAGCCAGTTGGCAAGCCTGGGGTGAACTTCCTAGAAGCAGAATTGCTGGGTCAGAGACATGGCCTTGGGCACTGTGGAAGGTCCTGTCACGTGGCCTGCTGTGGCAGCTGCCCCAGACCATCCCCTCCAGCAGTGTGTGTGCCATCCCCACACGCCCTGCCCACGTCACTCTGGTGCCTGAGGGTTTGGGAAGAACATGGCCTTGTGTAGCACTATTAACACTGGCCACAACCCGGGGGCAGCTTGGTGACAAGCCACGATCTGGTCACCTCACTTCCACCTTGATGACGTGGAGCTGCCTATCACACACTCACTGGGCAGGTGGAGCCTGAACTGAGAGCCTGCGAACACCTGCCCGGCCCACTCATGAGCTGTGGAGGCCGGTCTGAACCCAGGCCGCTCGGGCTGCAGTGTGGGACCTCGGCCCGACGCGTGAGGCCTGGGAGACACTTGCTAACGTCCGTCTCACAGCCCGCCCGTGAGTAGGTGGCGCACTCACTCTCAGAGAGCTCAGTGCAGAGAGCGAGATGCGTTGCCCTCGGCCTCACGGCCCCAGAATGCAGCAGTCGGTCCTGCGATCTTTCACTATGTACATCTGGACAGCAACAGGAAGGGCAGCCGTCAGGGCAGCTGCCCAGTGCTGTCCGTGGAGGCCAGTTCCGCTGCCGATGGGAGTTCATCCTGACCCGTGGCTCGCACACTGGTGCACCAGGTGCCTGGTGTTGTGACAGGATGGGGAGTCGGAGGGAGAAGGATGGGGTTGTGAGCACACCCTGTTTGGGGTTCGCTCTTTCTCTCTCTGGCACATGACCTCTGGCATAATCTAATAAAAATGAAAGAAGAAAGAAAGGAAGGAAGGAAGGAGAGAGAGAGAGAGAGAGAGAGAGAGAGAGAGAGAGAGGCTACGCAGGAGGTGGGGATGGAGCTCTGGGTGTGGTGGGACCTAATTGGGGTGAAGGGGAAGGTGGGCTTCTCGGAGGCAGTTACGGGGGGTGCTAAAGGTGTGGGTTTGAGCCCAGAGAAGTGGGTGGCATGTTCCAAAGGCCTGGGACAGGGATGGGCAGGCAGTGGAGGGATGTGGGAGGCCAGTGAGATGCGAGGAGCAGCGTGGGGGGTTTGCCATGAGCTCTGGGGCCCTGGGAGGAACATTGCGACGTGGCACTCCCTCCCTTCTCCCACAGCCGTGTGACCTTCCGCCCGCCGCCCGTGGCACTCCCTCCCTTCTCCCACAGCCGTGTGACCTTCCGCCCGCCGCCCGTGGCACTCCCTCCCTTCTCCCACAGCCGTGTGACCTTCCACCCACTGTCCGTGGCACTCCCTCCCTTCTCTGTAGGCCGAGTGGTGGCCATGAAGACCAAACACGGGTGTGCCCCACGTGACACTCTTGCGTGGCAGCATGACACACACTGGTCTCGGGCTCAGTGGATGTGAGTGCACGGTGCACCCTGGCCCCCAGTGCCTCGCTCTCTGCCCGCTCTCGGGTCTCATTAAAGGCTACTTTAAAAGCACTGAGAGAGTACTGCCTGGTGCCTGCTGGGCGGCTGGCTCATGGCCGTCGTCAGAAAGATCGCACTGGCTGCAGTTAAGAACGTCCTCGAGTTAACGGCCGACCGCACCTGAACCCCGCTGTGGAGGACCCCAAGTCTCCATGTCTGTGTTCGTGGCCCAGGGCGGACACTCTGAGGGTCCAAGGGTGGCCCTGATGCGTCTCTGGCAACTGGCCTCTCCTCATTTTCCCAGTGTCATGTGACTGGGCGGCTCAGTTTTCTCCGACTTGTTTCCTCGCTCACACTCAGAAAGGCTTTTTCCTGGAAACCTCAGGGCCATTATGAAGCCACTCAGATCTTTCACTGCTGTGTCCTTTCAGTCAGAGCTGGGCCTTCGTGGGCTCCCTCTGCATGCCCACGGAGCACACCACTTCCGCTCACTGGGCTGGGGAGGGCTGTGCCCCACACCCATGCCCTCGCCCCGGCGGCCGGGAGGAGAGTGAGACATCACACCCCTTTGTCCCAAGAAACACATCCTGCATCCCGAGTGTGGAGGCGTCAAAGACCCCGGTGGGCTGAGTTGGAGAGCACACCGTGGCTGGACCCACACCCTGAGGTGGGCTCCAGGGCCGGGAGGGCTCAGTGAGCCTTTAGCATCAGAAACGCAAACGTTTACGTCACTTTTGGAGAACATTTTTCCGAATGAAAACTGCATTGATCCTTCAGAAAAGAACCCTGACCAAGTCCCCATGGTTTCTTTAACTCGGTGACATCAGGCATGGCATGTCTGTGACAGTGGTGATGGTGGTGGGGCCGTCACCGCGTGCTGACTCGTGTCCTTCCGATTCTGAGGTCGAGGTCAGTCAGGAAGGTCTTAATCCAATCTGATTGGTGTTCTCATCGGAAGAGGTGCCTTAGATGCACAGCCGCCAGGGATGTGGTGCCAGGAGAGGCCACAGGTGGGCGCAGAAGGCAGCATCTGCAGGCCAGGAAGTGGCTCCAGCTGACACCTTGACCGTGGGCTTCCAGCCCCCAGACTGAGACCCCAGATGTGACCTTCAGTCAGCAGCCTCAACAGACCACACAGTGGGGCCGTGGTGGTAATGAAAGTGGCGGGTGGCGTTTGTCAAGGATGCGTCATGGGCCACACTGCTCTAAGCAGCCCTACTTGAATCATCTCCCCCAGTCCTCGTGCGTCCTGTCACCTGTCCTGGGCCACAGGAAGAGGTGACACCAGCCTGACTGCCATCCAACAGCTCTCCATGGCCACTCCTGTCCCCACCTCTCAGATACGGAAACTGCAGTTCGGAGTGTCTGAGACCGCGTGGTGAGTGTCGTAACTTCTTGCGGCTGCTGTGACAGATGACAGAAACCACCCTCTCATAGCTCTGGAGCTCTGAATCCAGACAGGACAGGCCATACTCCCTCCAGAGGCTCAGGTGGAGAATCTGTCTCTTTCCTCTTCCCCTGCTCACTCTGGCTTGTGGCTGCATCGCCTCGTCTCTGCCTCCGTCTTCACATCGCCCTCTCCTCTGTGGGGTCCAATCTTTTCTTCTGTCGCTAATCTCTGTGTCTTCTTTATACAGTCATGTGACTGTATTTGTGAGCCCACCTGGATAACCCGGGACCACCCTGTTCTCTCAAGATCTTTAATTTCATCTCCCCTTTTGCCTTATAAGGTAATCACAGGTTTTATGGATTAAGAAGTGAGTGTCTCTTTCGGGATGGTGGCATTGTCTCCTCCTACGGTGAGTGAGCACTGAAGCCAGGTTTGTCTAACTCCAAACCTGAGTGACACAGCCCAGTTGCTGTCATCCTTCAGGCCTTAGGAATTCTGCCTATCAGCCCCCTGCAGTGCTGTCTGTGGGCCATGGGGCTGGTCTTGGAGTCATAGAATGATGCTAGCTAAGAGTCACTGGACCCTTTGACCGAGCTGCTCCATGTCTGAAGATGCACCCTAAAAAATGGTCATGTGGACCCTCAGACTCACAGACATGCACATGCTTTGCAGTGACTGGAAAACCAGAACCAGGAGCTGTGGCCACAGTAACACGAGTATCCGACGAGACTGGAAGCCATATGGTGACCACGGGTTGGGATCCCCAGGTCAGCCTGGAACATGCTAGGGCATGTGTGTGCCCCAGGATCCTGGAGTCTGGAGGGCTGGAGACGGGGCTGGGAGTGACAAGAGCTGCTATGGGCCTCCCCTCTGTGTCTCTCTCATGTGTGCACACCTGCACCATCATATGTGCACTTGCACCAGCATGTGTGCACCAGCATGTGTGCACCTGCACCAGCATGTCTGCACCTGTATGTCTGCACCTGCATCATCATGTCTGCACCTGCATCATCATGTGTGCACCATCATGTCTGCACCTGCACCTGCATGTGTGCACCTGCATCATGTCTGCACCTGCATGTCTACACCTGCACCATCATGTCTGCACCTGCACCTGCATGTGTGCACCTGCACCTGCATGTCTGCACCTGCATCATCACGTGTGCACCAGCATTTGTGCACCTGCATCTGCATGTGTGCACCTGAACCTGCATGTATGCACCTGCACCATTGTGTGTACATCTGCACCATCATTAACAAGCCCAAGCCCTAGAAATGACTTCAACATCCATTCATAGGGGCTGGCTAACTAAAATATGATAGTCCCTAAGTGGAACAGTTACGGTTCCATGGAAATAATACAGTAGATCAGTGTGTAGACTTTGGGAGGGTGGCCGTGATGCACATATGATCAATGTGTAGCTGTCAGGGAGGATGGCTGTAATGCATGTATGATTAAGTGGGAAAAGAAGTTCCCATTCTTACGGAAGCGCCCCGAGTGCTCGCAGGTGTGTGCTGCTGAAACAAAGTGCAATTTCAGATCAGCCCCTGACTGCGCCAGCACACAGGACACGCCATGGCCACCACGTTGAGCCAGGCCTCATGGGGACAGAACATCCTGGTTATCTCACGAGTTCTGGGGGTGGTGTGCTCTCTACCGTAACATGGCCCGCGGAGGCCTTTCTCTTCGTGTGTGATAGACGTGGGTGTTACGTTTTCCACAGTACGTTAGTGTGCTATTATCAGGGAAGCGGGGCACGTGAGGTTTCTGAGGTGATGTTCTACTTCTTGAGCAGGTGGTTGTGTATCATTATATGAACATATGTTTGTGTGTGTCTATAAGCTCTTTCTTAAGTGTGCTTCATAATGAAAATATTTTGAAATAACAGGAAAAATAAAACAGGAATTGCCGGGTGGGCACGAGCCAGTCACTGAGCCGGGAGGTCTCGGCCAGCTCTGACCTAGTAGCTGCCTGCCGGCTCGAGCCTCAGTTTCCATATGGCAATGGCACCCCTGTTGTACCTGCCGCTAAGGCTGCAGTCGGACTCGGAAGCGTGGTGATGGCCTTCGAGGCTGAGGCACACGCTGCCCCAGGTGGACGGTCAGTGAGAGATGCTGTGAAGGTCAGGGCCAGGTGTGCTGTGACGGGGACAGGGCTCTAGGCCACCTGGCCTGACTGCAGTTCCAGCCACTGCCCCTCACCAGAGCAGAAGGGAGTGTAGCGTACCCTCCTGCAGCCCTGGCTTGGCGGCTCAGAAACAAAAGTCGCGCCACCCTGTTTATGTAACAAGAACTCACGCAGCACTTTGGCCCGGACTGCTCTTAGTGATGTACTTACTCTTCCAGCCTGCAATCCCAGGTGCTCAGTGCTAACATCTCATTCCAGGGGGAGGAACTGGAGCCTCAGAGAGGTGCCCAGGCAGGGATGGAGGGGCCCTCCTTTCTGCTTTCGTCCTTTCCACCACCGCTCCTCTTGCCCATGGAGAATAACCTTAGAGCCCCTCGTGGCCGTGTGCTTATCTCAGGGCATGGAAGGTCAGTTGGGACATGGTGCCCATCGCCAGGTGGCTGGTTGTTGTGGCGTCGGTTCTGATTTCCAGTCTGGGTTCGCAAACACAGCAAAGTAGGAGCTGGTCCGAGAAGTGCTGGGTGCTGTGCCGCTGCGGTGCTTAGTCACTTCTCTCGTCTCCACAGGGCACGTGTGGGGTTAAGCAAGTCCCTGCAGTCGTGAACCTGGTGTTGTGTCAGGCAGGCTGCGCTTTAATTCCCAGCTTCTCTGTCTTCATGTGCTCAGGCTTGAGAACAGATGAGGAAGGCCAGACGGCTATCGTCAGGTGTTTACAGAATGGCCGGGCAGGGCTGGCGAGTTCTAGACCAGGCAGGGAGCCCGCCCGTGTGTGCCCCTCTCTGTCCCCTGAGGACAGAGGCCTGGACTGACTCTACTCCAAGGTCTTGTCTGTCTGGTCATGTCTGGTTTGTCATTTGGGGTTGGGACAAGCCTAAGCCAAGGCCAGCTGTGGAGCAGGTGGACACAGGGTTGCTGGCCTTTCCCCTTAGGTCCCTGTCAACTCCCGACCTCTCCCACGAGGGGGTGTTCTGGAGAGCACCTTGGCCCTGCCCCGGGTAGGGAGGGTGGAGACCAAGACACTCTCACAATGCTCTGGAGGTGAGGACGGGGTCGCTGTGTGTGTGTGACTCTCCAGGACTGCGGGGGCTATGGCCACCCTCGTGGCTGTTAGTCACCCTTACTGAGAGACGTTGTGAGTGAGGAGGTCCGCCACGTCCCTGGCCAGACCCTGGCAGCTTGGAGTGGGAGCCCAGATGCACCCACTGAGAAGAGGAGGGACAGGGCAGCTAGGCCCTCGATGCGCCTCGACAGGGAGGTGGCAGGTGCACAGACGCTGGAGCAGTCCTTCCTGCTCCCTTCCCTCTGTGGTTGGGAGGCGGTACCTACCTCGAGTTTAAGACCCTGGTAGAGGCATTCAGACCCTGTCATCGCACAGATGAATTGCATTAGCCCGTTTAAAGGCGGGCAGCAAAACAGAGGCTGTCTCCATAGTGACTTTACTGGCAAATTTAACTAAAGCCAGCAAGGGGTTTCTTCGCCTTGTTCTGGACTTGCATAGCTCTGCCCACGTCCCAGTGGCACTTGGGAAGTTACCAAAAGGCGGTGGGCTGTGAGGACTCCATGGCGTTTGTTCATGCATTTATTAACCCTCAGCTCATTCTGAGCACGGGGTGGGGGGGGGCAGAGACGAGGAAGCAGAACACGCGTGTGCTATTCCTGACAGTGAAGTTAAGGGCCAGGAAACAGTGTCCCTTTTAGTCTTAAATTGCTAGGTTTTTTAATGGCCAGAGGGCATGTGCACTCACCAGAGAGGGAGACAGAGACACAGAGAGAGAGAAAGGGAGGGACAAAGCACCCCCGATGGGGCATGGCCACACTGTAATCCCGTCTCTCATCTCTCCATTCCCATGGGATCTGAGGCATGTGTGCACACACAATACACACGGTGGGTTTTCTGTTTATTTTGTTTTTTTGAGAATTTTTTGCTACAGGGCATGTGCACTCACTGTAGAGACAGACAGGAAGCAAGCAATCACCCCTCATGGGAGACAGCCGTACCACAATCCCTTCTTCTTGTCAGTTTCCTCTCGGGATCTTGGGCATACACGCATACTTGCCTGGTGGGAGTTTTAAATTGCTGGGTCCGTGACTCAAACCGTAGTCGACTGCGTGGGAGTCCAGCGACGTAGCCATCACGCCATCTGCTGGTCTTCACAGTGTATGCTTTAAGCCCCGGGGCTGGGATTCTGACTGGTCAGCTGCGTGGGATCTGGGTCCCGCAACCACAGGCCACAGGCTGGCCTTGAGCCATTACTTTCCTGGTTCTGGGTGTAACAGGTCATGGTCTGTGTGTGGCCCTCAGACGACTGCTAGCAGGTCCGTGTCCTCTGATGGCAGGGGCCTCAGCCTGTCTAGTTGGGGCAACACTGCAGCCCCTCCAAACGCTGCACCCAGGGCTTCAGCGCCTCCTCCCTGCCAGCCCAAGGCTGCTGTGTGGCTGGAGTCTCTTGTCCATCACTGGAGTCTGGGAGGCGGCAGCGTGAGCTGAGCAACCTGAGGTAGCCGCGGGAGCACCAGGGGACCCTCGAGTGCGTGACCATCGCTCACCGTGTCCCCTGCCCTCCTCTGCGGGGCTCCAGAGTGTATTTCATGCTGTCTGTTAGACCTCGGGCTCTCTGAGGGTAAGAGACCGAGCACAGGTCCGCAGGGCCCAGGAGGGAAGGGCAGTCTGACTGGACACAGCCCGGCCCTGAGGGCTGTGAGCCTGCCCACATGTCGCCTGGTCTCAGCTCAGCCCTCACCGGGCCATGGAGCTGGCTTGGTGCACAGCTGAGGGGAGTTACTGAAAGTTAATGGGCCTGTTTGGCCTACCCAGCCCGCACTCGAGCCCAGGCCAACACTAAACCGCTGCCCTGAACCACACACTCACAATCACCAAGTCTCCTGTGAACTGCTGCAAGAGGACAGAGACCTTGAACCAACCCTGCAGGGTCAGTTGCATTTAGGTAAGAAGAGAACACAAGGAAGAGAAGTCTGGGCACAGGATGCGGTGTGTGTCGAAGCCTGGGAGACAGGTGTGTGGTGCAGACAGCGCCCACCGTGAGCTCTCCGTGCCTCCAGCACTCGGCGGGTGCCCCCGAGGAGGTGTCAGTAAGCGTTTACTATGGGGAGAGCACAGGAGGAGACAGCCGTCTTCTCCATAGACTGCAAGCCCCTGACAGGACAAGGTCTCGCCAACCGGCTAGTGTCTGGTGAAGAGCAGATGGGCAGCAAGGTGCCCTGCAGGGGAAGCATTGCACACTGCAGGTGGGGCTGCGAGGGTGCTCAGGGTGGAGGCTCCGGTCTTGGGGAAACACGGACGACACATGGCCACGTCGTCAGGACATGACACGAGGGGGTCAATGCCGGGACAAGGAGCTTGGATGACCCTCGAGGCACATCTCTCAGCAGCGGGTGTGCTAAGCTGCTGCGCCCTGTGAGCTGGAGCTACGCGGCCTCTTCCCGGGCCGCCCCAAGGCTAGGCGTGTGGTGTGTGCCTGTTACAGTGACTGCGGAAGCTGAGGCAGAATGGCCACGTGTTCGAGGTTAGCCCAGACCTGGTGAGACCCTGTCTGAAAGGGCCAGGCACGCTGGCCCACCTTGTAGCCCCAGCCAAAGCAAGAGGGTCACAGCTTCGTGAGAACCGTCTCTACCACAGAGACCCAGGCAGTACCCACCAGCAGTGTGCCTGGGCACCAGCCAAGCACAGCTTGGAAATTGTTTTCTGTGGGACGACCTCGGCCTGGCTGCGTTGTCACTGCCCAAGACGAAACCTGCACCAACTTGCAAAGGGGAACCACGGGTGCCAAGGCCACCTCGGAGTCCAGGCCCTTGTAGAGGAGTCTGGCTGGAAGCCCCTGCCGACCCCAGGGGTGAACCTGGACTTCTCAGTCAAAGCTGCCCTCTCTTTTCAGGTGTCGGGCAAGTTTGTGGGTGAAGCCTGAGGGCCAGAAGGCAGCCCACACCTGGTTTAGAGGCTACACTGAACCCTGACCTGGACATATGACCCGTGGCCTCGCTCCTGACCTGCCCAGCGAGTTCTGCAAGATGGGCTCCTTCCGCAGGCCTAGACCGCGCTTCATGAGCTCGCCTGTGCTCAGCGACCTGCCCCGATTCCAGGCAGCCCGGCAGGCTCTGCAGCTCAGCTCCAACTCGGCCTGGAACAGGTACGGGGGAGGTGGGGGTGCAAAGGAGGCCTGCCCAGGGCCAGAGGCCTGTCTGAGCTGCTGCTGCCATTCGGGTCAGGATTACAGGAGTGAGTGGTGACAGCACACCTGCCCACAGCCAGCCTGGCCTTCCGCTTTCTTTGTTTTCATAGTGAGAAATCAGGCCTCAGGGAGCCTGGGAGAGTTGATGGAAATTTGCAGTTACCGCTCATTCTCTTTAGTCGTACCCCAGACGTCCAAGGACCGAGGCAGAGGTTATGTCAGTAACCTCAGGGGCCTCAGGGGGGTGTGCGGCCTGGAAGAGCTCGGGGAGCAGCATGAACCAGCGGTTTGCAGGAGGGCGAGCCACAGGTGTTTGGGAGAGGAGTCACTGAGAGTGCTTAGGATTTTTTTTCCTAGAGGTTTTTGTCTAAGGGTGTGTATACTCTCACCAGAGAGAAAGAGACAGAGACAGTGAGAGGAAAGTGAGAAATCACCCCCTGGGGGAATGGCCACACTGAATCCCTTCTCCTCCCAGGATCTTAGGCATGCATGCATACACACCCGTGGCGGTGGCGTGATTTCCAACCCGCTGGGTCCTTAGGTGTTTATCTGGCCTTCGTAAGCAAAGCCTTGAGCAGAGACTGAGCCATTACTACGTCTTACATTTCTTTTCCTTTTCCCTTTGAGGAATTTTTGCTATAGGGTGCATGTGCTTACTAGAGAGACAAAGAGACAGAAAGGAGAAATCACTCCTGAGGGTGGATGGCCACGCTGCACTCCCTTCTCCTCCATTCTCCTGTTGGGATTTTGGGCATGCATGCACACACGCCTGGCGTGAGGTTTAAGCCTCTGGGTCCTGGACTCAAGTACATGGGAGTCTGGTGACGTAGCTATTGTGCTCCCTGCTGGCCCCTACATCTTACATTTCTGGTCGGAGTCTGTTGATGTAGCCGTTGTGCCATCTGCTGGTCCCTGTCTTACATTCTGTGACTATTATTTCTCGAACCTGTGCAGATGTTCTGCTTTTAATTTTTTGTTGTTTTGATTTGCTGGAGGTGTGTGTGTTCACACTAGACAGAGAGACAGTGGTCGAACACTCCCCACAGGGCACCCCCATGAAGCAGGCCCCTCTCCTCCATTCCTCCTTTCAATGTTTTGAGCATACATTGCACGTAAGGCACCTGGGTATTTTCCAAGCTCCCAGGTCCACAGCTTGAACCGCCTAGTTGACCATGTGGGTCTAGTTGCCTTAGCCAGCACACCACCGACTGGCCTCGGCTACTCTTCTTATCATTAAGTGCATCATTATTTTTGAAGCTTTACTGAGTTCTTTGCAGCTTGGGTCCTTGTGGAGTCTTTTAACGAGCAGAGAGCGCACGGGAGATAGGGAGGGGGGTTCTGAAATGTTTTGGTACTGACCAGAGCTTGTTCTTTGAAAAGGGCTCAGGACTCAGTTGGGATAAGACAATAATCAGCTCCTTTACAAAAACACTGGGCTGGGGTTCCAGAGTGCGTGAGGGTAGGTCTGCACTGGTCCCTGGGGGACTAACTGCCTCTGCATGTCAGAGGGGTGGGAGTGGGAGCCGTGGGGCTGGCCCATGGGAAACTTCCAAGTGGACAGGCTGGCTGGTAGCTTGGCCTTTATGCATTGCACAGGGGAAGCTGGATCCCACACGGCCGACCCTGGTTTGAGTTCTGGTTCAGTGGCTTGAAAACCATGCCAGGGTACACACGTGTGCCAGGGCTGTGAGGAGACAGAAGACTGGAGGAGAAGGGTGGTGTGACCGGATCCTCCTGGGGAGTGCTCCCTCTCTTTCCTGCTGAGGAGCCTCTCTGTTTCTTGTACACATGTGCCCTCTGAAAAAAATAAATAAATAAGGCAGAGAGCTATGGTTTCCTGTTAGCCCAGACACCGTGAGCCACGACCATGGCCTCCCAGCTGGAGGTGCAGGTCAGCCCCGCCGGCTGGCATGCCGCTTGGGCTCTCCCCCACCACGCAGCTCCCACCGCCTGCCCCTTCTGTTAATAGCTGCTGCTGCTGGCAGGGCCGCCTGAGGCCAGGGAGGGAAGACCCTCCTGCCTGCAAGTCTTTGTGCTCCCGCCTTCCTTCCTCCCCACAGACCCCGGGAAGGAAGTGGTGGATGGAAATGTGGTCATGTGTGGGCCACGGGCTTCCTGGCCTTCCCACCCATTGTCAGCCCCAAGCCGCTTATCAAAATGGCCCTGGGAGACAGATTCCCTAACCGGGGCTTGTTTCTCTTTCCCTGCAGCGTCCAGACTGCTGTGATCAACGTGTTCAGGGGGGGCGGCTTGCAAAGCAATGAGCTCTATGTCCTGAATGAAAATATCCGGTAGGTAGCGGGCCGGCCCTGGCTGTTTTTCTGTGTGGGCCTGGGCTGGAGCGGGGACCTCCAGGAACCTTGCCCTAAGGCTTTTCTCTGCTTGGTGCTCGCGGCTCCTGTTATCGGCGGCGGTTATGCTGCTTTTATGGCTCTTGAGTTCTGAGACCCTTTACTTGTGGGGACCTCTGACCCAGAGGACGGCTCACCCATTTGTTCATGTGGTGTGTTTTGGGGTGCAGGGTCGAGGTGCGTAGGGTAGATGGCAGCTGTGTGCATTTATGGTACGGTCTGTCGCCATCGGCAACGTGGCTTAGGGCTGGAACCAGGCTGCTTGGGGTTTCTTGCTGTTCTTACTTTCCCTAAGTGACTCACCAGCTTGTCTTTGAGCACCTCGGTACTGGCCAGGCACCAAAAGGACAGAAAGACCAGAGACAGACAGGAACCCTGCCCTGCCGGGTTTATGTTCAATCAGGTCGTCAGTCAGCTAATCACACGTGTGGTCCGAGTGCAGCCCCAGCTGCTGCTACGGCTTAGCCGATGTGACGAGAACGCCGCGTGTCTGAGACGAGAACGCTGCGTGTCTGACTCGATCTGGCCAAAACGGCAGGGGTGGTGGCTGGGACGCGTGTGCTGTGGCTGGCGTCTCCACGGGCACCGAATGGGTGAGCAGCCGGGTGCTGGGAACTGCAAGTGCAGAGGTCCTGCAGGTGTGGCGAGCGGGATGCTGACGGAAGCCCAGAGCTGGGTCTGGGAGGGGTGTGGCTGGTGAGGAAGGGTGGGGGCCAGGACACAGACTCTCCCAGGGGTAGGGGTTGAACCGTCAGGGTGCTGATGCCCTACACTCACTCCTGGGTGTCAGTGCAGAACTTTGGGGGGCAGGGCAGTAACCAGCCGTGGACCACCTACTCGTCCTCAGCCCACTCGGGGAGGCCTGTGTCGAGGTCAGTGAGGTGTCGGAAGAGCTCTGCTTTCATGAAAACCTTCCGAGCTCACAAGAGGACAGAGCTGTGTCAAACCCCAGCCCAAGTGCTCGAATTCCCACTACAGCTACATGAATAGGGAAAGAGACAAAAGAGGTCATCTAGCCCAAAGCCTCATCTTACTCATCCCAAGACGTGGAGTGGCAGGGGCAGAATGGGTCAGCAGCTCCCAGCTGGTACGAGCTGCAGATCCTGGCCTTTCCGTGGAGTGGGACGAGCACGACGCGACCTGGGTGCTGGACTCAGTCGCACTTCAGGAGGCTGCTCTGACTGGGTGCTGACTGTGGCAGCAGGGAAAGACGCAGCCCGGTCAGCTTGGGGCTGCGGACTCAGGTGCCTCTAGGTACCAAACAGGCCTTCCTGAAAGGGTGAAGCCAGGCATAACAGGTGGCGCAGTGGTGAAAGTGCTGGATTCCCACATGGCCAACTGTAGTTCGAGTCCCGGACCCAGCGGCTTGAAAATCATGCCAAGCATGTGTGTGTGTGTGTGTGTGTGTGTGTGTGTGTGTGTGTGTATTCCCAAATCCCAGGAAGAGAATGGGGAAGGGATTATGGTGTGGCCATCCCTCCTGGGGGTGATTTCTCACTTTCCCTGTCTCTCTCTGGCATACACCCTATAGCAAAAACTTAAAAAAAAAAAAGATGATGTAATGGTTACATTGCTGGACTCCCACATAGTCATGTGGTTCAAGTCCCAGATCCAGCAGCTTAAAATTCACTTCTAGTGTGTGTGCGTGCATGCCCAAGATCCCAAGAGGAGAATGGAGGAGGAGGAGAGATTTCAGCCTGGCCATCCCCACTGGGGATGTAATTTCTTGCTTTCTGTCTCTGGCGAGTACATGTGCCCTAGAGCAAAAATCTCTCCAATAAATAAATAAATGAGAGAGTGCTCTGGATCCAGAGAGACTTGGTTGAGCTGGCCATGTGAACTTGTGCAAATTGCTTCCTGTCTGACTCTGGCGTTTCTTTTACAAAAGGAGGGCAATAATGATAGCGCCACACCTTCCTGGTGGTGTGGAGGGTTCAGAGGGAGGTTGGGCATTCCCAATCTCAAGGCCTAACTGTTCCCAGATCTGAAGCTTTTTGAGCAGTGCCATGACAACACAAGTGGGAACTTCACACCTGTTCTTGTGTGATGAACATAAAAAAAATACTGCAATGCAAAACTGTCATATAAAGGTACCTTCAGGCCAAAGGTACAGGTGTGTCTGAAACATACGTGAATCTCATGTTTAGACTAGGGCTCATCTCATCATGGACATGCAAATGTTCTAAAATTTTAAAAAATCCAAGATCTGAAATCCTTCTGATCCCAAGAATGTCACATAAGGGATACTTACCCTACAATGCTGAACACTGTGCTCCTGTCTGTGTAGTAATGTTGGACCACGGCAGCCATTATTATCTGACTGCTGCGAACGTGTAGGAGTGATGAAGTGGGAGGTGACGGTGAGGGCCACACATGAAAATGCCCTGTGGTGGGCTGCCCCGTGGATGGTGCCGGCCACAGTTAGACCCGCTAGCAGCTTAGATGAGGGGTTTACTTTGAACCAGAGGATCAGGACAGACTCCTCCAAGCGCCCTCTTGGACTTAAAGTCTTGGTGAGGCTGACCCCTTTCAAGGAGAGCCAGCTGTCTCTACTTTCTGCAGAGTTAAAAACAAGAGAAGGGACCCTCCGTTCTCCACCCTGCTCAAGCCACACGGTGATGAGCTTCCTGATGGACCGTCCACGTCCAGGTCAAAGCCGAAATCACCACCCTGGCCAGCCCTGGCCACTTTCTAACAGGGAGCCAGGAAGTGCTCAGGAAGTGTGAGTTCCTTTAAGTGGTGGCCAAAGCTCAGGGTGGCCATAGGATGGTGCTATGATGTGTCACAAATTCTGTGCCCTTCTCTTTAGACTTTAGTAAAGTTTGGGGACAGAAGAACTCTGGGCTGAGGGTGGGCAAGTTTTAAAGCGTGGCCCTGGGCCTGGAGACATCACTTCGAGAATAAATTCGTTAGAAATATCACACCTCCAAAGAGTGGCCCGTTTCCCCGAACGGTGATCAGGAGCGTGGTCTGTAAATGGGAGGGGTTCTGCTGAAGTTGCCGTAGGGACCTGAGCATGCAGCTTGGGTCCTGCAGGCACACGCACGACCTTCCGGACAGACACGCCTGGCCCAGTCCTCTGCACCAGTCTGCAAGGTTGGCTTCCCTGAATTTCGACCCACCCAGCCTGGGCCAGCCCTGTGCTCTTTCTGACCAGATTCTCTGTGAGTGCCCTCACGGCCCCTCCGGCCTCAGCCTGCCGTGGGCACTGGGCAGCAGGCCAGGCCGAGGTTAGGGCTCGGCATCGCACCTCCTTCCCAGGGACCAGCACGGCTAAGGTCTTGACTCAGGCGGGCTCTTCCTCAGCAGTCTTTCAGCTGGTTGTCCTGACTGTATGAGATTGGAGGAGTTAGAAAGTATATAAAAACCAAGATTAATATTTAGTAGTTCTGTTTTGTTTAAATTTTTAAAGTTTCTGTAACCCTTCCATGAGAGAGGGAGCCAGGCAACGAGGGGTGTCCGCAGCGCCCCAGCTTCAGCCTGCTGCAACAGGGAGGGGGCACTTCCAGAACCTCTTCCCGTGTAACGTCAGCATCACGGGGTGGCATCCCTAGGCCCCATGGTGAATGGGTCTTACAGAAACCGAGGTGTTTAAAAGTGCTTTCACTTTTTGATTGTTTGGGGGCTTGCCTAAAGGGGGGCACTGGTTCCTTCACTGGTTCGTTGAGTGCGGTGGAGTGCTCCCCGGTGTACAGGCTGCGATCTGGGGTGGCCATCGAGGGGGGGTCCTTGCCGCACCGTGGGAGGGACCTGAGAAGTGGCTACGGGACGCCTAAGCGGGGCCGCGGCAGAACCCGGAGCTCTGGGGCACACGGACGTGGGCACATAGCTGGTGTGGGCAGACTTTGGAGGGCGCGGGCAGAAAGGACAGTGGGGGTATATCTGCCCGTCATTCCACACCCCGCTCCCCGTTGCTCCCAGAAGGGCATCTTCTCTGCAGAAATGAATGTGCAGAGAAGAGGTTTCCGGAGCCAGAGATGAGTGAGCTGCAGCTGGCCTGAGGCAGGAAGGGCACGTTTTCCTTCTCTCTCCAACCGCTGGGCTTCTGTGCTCCTGGGGAGGGGACACAACAGGGGAAGCCCCAGAGACCCACAAGGGGGGGGGGGTGATTCCCAGAACTGTGCTCCATCTGGGGTGGTCCGAGTCAAAGCATCCTCCTCTGAGCCATCTGACTGCCTGAACCCTACGGGAAAGCAGGCGCGGATGTCTCTGTCTCTAAAGGAGGCTGTAGACTGCGGGTCCCACTGCGCTGAGGACCTGAGAGGGGAGGGGAGCCTGGGTGCTGCCCACGGCCGGCCGGCGGAGGAGAGAGTCTGAGGCGGGACTCCTCGAGGCCATGGTGGAGGCAGACGCCGGCTCTGTGTCTGGCTGTGTGGGCGTGTCCAGGGGCAGATTCGCCAGCCTGTCTTCCCCAAGAGGAAGGGCAGGCAGAGAGTGGAGTCCTAGAACCAGTAAGTGCCGGAGGTAAGACTTGAACCCATGCAGTCTGTGTTGTAGTAAGTATGCTGCAGGGGCACACAGAGCGGGCATCGTACCGCTTTAGGGCCGACAGAGGTTCTGTTCTAGTCTGTTCTTTGGCTGTTGCATCACCGAAAAAGTCATGACATATTTTTCTATGCAAAAATGGCATGACTTTTCCGATGACCCAGTAAATCCCCGGCACCCAAGTTTGGGTAATTTAAGGGAACAGGTTTATTCAGCTCAGTTTGGAGGGCTGGCGTTCAGGGTTCTCCCATTGGCAGGGTCCAAGGTCACGCAGAGCCCCTCGTGAGAGGACAGGAGCAGGCATCCCCCGGTCTCATTCCTGCTCCTTATAAACACCCCAGGGTTCACGCTCACAGGCCCCACTTTCAACACTGCACACTGTAATCAGATCAAATTCCCATGCTTAATCCCTCTGCAGGCTTCAACAGGAACTAGGGACGTCTTGAATGACAGCAGGGTCACAGGTAGGTCGTGGGTACGTGAGGCAGTGTCTTCCGCGGACGCTGGTTCAGGGGTGAGGTGAGGTCCTGCTCCTGTTCCCGGAGGACTGACTGCAGGGACAGGTAGGGCAATCAGAGGGACGTGGCAAGGGGACGCGTGGCAATGCTGGATCCACAGTCTGGCACAGAACCACAGGGAGAAATGCAGCCCCACCCTCCCTAGCCACACTCGCTGGCTCCACTGCCTTCTCCCACTGCCTGCTCTGCAGACAGAGAGGGTCATACCTGACCTTTGGTGGCCCAGGCCAAGGCTCTGAGCCTCAGTTTCCTCATCTGCAAGACGAGGATAAACTCCTGCCCATGGGGCTGCGGGAATTCCGAGGTGCCACGTATGGCTGTGAAGCAGGACACACGCTGGCGTGGTCAGTAGCTTGTCTGCTGCTGCCTCCGCCTTCCCCACCATCCCTGCTGCCACCAGTGGGTGCAGACCACAGCGAGGTGGGAACGCAGGCAGTCAGATCACAGACACCCCTGGCTGGTCCAGGGGAGCGAATCAGAGGAGAGCGGTGTTCCCCTGCCTCACTGCCTAGGAGATGCTGCCTCTTGGGCCTGTGTCTGGTGGTTAAGGCTCTGGACTCCCACGGGCCGACCACAGTTCGAGATCTGCACTGAGCATGTGTGTGTGTGCCCAGAATCCCAGGAGGAGAGTGGAGGAGGAGGGATTGTGGTGGGGCCATCCGCCCTGGGGGATAATTTCTCACTTTCCCTTTCTCTGTCTCTGGCAAGCGTATATACCCTATGGCGAAAACCTAAGCATAAATAAATAAATTTATTTTGAAAAGATCTGCTTCCTTGAAACATGTCCTGTTGCAGAAGCAAGGTGAGCGATCTGAGAATCGAGGTCCCATCGCATGGCCGTGTCCAGTTTGGGCTGGAGAACACCTGCTACCCCTGGGTCCTGAGGCGGCTGGGTGGCCCCACACACGGCCGAACTGGAGGGGACTTGGGGCAGCCCATTGCCAGGCGGCCGTCCCACTACCCCGGCTGAGCTGCAGCACCCACACCTAGTCAGGCAGCATCACCTGGGGGAGCGGCGCGAGGAAGGGACTTGTGTCCTTGTCTTCCTGTGGTGCTGTGTCGAAGTGACCGCTCGCCCTCCCTTGGCCGGTGCCTGCTCTGCCTGCTGCCGCGCTGTCCTGAGCCCTCTGCCAGCCGGAGTCCAGCACCTGCAGGTCCCTTACTGTCCAGGCACAGTGGGGGCGAGGGCCGAGACTGTGGGGCGGTGCTGTTACAGGAAACCCAGCCCGCGGGGGTGGTTTCTCTGGCCAGCCTGGGAGGGAAGGGGCCAGTGAGTGGCCCCCGTCTCCCTGTTATGGCCCCTGCGGGTCCTGGCTGGACTCATGCCCTGGTTTTCTTCTTGGCTGGGTCCCACGTCAGGGTCCCCTTCCTGCCGCTGACTCTGGGCTCCCAGCCTCCTCCTCCTCCTTGCCAGGCTTGTGGTGGTGGCAGCTGTCATGAGCAGAGCCGTTTCCGGTGAGACGGTGTGGAAGGCCTGTGGCAGCAGCTGGGAGGAGGCTGCTGACGCCGAGGGGTCGCTTCCATCGGGTGTGTCAGGCCCCGCACGCTTTTCTCTGTCTCCACCCTCCTGCCCTCTGCCCCCTCGTCAGAGTGTCTGACCCTGACACGCGACCCTTTCACGAGTGTCTCTGGGCCCTCGATCCCAGGTCCGAGCAGCGCTGGTGTGCACGAGCTCGTGAGAAGGCTCTAGGTGTCCTGAGGAGTGTGGCGCTCAGGGTCCGACGGACCAGGGCCACGCCATGGCAGCCACCCCTTGCCCAGTCCCGTGTGCCAGGCCCTGTTCCAGGAGGGTCATGAGGACAAGCTGTGCCCCCTTGCAACATGTGAGGTCCCACCCGCGCTCCCCACTTCCAGTCGGGGCGGCAGGCGTCCGAAGGTGCAGTGAGTGCTCGGGGTGGCCGTGACTGCTGAGAGGCTGTTGGGGTTCACGCCTGCACTTGGCACGCCCTGCTCGTCTTTGGCTGTGGCTCCTGGGGTCCGTCCCCGTGCACAGGAACTGGGCGTTAGCATGGCCATGCTTTGCTCCAGGCTTCGTGCGGACACACGAGGGCTGTCGAGAGTACGTCTGTCACGGACCGCAGCTCGGCGCTCCCACCTGGGAGCCACGGGGGCTCTGGCCGCTCCGGGAGCACCTGGTCCTTTTTTATTTTTTACTAACAAGTAACTGGTTCTCTGTTGACCGGGAAGCACTCTCAGGAAAGCGTGGGAAAGGAGAGGGAGGTGATGAATTCCGGGCCTCGGCCTCACAGGAGCTGTGTCCTGGGGGCTGGGAGTCACCGTTTCTGCCTTTCACACCTAGGGAGCCGCAGACCAGCTCTTTAACTCAGCCGCCTTTCCCGTTTCTCTCCTCTCTTGTTCTTTATAAATTAAACTGAGAAGCATGCTGGGTAAGGTGGGGTGCTCTGCCCCTCTGATATGTCTGTGCCCTGATATTTTTCACTCTCAACTCTTTTTTGAGAGAGATTTTTGCTATAGGGAGTATGTGCTCACTGGAGAGACAGATAGACACAGATAGAAAGTAAGAAATCACCCCCTGGGAGATGGCCATGCCACAATCCCTTTTCCTCCATTGTCATCTTGGGCATGCATAAACATGCGCCCTGCGTGAGTTTTAAGCTACCAGGTCCGGGACTCAAACTGTGGTCAGGCATGTGGAAGTCCAGTGAAATAACCACTATGCCATCTGCTGGCCCCATCATTCTCAACTCTTGAATAAGACAAACTTCCTATACCCAAACCAGGCAGGACGGCGGCATTGTCCGAACTCTGTCCCACCCTCTCCTCCGCGTCTCACACCTTCTATCCTTCACTGAGGTGTTCAGTAAGTGGCGAGCGAAGAATTAAACAGAGTCTCTACTCTCTCAGCTGCGTTTTCTTTCCTTTCTTGGAGGGAGGAAGGTGTGGCTGTTCAGTGGGGATGGGTCCCCAGGTCTCACTGGGTGGTGCCTCGGGACAGTGTGGGAGGCCCTCGCTCAGCTCTGCAGAGGCAAGGCCGGAGCTTTCAGAAGCACCTTTCCCCATGGGCCAAGTTCACAGAGCGGAGCGCAGCTGTGGATGGTGGGTCAGCTGCTCGTCTCCACCGTGGTCGGCCCACGGGGACAGCCGGCACTCCTGGCCCCTGGCTGACTGTCTGGTGACCAGCCTGAGGCCGTCCTGGCTTGGCAGTTGCCAGGCTTGACAGGGCTCTGGTGCCCACACCCGCCTGCTTCCTGATACTGTGTCCTTCATGGCAACCTCGTGGTCCCCGCCATGTTGCAGTAACCTTCTTGGTGGTAATTAGCAATGCTAGAATTTTTTTTTTTTTTTAGGTTTTTGTTATAGGGTGAGTGTGGTCACTGGAGAGACAGAAAGAGAGACAGAGAGAGATGGAAAGTGAGAAATCACTCCCCAGGGGGAATGGCCACAGTGCAATCCCTTCTCCATTTTCCTCTCAGGATTTCGGGCATGCACTCACATATACTCAGCATATTTCAATTTGCCAGGTCTTGGACTAGAACTGTGGTCAACCACCAGGGAGCCCAGTGCCTTAACCACCACATCATCTGCTGGCCCATGTTAGAGTCTTTTTTTTTTTTTTTTTTTTAAGATTTATTTTAGTTAACATTTATTTATTTATTTACTTACATTTGACCAGAGAGGGACAGAGTGAGAGAGAGAGAGAGAGGGAAAGTGGGAAAGCAAGCCTCCAGGTCCGGGATTTGAACCGTGGTCAGCTGTTTGGGAGTCCAGAGCCCTTAACCACCACGCCACCTGCCAGTGCCATGTTAGAATCTTTAAAAATTGTTTTTGGGGACCAGCAGGCAGTGTGGAAGTAAAGGCGCTGGATCCCACCTGACTGTGGGTGCTTGAAAATCATGCCAGATGCATGTGTATGCATGGCCAAAATCCTGAGAGAACAAAGGAGGAGAGGAGATGCTGGGGTGGCTGTCCCCCCGGGCGTTCTTTGTTGTCTCTCTCCAGCAAGTGCCTGTGTTCTTAGGAAAAAAATTATTATTATTTTTGCCACAGGGTATGTGCACTTGCCAGAGAGAGACAGAGAGAGGAAAGAGATCTCCCAGTTGGGATGTCACCCTGCGTCCCTCCTTAGCCTCCTCCCGGGGTTCCGGGCATGCACCCAGACGTGCCCATCGTGATTTCCGAGCCACCAGGTCTGGGACTCCGACAACAGTTGGAGTTGGCCACTTCCCCTGCTGATCCCACGCTCTTTCTTTTTTTTTTTTTTTTAACTTGCTAAATGGTGTCTGCGCTTTTCAGAAACAGACAGACAGACAGGGAGGAAGCAGTCCCCAGGGGGCGTGGTCTTGCCACAGTCTGCCCTCCATTTCTCCATGCCATGGGGTTTGGGGCACGTATGCACCTGTGCCTGGAATGTTTTCCAAGCCTACCAGGGCCAGGATTTGAACTGTGTGGTCGGCCGTGTCTGCCATGCCCCTGTCTGCTAGACCATGGGCTGGCCCCAGGTCGCTTTTCTGTCTGAGAAATGCTGCCAGTCTCTGCCTTGTCAGCATCAATGAGCAACCTGCTTTTAGGTATTTTGCTTTTTTGTTTTTGTTTTATTTCTTTTTTTAAAGTTTTATTTCTTTTGTGAGAGGCAAGACGGGAACGTGGGAGAGAGAGGTAGGGAGGAGGGCAGCACCCGGGCAGGGTCTTGCCACACTGCAGGCCCCTCTGTCTCCCCAGCTGGTCACCCCTTGGGTGCCATGCCAGCAGTCTCAGGCTGGCTCGGGATCTGAACCTGTGGTCGACCACTGGCTCAGCTCTGGAGACCAGGGCACTGTTGCTGGTGCCATCATGCTGGGCCAGCTGGGGACCCTCAGGAAGGCGCCCTTTCTCGGACCAGACCTGCCCATGTCGGGAGCTCCCTGGCTGTGTTTGTAGTGGCTGTCTGAAATCGCACCTGAAGTGCAGCACCACAACAGACTGCGTGTTCTGTGACAGGAGGGCAGTGTTTTCCCGCTCCACACGCTGCCATTTCCCAGGGCTCTTCCTGGTATGGTCTAGCTCGCGGCTGTTTTCTCTGTCTCAGGCCTGGCGTGCCTGTGTCCCGCACATAATGCCACCGTGCGACCACGTGCCGAGGCTTCAGCGCCGTGTGTGGACACACTTTGAGGCAATTAGTGCCCACAGGGCAGTGAGACACTTCGCTTTCACTCCCGGATAACCCAGCCGTGCATGGTCGATGAGCTCACCTGAAGTCGTGTAGTCTGTTTCTAGGTGACTCGTAGATCTGGAGTTCCCTTACCTTGTCTTGGTCAAATTAAAGAAAGAATAGTAGAGGTGGTCTTATCATTTGTCACAGGGAGAAAACCTGCTACCAAAATCCTCATTTCTTCTTTTTAGAGAGAGATTTTTGCTATAGGGTATGAGCACTTGCCAGAGAGACAGAGACAAAAAGTGAGAAATCACTCCCTGGGGGGATGGCCACACCACAGTCCCTTGTCCTCCATTCTTCTCTTGGGATTTTGGGCACACACGCACACACGCCTGGCGTGAGTTTTAAGCTGCCGGGTCTGGGATTTGACCCATGGTTGACCTCCTGAGAGTCCAGTGACATAACCATTCCACCATCTGCTGGTCCCTATTTTAGTTTCTTTAACACTTTAGATTCTTGTAAATGATTTTTATGGTGTATTTCTTACATGCGCTCTGCCCCAAGAAGAGCTTCGTGAGAGCAGGGACCTTGCCTGCTGGCCCCTCCTACCACTCCTGGCGCCGGGGCAGCGTGTGGCACACGCTGGGCTGCCCAGTCACTGCGCCGTCAGGGTCAGTAAAGTGTGGCCCCCTTCGAAGACTCGAGGACCAGGTCAGACCACTCACCCCTGGCCCCAAGGTGCACTTCTGGTCTGGGTGTCCTGGTGGGTCTGGGGAGAGGGGCTGGGGGGAGGGAAGCTGCTGAGTCTGGCTTCAGCCCCTGGCTCTGCCATGGCCTTGCTTGAGAACCTCTCTGAACCTCCGTTTCATTATTATTATTATTATTATTATTATTATTATTATTATTACTATTGTGTAGAGAAGAATAATAATTGTCCCCCAAAACGCACACATAGCATACTTTACCCTCAGTTGAAGAATGTATGAAAAATGTGTTTTAACGTGCTCTGCAGATGTGGCAGGTTGCAAAGTGAAGGTCTTTCTTCTCCTTTTTTTTTCCTTTTGCTTCACAAAACCTAGGTGCCCTGGCCTGCCTCCGCCAGCTGTGAGAATGAGGCTATTTCATGCTTCTTCAGATGTTTTCTTCACGCTAGAGCTTCTCCTTCTGAGTTTCCATCACCCCATGTGATGGCCCGGGCCTGGGGGGGTGGGACTGGGCGGGGCTGGACCAGGGCCACCGTGCCCGCCCTCCCTGGGCCTGCTGCCCGTCAAGGCTACTGATGAGCGTCTCTCTTCCCAGGCGGCTGCTGAAGAGTGAGCTTGGATCGTTCATCTCCGACTACTTCCAGGTAAGCTGTGGCCGTCGCGGTGGCCCCAGGTCAGTGGGCCCCCATACTAAAGGGCAGCTGTGCCGGGCAGCTGGGGTCCATCAGCGTCCAGAGTCGCACGTGCTGTGTGACAGTGGAGCATCGGCCAGGGTGGTCCCTGCTAGAAACCCAAGGCGTTGTCCCGAACAGCTGTTTTCAGGCCTCTGGTCCCAGGCCCCTTCAGCTTCTTAAACAGTATTGCTCATCTGGCTTGTCTCTCTGTACCATATCGGAAATGAAACCTTAAAAGCTTTAAATTTTATCTTAACCATCTAAATAATAACTTATTACACATTAGCATAAATTCATTTTTATGAGAAGTAACTTTTTCACAGTAAAAAATGAACGGTATGGTTCTGTGTTTGCAAGTCTCTGCACTGTCCGGCTCCGCACAGGACAACTGGCTTCTTGGGTCAGCTCCATCCAGCCTGCTGTGACACTGTGGGGTACCTGGCCTTTGGAAAATCGTACCCTCATGGACAAGGCCAGGGGAGGCAGCTTAGCTTTTTTTTTTTTTATTTATTTTTTTTATTTTGGCTATAGGGCGCATGTGCTTGCTAGAGAGACAGAGAGAAATGGAGAGACAAAAAACGAGAAATCACCCAGGGGATATGGCCACATCATAGTCTCTTCTCCTCTACTTTCCTCTTGGGACTTTGGGCACACACATACATGCGCCCTGCATGAGTTTCAAGCCACTGTGTCCAGGACTCAAACCACAGTCGGCCATGTGGGAGTCCAGGCCTTAACCACTACACCACCTGCTGGCACACAACAGCTTCGCTCTAAGAACACAGCTTTGGGGACCTGCAGGTGGCGTGGTGGGTAAGGCACTGGACACTCACTAGGCCAACTATGGTTCAAATCTCAGATCTGGTGGCTCACTTCTCACTTTTCTGTCTCTCTCTGGTCAAATTAAAAAAAAATAATAATTACAAATAATATAATTAATTAAACGAATAATTATTTTAAGACAAAAACACAGCTTTGACTGTGTGGATTCCTCAGCATCTGGAGGGCCCTCGGGTGGGAACCGTGTTTTGAGAACCATCGCACTGAGCACAAGGACCGTCGCACGTCGCACTGACAACCCAAGGTGTTGTCCCAAGCAGCTGTCTTCAGGCTTTCGGTCCCTGCCAACCACCTTGGTGCTGATTGGACGGGACTTGCGTGCCCTTTCGCCCGTGACTTCTTGTCACCGACCTCCAGCTCTGTCGTTTTAAAGGCAGAGTCAGACCCAAAGATCAGTCTTCCCTCCTGCTGACACTGCTGTGAGGGGCTGGTGGGCTCAGGTGCCCAGAGAGACACGGGCTGCTTTCCTGACCCTAAGCAAAGGCTTCTGACAGGGAGGGTCTGGGCAGGTGTCGGCTCCCTTCAATGACGGCAGAGCCCCCATTTCTCACTGCTCAGTGTCTTGGGCACCTCTGTGCTCAGTTTCCTCATCTGTGAAGTGGGAATAAAAACACGACTTCCCTCGATGTGGCTATCGTGTCGCCTTCACGCAGTAGCACACGCTAAGCCACTCCTCACATAGCGTGTGCAGAAAGCACAGGGCGCAGTCAGTGTCGTTACCGTGAAGACAGACTGCCCGGGCTCCGTGTTCCGCAGGCACCCTCAAGCAATGGCTTCACCTTTGGGGTCACTCTTTCTTCTTCTTAACCTGATGGGGCCGCTGTGAGCGCTCATTCCATTGCTGAAGTGCTTAGTGGCTAGCACAGGGTAGGAAGTGTTTTAAATTTATAGGTGCCTACATGCTCTTATTCTAAAGTGTGACCCATCTCTTTCAATGGGGTAGAAATGTGGAAATACAGAGTAACATCTTGGTTTCAGATTGGTAGATATTCTGTATCTAAGTAGACCATACTTTTGAGACAGTGTAAAGAGATCTTAGGTTTTAAAATACAGGCATCCTTTTATAATTTTTCTTTCCAAGATTCAGGAAGCTTAAACCTTTATGTGCACTTAGGAAGAATGACTAATATAGGTCACTGAAGCACACACACACGTGCACTTGTGCACACACACACACACACACACACACACACACACAGCAGAAAATAGCTACCCTAGATCTGGACAAACCAGGGTCCAGTGGAGCCTGGAATCCAGTCAGCTGCCTTCAGGACAACTCCCGCTTGGGAAGAGACAAGCATAAAGACTCAGAAAGAGGTAACCCGTCCCCACTGGGAACCGTCCACTCACGCTCTTCTCTGGCTCTCTGGTGATTGATCTTAAAGCTAGCTCAGAGAAGTGGTTTTCGATCAGTCCTGGAGAGACCAGCCAAGCTGCCTTCCCCTTTGACGTGGGAGAGACAGGCTCGGTGTGGCTCCCGTCAGATTTTAAGTGCCACTTGTCTTTCGGCATGAGGGGTTACTCCAGGGCAGGTGGGAGGCACATCTGGGTGCAGGCTTGTTTATCCAGGAAGCCTGAGGTTCTGGGGTGGTTCAGACTGCACACAGAGTATGCCAGAGACTGGACTCCTGTACCCACATGGCACTCCTGTGGGCACGAGAGGAGCTTCTTGGTGAGCATCAAGCCTCTCTTTGGAGGTATGGGTTGGCAACTGGTTTTCACAGTTTTCAATATGGGGTTTTCCTTACTTAGGTGCTAGACTGGAGGGAAAAATCTCTCTTAGACACTTTTTTAAAAAGTAGGCCTTAAGTCTAATGACACAGAGTTTTGGACTTTTGTTTTGTTTTGTAAAAATCTGCTTGGTTCTGCATCCCTGTAAAGCCCTCGCCACGTAGCAGATGCTCAGTAAACATCCTCAGGTGAGGAGAATGGAACATCCGCCATAGATGTTGGAGAGGATTTTATTTATTTATTTATTTATTCATTTAATTTTGGCAGTGGGCACCTGTGCTTGCTGGGGAGAGAGAAATAGGGGAGGTGGGAGCCCCACTCTGGGACACGGTCTGGCTGTGGTCCTTTCTCCATCTCTCCCTCCTCCCAGGGTTTCATACGTGGATATGTATGTGCCCAGTGTGTTCCTCAAGCCACCAGGTCGGGCACTTGTACTGCCTGTTGGCCCTGTGGGGTCCAGCTACCCTCCCCACCCCTGCACAGGCCGGCCCTGAGTGATTTGAGGGGACACTTGCACAGTGGCATAAAAACATTAGAGTCCACAGTTAGAAAGAGTCCCCTTTATTTCCCTTTGGCCCTGACGATTGTGCCTGAGAGTCTTGTCGGGCCGTGGGGCCTTTACTCTTCTTGGCAGTCTCCCCTGGATCAGGAAGAAGGAGCAGGCTAGAGCTCAGCGTCTTACTGCCGGACACAGTCTAGTTAGGACAGAATGAAGCGTAATTTTGTCTGCGTGGTTGATTATTAGATGTTCCGTTAGGGGAAGCGACGTTGGGACGGTTTCTGTTCACACAGATGGTAAACTGATGTGAGGAAAACCGTGTGCGAAGGGTGACATGAGCGGGAACAGCCCTGGCTGCAGACGTGGTTTGAGAGAGCCTCAGGTTGGAAAGTCTGGCACGAGGCACTACTTGAAGGGGGTTCCAAAGCCAGGGGCTCTGGACATGAGGAGGGAAGTCCCTGAGGGAAAAGCTTGTGGTGGTGGCTCACTCTGACCCCCAGCTGTCCGGTGCAGTCTCAGGAGGGATAGTGAAGGGGCTTCAGAAGGTACAACCCTCGGGCAAGAGGAAGGTCCGGGGACAAGTACAGAGCAGAAGCCGGGGCAGGCAGAGAGGTCCCTAAAGCATGGGCTGGCCATTCAGGAAGGTTGGGGGTGGGCTGGGACACCAGGCTCCTCGCTGTGGGGGGGCTCAGATTTTGTCCAGGCCTCACACTGAAGTCTCCCCTCTCCTGGGACCCAGACCCCAACATGAGCTCACCACTTCCAAGTCACCTCTATCTTAGCATTCGCAAGCGAACCTTTTCATTTTATAGCTTAAAGATTCACAGAAAGAGTACCCTCAGTGAAATGTAATGAGAATGACCTGAGGTGAGGGCCGGGGAAGGCAGGTATGGAAATACTGTTTATCTCTGTACAGAGAAGACAGGCTGTCTGATCGCAGAAGCCTAGATGGATTTTTGCAAGACACTGGCTGAAAAAAATTCTGACATTTCCAGTATTGATTTTTCTTTTCCTCCCATCCATTTTAAATTGTGCTTGGAAGGAAAATTGGGGTTTTCGACATGAATTCTGTCTCCTACGAGCTCCGAGGGTAACCAGTTCCTGCAGCTGTCGAAGATGCCCTGCATGTCTCCACCACTAAGCGAGTGTGCAGCTCAGGGGGTGGCGGTGGCTGAGGCACTGCCTTGTCATTCCGCACCTGCTGGCTGCGAAGTGCTTGTTGCAGCGTCTCCCCAAACCCAGACGGTTCACCCTTCCTGCGAAACTAGAGTTTCGGTTGATCCAGAAGCTCAGACGAGTCAGTGGCTCTAAACAGGTGAATGAGGAGGAAGCAAACGTGGCCACACAGCTGCCTGATTGTGCTTAACATGTATGTGTGTGCATATGTACACATGAACATTGTGTGTGTGTATGTACATAAGGTGACGTCAAAAGTTCATGGAAGAGTGGATTTATACTTTGGTGTGAAAATTTTGAAATAATGCAGTTTTGCCATAATATGCATTTCCGTGATCTTTCAGAAGACCTTTTGTGTATCTTTTCTCACCTGCTGCTTGTCTCTGCAGGAGTCCAGGGCAGCCAGCTTCCCTGCAACCTGCTGTTATCAGAGTACAAAGGGTGTGAGGGACGGGGAGCTGTGGGGCGCCACACGCGTGTCCGGTCTCTGTGGGTGGAGGTGCTTCTGCTGAGGTAACATCACGGGACACTAGCTGAAGATCTGGACAGATGCCCAAGACTGAGGAGCAGGCCAGGACAAAGACTGGTAGGAATGTATGGCTGGCTGGGTGAGGAGAGGGTTAGGGTGGGAGAAGGTCGAGGATGAGGCAGCTGAACCCACAGGACCACAAGGACCACACGGACCCACATGGACCCACATGAACCACATGGATCCACATGGACCACATGGACCACATGGACCCACATGGACTCACATGGACCCACATGGACTCACATGGACCCCATGGACTCACTTGGACCCCATGGCCCCACATGGCCCCACATGGCCCCACATGGCCCCACATGGCCTCACATGGACCCACATGGCCTCACAAGGACCCACATGGCCTCACATGGACCACATGGAACCACATGGACTCACATGGATCACATGGACTCACATGGATCACATGGCCCCACATCGACCACATGGACTCACATGGACCCACATGGACCCATATGGACTCACATGGATCCACATGGACCCACATGGACCCACATGGACCCACATGGACTCAAATGGACCCACATGGACATGGACCCCATGGACCCACATGGACCCACATGGACCCACATGGACCCACATGGCCTCACATGGACCCACATGGCCTCACATGGACCACATGGACCCACATGGACCACATGGACCACATGGACTCACATGGACCCACATGGACTCACATGGACCACATGGACCACATGGACCCACATGGACCACATGGACTCACATGGACCACATGGACCACATGGACCCACATGGACCACATGGACCCACATGGACTTACATGGACCCACATGGACCACATGGACCCCCGTGGACCCACATGGACCCCATTAAACCACGTGGACCCACACGAACCCACATGGACTTACATGGACCCACATGGACCACATGGACCACATGGACCCACATGGACCCACATGGACCACATGGACCCACATGGACTCACATGGACCACATGGACCACATGGACCCACATGGACTCACATGGACTACATGGATCCACATGGACCCACATGGACCCACATGGACCCACATGGACCACATGGACCCACATGGACTCACATGGAACCACATGGACTCACATGGACCCACATGGACCACGTGGACCCACATGGACCACGTGGACCCACATGGACCACGTGGACCACATGGACCACATGGACCCACATGGACCCACATGGACCACATGGACCCACATGGACCACATGGACTCACATGGACCACATGGACTCACATGGACCACATGGACTCACATGGACCCACATGGACCACGTGGACCCACATGGACCACATGGACCTACATGGACTCACATGGACCACATGGACCACATGGACCACATGGACCCACATGGACCCACATGGACCACATGGACCCCCGTGGACCCACATGGACCCCATTAAACCACATGGACCCACACGAACCCACATGGACTTACATGGACCCACATGGACCACATGGACCACATGGACCCACGTGGACCCACATGGACCACATGGACCCACATGGACTCACATGGACCACATGGACCACATGGACCCACATGGACTCACATGGACCCACATGGATCCACATGGACCCACATGGACCCACATGGACCCACATGGACCACATGGACCACATGGACCCACATGGACTCACATGGACCCACATGGACTCACATGGACCCACATGGACCACGTGGACCCACATGGACCACGTGGACCCACATGGACCACGTGGACCCACATGGACCACGTGGACCCACATGGACCCACATGGACCCACATGGACCACATGGACCCACATGGACTCACATGGACCACATGGACCACATGGACCCACATGGACCACATGGACCACATGGACCCACATGGACCCACATGGACCCTGTGGACCCACATGGACCCCATTAAACCACATGGACCCACACGAACCCACATGGACTTACATGGACCCACATGGACCACATGGACCACATGGACCCACGTGGACCCACATGGACCACATGGACCCACATGGACTCACATGGCCTCACATGGACTACATGGACCCACATGGACTCACATGAACTACATGGATCCACATGGACCCACATGGACCCACATGGACCACATGGACCACATGGACCCACATGGACCCCGTGGACCCACATGGACCCCATTAAACCACATGGACCCACACGAACCCACATGGACTTACATGGACCCACATGGACCACATGGACCACATGGACCCACGTGGACCCACATGGACCACATGGACCCACATGGACTCACATGGCCTCACATGGACCACATGGACCCACATGGACTCACATGGACTACATGGATCCACATGGACCCACATGGACCCACATGGACCACATGAACCACATGGACCCACATGGACCCACATGGACTCACATGGAACCACATGGACTCACATGGACCCACATGGACCACGTGGACCCACATGGACCACGTGGACCTACATGGACTCACATGGACCACATGGACCACATGGACCACATGGACCCACATGGACCCACATGGACCCACATGGACCACATGGACCCCCGTGGACCCACATGGACCCCATTAAACCACATGGACCCACACGAACCCACATGGACTTACATGGACCCACATGGACCACATGGACCACATGGACCCACGTGGACCCACATGGACCACATGGACCCACATGGACTCACATGGACCACATGGACCACATGGACCCACATGGACCCACATGGACCCACATGGACCACATGGACCACATGGACCCACATGGACTCACATGGACCCACATGGACTCACATGGACCCACATGGACCACGTGGACCCACATGGACCACGTGGACCCACATGGACCACATGGACCACATGGACCCACATGGACCCACATGGACCACATGGACCCACATGGACCACATGGACTCACATGGACCACATGGACTCACATGGACCACATGGACCACATGGACCCACATGGACCACATGGACCACATGGACCCACATGGACCCACATGGACCCCGTGGACCCACATGGACCCCATTAAACCACATGGACCCACACGAACCCACATGGACTTACATGGACCCACATGGACCACATGGACCACATGGACCCACGTGGACCCACATGGACCACATGGACCCACATGGACTCACATGGCCTCACATGGACCACATGGACCCACATGGACTCACATGAACTACATGGATCCACATGGACCCACATGGACCCACATGGACCCACATGGACCACATGGACCACATGGACCCACATGGACCCACATGGACTCACATGGAACCACATGGACTCACATGGACCCACATGGACCACGTGGACCCACATGGACCACGTGGACCCACATGGACCACATGGACCACATGGACCACATGGACCCACATGGACCCACATGGACCACATGGACCCACATGGACCACATAGACTCACATGGACCACATGGACTCACATGGACCACATGGACTCACATGGACCCACATGGACCACGTGGACCCACATGGACCACATGGACCTACATGGACTCACATGGACCACATGGACCACATGGACCACATGGACCCACATGGACCCACATGGACCCACATGGACCACATGGACCCCCGTGGACCCACATGGACCCCATTAAACCACATGGACCCACACGAACCCACATGGACTTACATGGACCCACATGGACCACATGGACCACATGGACCCACGTGGACCCACATGGACCACATGGACCCACATGGACTCACATGGACCACATGGACCACATGGACCCACATGGACTCACATGGACTACATGGATCCACATGGACCCACATGGACCCACATGGACCCACATGGACCACATGGACCACATGGACCCACATGGACTCACATGGACCCACATGGACTCACATGGACCCACATGGACCACGTGGACCCACATGGACCACGTGGACCCACATGGACCACATGGACCCACATGGACCCACATGGACCCACATGGACCACATGGACCCACATGGACTCACATGGACCACATGGACCACATGGACCCACATGGACCACATGGACCACATGGACCCACATGGACCCACATGGACCCTGTGGACCCACATGGACCCCATTAAACCACATGGACCCACACGAACCCACATGGACTTACATGGACCCACATGGACCACATGGACCACATGGACCCACGTGGACCCACATGGACCACATGGACCCACATGGACTCACATGGCCTCACATGGACCACATGGACCCACATGGACTCACATGAACTACATGGATCCACATGGACCCACATGGACCCACATGGACCACATGGACCACATGGACCCACATGGACCCCGTGGACCCACATGGACCCCATTAAACCACATGGACCCACACGAACCCACATGGACTTACATGGACCCACATGGACCACATGGACCACATGGACCCACGTGGACCCACATGGACCACATGGACCCACATGGACTCACATGGCCTCACATGGACCACATGGACCCACATGGATTCACATGGACTACATGGATCCACATGGACCCACATGGACCCACATGGACCACATGGACCACATGGACCCACATGGACCCACATGGACTCACATGGAACCACATGGACTCACATGGACCCACATGGACCACGTGGACCCACATGGACCACATGGACCTACATGGACTCACATGGACCACATGGACCACATGGACCACATGGACCCACATGGACCCACATGGACCCACATGGACCACATGGACCCCCGTGGACCCACATGGACCCCATTAAACCACATGGACCCACACGAACCCACATGGACTTACATGGACCCACATGGCCACATGGACCACATGGACCCACATGGACTCACATGGACCACATGGACCACATGGACATGGACCCACATGGACCCACATGGACCCACATGGACCACATGGACCACATGGACCACATGGACCCACGTGGACCCACATGGACCACATGGACCCACATGGACTCACATGGACCACATGGACCACATGGACCCACATGGACCCACATGGACCCACATGGACCACATGGACCACATGGACCCACATGGACTCACATGGACCCACATGGACTCACATGGACCCACATGGACCACGTGGACCCACATGGACCACGTGGACCCACATGGACCACATGGACCACATGGACCCACATGGACCCACATGGACCACATGGACCCACATGGACCACATGGACTCACATGGACCACATGGACTCACATGGACCACATGGACCACATGGACCCACATGGACCACATGGACCACATGGACCCACATGGACCCACATGGACCCCGTGGACCCACATGGACCCCATTAAACCACATGGACCCACACGAACCCACATGGACTTACATGGACCCACATGGACCACATGGACCACATGGACCCACGTGGACCCACATGGACCACATGGACCCACATGGACTCACATGGCCTCACATGGACCACATGGACCCACATGGACTCACATGAACTACATGGATCCACATGGACCCACATGGACCCACATGGACCCACATGGACCACATGGACCACATGGACCCACATGGACCCACATGGACTCACATGGAACCACATGGACTCACATGGACCCACATGGACCACGTGGACCCACATGGACCACGTGGACCCACATGGACTCACATGGACCACATGGACCACATGGACCACATGGACCCACATGGACCCACATGGACCCACATGGACCACATGGACCACATGGACCCACATGGACTCACATGGAACCACATGGACTCACATGGACCCACATGGACCACGTGGACCCACATGGACCCACATGGACTTACATGGACCCAAATGGACCCACATGGACCCACATAGACCCACATGGACTCACATGGACCCACATGGACCCACATGGATCACGTGGACCCACATGGACCCACATGGACCCACATGGACCCACATGGACTCACATGGATCCCATGGCCCCACATGGCCCCACATGGCCCCACATGGCCTCACATGGCCCCACGTAGCCTCACATGGACCACATGGACCCATATGGACCCACATAGACCCACATGGACTCACATGGACTCACATGGACCATATGGGTCACATGGACTCACATAGACCACATGGACCCCATTAAACCACATGGACCCCATTAAACCACATGGACCCCATTAAATCACATGGACCCCATAGATCCACATGGACTCACATGGACCATATGGGTCACATGGACTCACATAGACCACATGGACCCCATTAAACCACATGGACCCCATTAAATCACATGGACCCCATAGATCCACATGGACTCACATGGACCATATGGGTCACATGGACTCACATAGACCACATGGACCCCATTAAACCACATGGACCCCATTAAATCACATGGACCCCATAGATCCACATGAACTCACATGGACCACATGGGGATCACGTGGACCGGAGCCTCCCTGCCATGGTGTGGGAGGGATGTACAACAGTGGTCTGGCTCTGCTGAGGCTGAGTGGGTTGTGGTGTGAGAATCCTGCTGGAGGTGCCCCCGATATGAATTAAATAAATAATCTATAAAAAGAGAGGGGTGAGAATAATTTGTGATTTTCACACCCGAACTGAATGGGGGAGAGAAGTCTCAGATGTCCTGTGGTCAGCCTGGGGAATGCTTCTGTAAGCAGCTGCTTCCCCTAGTGGAAGAAGAGAAGTTTGGGGCAGGGGCGGACGGGAGCAAGGGACGCCCCATGCACTCTGCTTTGCAGAGACAGTTGGGCCCAGCTTTGAATGGATTTTGAACACGTGGAGCTGGCTCTGGTAAGAAGATGAGGCAAGGCCCAGAGGAATGTATTTTTTGGTGCAGTCACTAGAGGTTGCATTCTGGATTCTGCCAGAACTTGAGAGAGAGGCATTGTGGAGTTTGTGAACATAGGGGTGGCCTAGACCTCTCTGAGGGGAAGGAACCAGCTACAGCTAGACCAGGGCTGCCAGAAGTGCCCCAGGCCTCGGGCCCTCCCATGAGCAGGTGAGCAGGGAAGGGGGGGGCGTTCCCTCTGCAACCCTCTCAGCAGCTTCAATGTGCTGAGTGTCCTCAGTAGTTCCTGGAATTTTTGCAATTATTTGAAAATATTTGAAAATATATCTTGTACTTTATGACAGTAAAAGGAAAAATGGGTCTTGAAATTGATAATCACAAGTCTTAATATAATTGGGAGAATGATGAAAATACATAGGCTGAGATGGGAGGGCCTCAGCCTCGTAGGACTTAGGTCACTGCACGCCCAATAGTAAAAACAGATCAGAATGGCAAAAACGCTCCACCCAGAGATGAGCTCTGTGGACACCATGTAGTCAGGGGTCTTACCCTTCTAGATCTGTCCACGAGTGTGTATTCCAGCAGCCCGTTACATATGAGACTGGGTGATTTCTCATGGACTAGGCAAGACATGGCAGAAGTCAGGTTTAGTGCATTAAACCCAGCACAGGCAAGGAGGGAGCAGTCGGCCAGAAACGGGTCACCAGAGGGGAAGCATCAGTAGTCCAGCCAGCGTAGAGGGGACCTAGCTGCTGACATGGAAGGTTGCAGCCTTAGCATTTCAGATAGTTTGTGCTCTGTGCAAGGTCCTTCCCTCTGGGAGGATGGGTTAGCGCTTTCTTCCCCCCTTTGCTTCCTCGGTCACCCATTTTTTCTGACTCCTAATGACCATGTCTGGGAGGCCTTCCTGATGACAAGCCCATGCCACGAGCACCCGCCCTGTCCCTGCTCCCCTCGCTCCATGCCTGTGTCGATGGAAAATATAACCAACTGTAAAATTAATAATTAATGTGGTTTATTTCCAAGCCAAATATGAGTGCCCTAGGCCCGGAGAAGAGACATACATGCCTTTCTCGGGGTGATCATGTACAGAGGTTCCTTTTATTTGTTTTTGAGATTGACAGACAACATTTAGTGAAGAGATTTTCCATTGGTCTGGCCCAAAAAGGTGGGACATGTAGAAACGGGGTTATAGGTAGGTTCCACAATTCTTAGGTTGGTGATTGGAAGGGAAGATCCGTGTCTTGGGAAGAGATTAGTTAAAGAAAGGCTTCATCTACATCTCAAGGAAAGAGAAGTTCTGTGTCTTGGGAGGAGATAAGCAAAAGAATATACTGTAATCAATTGAAATGTACATCTCAAAGATACTATGCCAGGGACAGGAGGTAGGAAGAATTCTGTTAATAGAAAATAAATGGTCTGTTAATGTTTGTGGCATGACTTCCCCAGTCCCTTTTGAAAAGATTTTGGAGAAGTAGGAAAAGTAGTCAGACTTCTGTCCATACCTGCCTTGGGTGGCAGGTCTTTCCTGCCTACTGGAGATGGGTGGCATTGGGACAGTCGTGAGGCACCCTTGTTTGCATTTTTCTTAGCAGAACCTCATTTTCCACAAACGAGGACGTGCCTGTCTGCCGTTCTCCACTGCTGGATCCCCTGCCACTTCTCCCAGTGCTGCTGACTCTAAGTTCCTTGGTGGGGTGGGGCGGAGTGGGGCAGGGTGCCTCAGGGCCCAGGTCCAAGTCCCAAGTAATTTCAGAGGTGGCTTCTGTTGAATGTAGCCAGCTGTTGGCCTGAGGCCTGAAGCCATCACTGGGGACGAGTTGGTGCTCTCAGTTGGGGCTGGGGGACAAGTGGACTGTGTGGTCCCAGCTCTGTGACCGGGCAGCAGACAGACCCTCAGAACTTTTTGGAGTCAGGCCCTTGTCAGGCGTGGGATTCTGAGAGGTTACGCTGGGAAGATCAGACATGTAGAAAGACATGCAAACAGCTGCCTGAGTCGGGCCTGGTTTATGATTTCTCTTTCCTATTTTTAGGTCTCCTGAAACCTTTGGGCAGATCTAAGCCCCAGCTGTTAAGTTAGCATCTCCTTAGGGCTCGTGACAGCAGACAGGGTGGGTTTTAGTGCTGCATGGAAGCATGACCAGGCCGGGCATGGGAGTCAGCCCCGCCCACCAGCCTGCCACCGCTCCTTGAGAGAGTATGACTCTGCAGTGCCTTGTAGGCCAGGGGAAGGGGTCTTCATGAGTCACCAGAAAGCACCACAGTGCTGCCAGCCCATGCCCATCCCTGCCCCAGCCCTGCCTGCACAGATGCCTGACTTTCCCCTCAAACGTGACCTTTCTCCACTACAGGGAGTCAGGATGGGTCACGGAGAGGATGGGGTGCGGTGAGGAGCCAGTGCTCGAGTGGGAGGTGCAGGAGACTGGCCTGGAGTGAGCTGGGCTCTGAGCCCTCACCCTGCCCACTGTCCCATCAGTCACTGACAAAACACGGCCAGACACTCAGAGCTGAGAAGCAGCTGCAGAGTGAGGCTGAGTGCAAGGCTTTGGGGCAGGCCTCTGTGGGGCAGGGTATTGGGAGAGAGGAGACCCAGGGACCAGAGCAGGATGGTGGCTATGCCAGAGGTGTGGCTGCGCTGTCATGTAGCGAGGATGGGGCGCAGCCTGTGGGGTAGAAGGTGGCACTTCTCCAGAGAAGGGGCAAGGCTAGGCTGACCCCAAGGCCCTTGGCCTAATGCAGGAGCAGAGCCTGAGCCACACCCACACCGTGTCCTGCTGGAATTTGGGGAGGGCAGCCCCCCTTCTGGTCTAAGTTTATCCAACCGTAAGAAAAGGGCAAACCCCACAGACCTCCAGGGCTGTAACAATGGTCAAGATGCTTCCAAATGTGTCTTAGCTTCTTGGAAATGGGTCTGTCCAAGTGCCCTGGAAACTGCGCGACAATCAACTCTGACCCAGGGTGGGGGAGGAGAGGGTGCCCTCTGACACTGAGCTGCTGTGTCTCCGGTCTCGGTCGATGCGGCACAGGGCGGTGTGTGTCAGCATGAGCATCTATGAGAGAGCGACTTCTTTGTGTCGTTTCCCCGTAACCTGGATGACTCTTTCTCTTTGTAAATATGTAGAAAGAATGTTTTTTTATGTCTCCTAGAAGGAGGAAGATCTGGAAAGGGGAAGGAAGAGGAATCTAGGCCATCTTTTGAAGCTTATTCCTTAAAGTACAGCAAAGTAATTTTTATCAAATGAATAAAATAGCAAGAGATTTAGGGACCCTATGTCACTTTCCCATTTTTAAAGATATTCTCTTATTGTGGCCAGCAGGTGTGTGGTAGTTAAGATGCTGGACTCCCACGTGGCCAACTGTGGTTCAAGTTGCAGACCCAGTGGCCTCAAACTCAGCCCAGGCTCACGTGCATGTGTGCCTAAAACCCTGAGAGGAGAATGGAGGAGAGGTCTTGTGAAGTGGCCATCCCCCCAGGGGGTGATTTCTCACTTTCTGTCTCTCTGTTTCTCTCTCTCTCCAGTGAGCACGTGCACCCTATATCAAAAACCTAAAAAAAAAACCAAACAAACAAAAAAAAACAACCAGAATGGGAGCCACTTGGCAGTCCAGCAATAATCCACATCCTGCTATACTGGGCACACAGAGAAGGCCTCCCCATTCTTGCTGGCTGGAGCTGAGAGTGGGTCGCAGGGTGAAGACCTCGGAAGAACCCATCTCTTTCTATGTCTCTCTTTCTCTTTCACTGTCTCTCTCATGGAAAAAATAAACTTTAAAAATAAAAAATGATTTTTACCACCAAGAGAGGCACTTCTAAGTCAGCAGATACTTATTAAGCACCTGCTATGTTCTAGACAGAGTATGCTGGGAGCCAGGGGAATTAAAGAAGAAACGGTCCTGTCCCCAAGACCTAAAATCCTAATAGGTAAATGGTTTGAATTCTATTTTTCAACTCATGGTATAATCTGGACAAGATTCTGTTTTTTGTTTTTGTGTTTCAGTTTGTTTGCTTTAGGGCATGTGCACTCACCCCAGAGAGAGGGAGAGAAGGGGAGAGAAACAGAGGGAAAGTGACGAATCATTCCCTGGGGGATGGCTACACCACAGTCCTTCTCTAGTGTCCTCTCATGATTTTGGACACGTGTGCACACATGCCTGGAGTGATCTTTTAAGTGGCCAGGTCTGAGGTTGAGCCATCTGCCGGTCATGTGGGATCCAGGGCCTTAGCCTCCATGCCACCTGCTGGCCCCAGGTTTTTTACTTTTCTGTGTCTCAGTTTTCCTGTGCTCTCCCTAAAATGTAGTAAGTGCAGTGATGGAATAAAATGTTAAAAGTACATCGTAGAAGGAGCCTTTCATTGGAGGTGCATCTCGGAAACAGGAAACAAGAAGGGTCGTGAAGTGCGGGATGGCAGCTTGACCTGGAGGAGGTGAGCACGGCCTGCTAGAGCCCTCGCACAGGGTGAGCCTCGCCTGGAGGAGGTGAGAGGACCAGGGCAGGGCATCGGGGCCTCCGGATGCCCACCCCAGGCCATTCGTGTCCCCTCGCCATCTCGTGTCTGAGTTTGGTGCTGACCGCTTTCTTGCTTTCTGACCCAGATGCTGGGATTTGATGTCTGGGAGGTGGTGACAGGGCTTCTCTGTCCTGTGACTATTCATGACGGAACTGACTTCGTTTTCTTTAACAGAGTTGTGTACTCGTATACCGTGTCCCTCCGTGATTAGGGGTTCCATTTGCCATCTTGAAACTAAAAGGTCACCATTACTTTTTAGAATTAATGTTTAGTGAATCTTAGTAAGAACTATAGATTTGATGAATGTCAACTTTTTATTTATACTTTTGATAAAGGTCTAGTAATTACCAGCTCTTTACTGCTCTCTCCTCCGTGAAGAAGCTAGCCAACAAGCAGCCGCTTCCTCACCAGCACTGACTCCGAGGACATGAGATACCATGTGTGCATGTGTGTGCGTGTGTGTGCATGTGCATATATGCACGTGTGTGTGTGGCTACAATGACCAATTCTTCCAAGAACTTGGTGATATTCCTGTAATTATGCCATTTTACAGATGAGGAATTTGACACTCAGGGAAATTAAGTATAAAGTCTCACAGCCAGGGTGAACGCATGTCTGACGTCTGAGTTCTTTCTGCTCTGCTCTGCATGTGTGTTCCCTCACGGTGAGAGGGCTCTGGGGCTTTATAAAGGAGAATGTCGTGGCACTCACTTGGGCTTTCACGAGGTCAGTGCCACGTCGGCCTCTCTGCCTCCCACAGAACTAGGCCCACCGTAGTCGAATACGGGAAGAGCTTGACATGCAGAGAGGCAGTGTCCAGGGAGGGTGGGGTCTGGCTGGGAAGACCGGGGGGAAGGCCGTGAGAAGTGTAGAAAGGGCGTGGCTTCGGAGCCAGAGGTGGCCAGGGTCTGCGGTGGCCAACACTGCAGAGAGGGCAGCAGCCCCGCCTGACGGACTGGGTTAAATGAGATGAAGGGCACGAAGCCCGTGATATGTGGGGTCTTCAAAAACTTCACGGAGCACGCGTATTATGAAAACTACACGCATTTAATTTTTTTATACCAAAATAAACTCATAATTCTACTTTTTCCAAAAACCTTCCAAAGTCCCTTTGTGTAGAAGGCACACTCAACCTTAGGAGAAATTCTCTCCACTGCTTTCTGTGCACGCGCTCCCCCGGGGACGCACTCTACTATGGAAGGCCCACGTGCAGTCTGCGCTGTTGCGAGCAGCCCTAGATTCATCTTTACTTTAAAGTACGTTACTTCTGCGTACCCTCCCCTTCCTCTGTGCTCCGTCTGGTGAGCTTAGCTCATGGAGGGCCTCCAGCGCTGGGTCGGCTCAGTGAGTGCAGCCTCATTTGTGCCGTGTCTCTTCCCTGATCTGAGGCTGGGGTCTTGCTCAGGCTTATGCTATGATGGTCTTGTTGCGTGCACTCAGGGTCCCGGCCTCCTGTGAGCACAAATGTGGAGACGTGATCAGCACAGAAGTGTCTAGAACCCGGTGCCTTTGCCCATCGGCGTGGAAGAGGAAGAGGGTTTGGCACTCCAAGGAGCTGAATTCTTTGTTCTTATTCTCTTTTGGCAGAACCAGCTTCTCGCAAAAGGACTGCTCTTTGTTGAGGAGAAGATCAAACTGTGTGAAGGCAAGTTCGGGCAGCCAGCGGAGTGGCCTCTGATGCTGGCCGGTGCCCTGCCCCAGCCTGGCAGGCTCTGGCAGGTGGTGCCCTGTCGGTCTCTTCCCCAACTAGGCAGTGAGTTTGAGCTTGCCACTCACAGAGTGCAAGTCAGAATAGGGTTTTGAAAAGTTGTGTGGGTTAGGGTTTTCTTCTGGAGATGTCAGGAAGGGGAGATTTTTGCTGGCCACGTCCCTGTGCCCTCCTTCGAAGGGACGTTACCCTGCATGCCCCGCTGGACTCCCCTCTGGTCTGCCCTGTGTCATTCCCTATGACCCTTTGTAATACGTTGGAGGTCACGGAGGCCAGTCTGTGTGGGGGACATGAGCAGGGCAGGCACTTAATTAAAGGGTGCGAGTCACGGATAAAGGGAGATACCCCTTACCTGGCCCCATGCGACTTGAGAGTCCAAGTGACAGGCCAGAGAGGAACTGAATGGAGATGGGTGGTGAGGGCAGGGATCGGCCAGCCCCGAGAGTCTCCCGAGGGCTGGGACCTGACCTTAGCCTGCCATCTATTTCTTGCATGACTTGTGGCGAATTTCTAGTTCCTCTGAGTTCCCATTTGTACCATTTTGAAGTGATTGAATGCAGTGAGGGGACACCTGGCAGACACTACTCCCAGAGTGGTGGGTGTGCACCCCCAGGCGCTGTCTGTAGACCAAACCCACATCCAGACCCAGGCTTGTTAGGCATATCAACACTTCCTTTTTTCAAAGTCTCTGGTAAATAGACTAGTGTCCAGTAAAGTGTCTCCTAGAAAGACAAAGCAGGAAGACAGATGGGGTGGAAATGACGCTGGGCGTTTCCATGCCTGGTATGCAGTCGGCACATGCCAACGGAGAGGCTAGAGTCAGATGTCAGCCTCTGCACATCTGAAGGCTGATAGCAGGTGCCGTCTCCCTAGAGTACAGCTCTGCTGGGACTTCGCTCAACCTTATAAATATCTGCTAATCCAATGTCTTTTTATAACAAAAGGCTTTTTTAAAAATTGAGGTAAAAAGGAAAAGTATCACATAGGACGTACCTCCTTGGCCTCTGTGCGGTCTGGCAGTGCTAACTGTACTCACTGCGCTGTGTAATGCATTCCAGGACGCTTTACCGTGCAGAACCGAAACTCGGTACCCATCGCAGCAATTCCCCATCCTCCCATCCCCTGACAGCTGACGTGCTACATTTTATTTGTCCTTTTTTGATTTTTTATTTATTTCACTCAACATTTATTTCCTTCAAGTTTATCCATGTTACAGCCTGTGGTAGGCCCCTCCCTTTTCAAAGGCTGAATGACATCCCGCCTAGTACGGACCGTGTTTTCTGTATCCTTTCCTGTTGACAGAAGGGCCGTACTTTTAGGTGACTTTTTTTGAGCAGGAACTTAGTGACTCTTTTATGTCTTAGATTCAGTTTGGGGTACAAGGGGTGTTCACATAATTCATGGGAAATACGTAGTGTGGAAAAGCTATGCACGAATCTCAAATATTTTTTGCACCAAAATGCACTTTCATTGCATTTTCCACAAACCTTTAAAGTTCCATCATGCAATATGGAAGGTTCTACCTAGAAGGGAAGGAGAATAAACCGCACCCCTGGCTCTGTGGTTGTGTCAGTTGTCCACGCAGTGGTTACAGGCTTGGAGTGTGGAAAACCAACCCTGTGATAAGGGTCCTGACCAAGTGCCCTTACAGGGGAGGCAAATGTCTCCCCCCGAGTGACTGTCAGTGTAGACACATTCAGAGAGCAGAGCTGGGTCTAGACCAACGAGAGCGTCCAGTGAGCCGTGCCCTGCCCAGACCGTGGCCTGAGGGCAGCGGGCCGGGCCTTCCTGCTGGGCCGCCTCTCGTCCACATGCTCTGGGTATGGGGGCCTTTCTGCTCAGTGAACAGGCACTGAGGGTCCTTTGAGGGACTTTTCCATCTTTAACAGAACATCACTACTTTTTTTGTTTATGTATTGGAACTCCAACAAAGGTCTTTTTTTTTTTTTTTTTTTTTGAGAGAGGATTTTGCTATAGGGCGCGTGTGCTCACCAGACAGACAGAGAGAGACAGAGAGGTAGAAAGCGATATATCACCCCCCAGGGGGAATGGCCACGCCACAATCCCTTCTCCTCCATTCTCCTCTCGGGATCTTGGGCACACACACCCAACGTGAGTTTAAGCCACCGGGTCTGGGACTCGAACCGCCGTCGACTACGTGAGAGTCCAGCGACATAGCCATTACACTAACTGCTGGTCCCAGGAAGGTTTTTGTGGGGGTGAAAAGGTTCTCTATCTATGAATGAAACGTGGGGAGCAGCTGATAAAAGCAAGTCACTGCCGAGCAGACTACTGCCCCAACGTGTGTGTGCAGACACCTCTGGTTCCTGGTTACGGAGGGCAAGGACAGCTCAGCACCACAGCTTCCCCACGAGCAATAGATGCCTGTTACTTCAGGAAACTTTGCTGAGGCTTTAGCAACCTGGATTTTTAGGAAGTCTCTTATACTTACATGATACAGTTTGTAGAAAATGGAATTAAAGTACTAGTTAATTTTGGTGCAAAAACGTTGACACCCGTGCCTAGTTGTTCTGCGGCCTGCATTTTCCTTGAACTTTTGAAGACCCGTTATGCACTTGGTGGTCTCAGTTCCTGATGCATTAGCGGGCATGTCTCACAGGGCAGCCATCTGCCACCTTCCATTCGGACTTGCGCCATCCTGGACTGTGGGCTGTTCTGGAGTGAGGCCGCCGGTTTGCATTAACCCTTTTCCCCGGTCCTCCCCTGCATTATTGGCTGTGTCTGTCTGACGTTCTCTAAATACTTCCCAGACCCTCATTACTCTGCAAAACTTGCAACCAGTGATTAGACCCAGGCTCCCAGGTGCCTTGGTGCTGCGGGTGGGAGGGTCTCCCTGTGTACCCATGAGCTTTCCATCTCAGCGTCGAAGGGAGCTGCAGGCTCTCTTCTTCCCTTCCTTCAGGTTGGGGAGGGGGGGGTTCTGGTTGTCTTTTGGGTGGGTGTAGGGCATCCCCAGGGAGCTGGAGCAGGCTGTCTCCTTAGGAGTACGCTGTGCGTTACTGGAGCGCACCTTGACGTTAGGAACTGGGGCACGTGACATTTCAGAGGGACCTTTTGACTTCCATGCCTGCTCTCTGCAATGAGGTTCCATCGCCATTCAAAAGAGGATGACAGTGATTGGTTCAGTCGGGTGTCAATTGACCACCTTCTGTGTGCCGGGTACTCTGCTAGGTGCTGAGGGCACCGGGGTGGACGGACTGTCACAGGGTTAGGGGGCTCAGGCACCTGCTAGTGGGGACAGATGCTAATAAAACCACCAATCGCCAGATGTAGAACTGTGTACAGGACAGTACTGAAAATACAGTCCACAGCGGGGGATTTGACCAGACGGTAGACGTTCCTATAGAAGTGAAGTCTGACCTGAAATTAGGAAGGTGTGCTGAAGCAAGTTGGGCCAGGAGTAAGGAAGACCAGTCTAAGCAGAGGGACGAGTGCATCAAAGCCCCTGGCACGAGGCACGTGGTGAGGAGAGGGAGTGACGTGGCACGGTGAGAACCCAGGGCCGAGGGGAGCAGGAGGGGGAGAGCCACAGACGGGGAGGGTCCCCAGGGTGCAGCCATGTGGGGAGGGTGTCTTCATCTTGAGAGCAAAGGAGAGAATTTGCTGTAGCTACTTAGTCTGCTTCATGCCCCTCATATTGGGTTAAATGGTTCTCCTCCCGGGGCCCATTCTTTCATTTGAAGGCCTTTAATTGATCTATCAGTGCGTCTGGCACCACTGGAGGTGTGTGGCAAGCAGAACAGACACAGCCTGGGCCTCGCTGCTGCCCTCGTAGGGGAGACAGAGACGGGGCGTGGTCAGTTCTCCACGAGGGAAAGCGGAGGGTGCTGCCAGTTCACAGCTCCTGTGTGCCTCACTCTGACCTTTTAAAATCTGCACACCTTTGGGCCTGAGGGCTACTTGCCAAGCCCTTGTCTGTTCTCTCTGCTTTTATCGTCCACTGAGTTGGCAGGTGGCACTACGTGGACCTTCCAAGGTCTCTCAGTGGTCTCGGCTGACTCAGTTTCCCTGCCTGGGATGAGCAAAGACGGTGTCCATTCCGCTGTGGTATCCTGGTCGCCATGTGGCAGCTGCTGCAGAGTCCCCTCCGCCAGGGCCCCGTCCCTCTCACAGCCTTCTGGGGGCACGGGGTGACCCAGGTGCCCTGGCCTGGGGGTGGCACTTGACCACCGCTCAGATTCTAGGGTGAAGGGCAGTGTCGGGGTCCTGTCCTCCCGGTCACCATAAATCAGAGCACGGAGGTGAACGCTTATAGGTCCCATTTTACACCTCTCATCTGACAGCTCAGACCAGAATAAGACCCACATCTTAGTGATTAGGAAACCAAATAGTATATAACTGTGCAAATGGTCTTCCTGGGTTAAGAAGGCCAGGAGTCTGACTTCTGGACTCTTGGCTCTGCCTCTGGCTGTGTGACCTAGAGCCACTTCCTTGCCTTCTCTGAGCCTATAAAACAGGCGAGTAGAGCCTGCTCCTGAGAGACGGGGGACGAGCGGTTCAGCACAGTGTGCAGTGATGTACCCATTCATTTAAGGGTCATTTTTTTTTTTTTTTTTTTGAGAGGTTTTTTCGCTATAGGGCGTGTGCGCTCGCCAGACAGACAGAGAGAGACAGAGAGACAGAAAGCGAGAAATCACCCCCCAGGGGGGATGGTCACGCCGCAATCCCTTCTCCTCCATTCTCCTCTCGGGATCTTGGGCACGCACGCACACGCGCCCGGCGTGAGTTGTAAGCCACCGGGTCCGAGACGCGAACCGCGGTCGACTACGTGGGAGTCCAGCGACATAGCCATTACGCTAACTGCCGGTTCCCCAAGGGTCATTATTACACATTCATGAAAGGCCGGCTCCTTTCCATGGCCCGTTTTCAGCCGAGTCTCCCACCCCATCTCGTGTCTGCTGCCCGGTGTAGGTCTGGGCTCCCCTCTGCCTGCCCTGACCTGTTCCTCCTGGGACGTTTAGGGCCTGGCCAGTGAAGGGTGCATTTAGAGCAACCTGGGCACTTCACAAGACCGAAGGTATTTCTGCCCTGAAGATTCCCGGTGGCCTTAGCAAGAGCCATGACCCTGTGTGCCGTGGTCCTGCCCCCGGCGTCAACAGCTCCCAGCGGCAAGCTCACCAGCGGGGCCAGTCGACGTCATGTGGGACTGACTTCTGGCCTCTCCCACAAGTGACAGCCAGCTCTTTTCCCTCCCCTCCTACCTCCTCATCCTCCTGTAGGTGAGAGCCGCATCAAGGTTCTGGCGGAAGTCTGGGACCACTTCTTCACCGAGACCCTCCCCACCCTGCAGGCGGTGTTCTACCCTGTCCAGGTCAGTCTCACGCGCAGCGGCCTCCTGCTGCCCTCAGTGCTTTGTCTTCTTCCTCAGCTCTGGAGCCTCCTGGAGAAGAGGGGTGACCTAGAGAGTGGGTGCTGGAGGTGGCCCAGGACGGGGAGAGTGCTGAGCTGTGCTCTCTGCTCTGCTTCTGCCACTAGAGTTGAGGCTTCATGTGCCACCGGCCTCGCTCCAGTGTGGGTGTCTGCAGAAAGGGCACAGCCGTTACCACCCGCAGATCCCCTCCGACTGGAACGAACCCGCTGTATCGTTTGGCCTGTGGGGTTTTGAAGGAATTTGGAATTGCTTAAATTTTAGTCAGATATTTAAAACCCAGGAGGTATGCTTACTGATTGCATTTCCCGTTCCAGGCCTGCCCATCTAAGCAGAGCTGGTCTAAACCTTTGGCCTGCAGGCCAGCCCTCCCTACCCGCCCACCCTCAATGCCATCCAGAATGTGCAAGGACAGTGCAGTCCTGCACCTTGAACCTCCCTGCCCTGTCTGCAGTAGCCACCGCCAGCCCCAGTGGGTCCTCTCTTAAGACAGCAAATCTGGGGAGTGGGTGAGGGTGCAGAGTCCTATCTGAATTTCTTATAAACAGTAGGTAATGCAGTGTCTGGGACGTATTTACACTAAAACTATTGGAATTCCTACAGCTCCCATGCCTCAACTACACCCGAGTGACAGCGGGCTTCTCTGTGAAGAAGTGGCGGCAACGGGACAGTGTGGGAAGGGGCAGGGTGGGGCAGCGGCCACGGAGGAGCAGACGGTCGCAGTGAGAGCTGGTCTGAGTGGGCTCGCACCCTAGTCTGCCATTGCCCTTGGCATAGTCTTGGGTAGGGCACCTCACCTCTCTGCACCTCGGTTTTGCAGGGGAGTTAGTAAGAACAGGGCAAATATGGAAGCACTGGGTGGAGCAGATGAGGGGACTTCAAAAGCTCATGGGAATGCATGTTATAAAAACTACGGGTTAGTCCGTGGTGTGACACTAAAGGCAGCTGGATTTCACGTGACAAACTGTGTCATTCAAGTTCTGGACCTGGCAACGTGAAAAACACACCAGGCATACATTTGTGCGTGCTCAAAATCCTGGAAGGAGAGAGAAGTGGAGAAGAGATTGCAGTGTGGCCTCTGCCATAGGGAGTGCCTTCTCACTTTTTCTCTCTCTCCCTGGTGAACACATGTGCCCTTTGGCAAATTTAAAACAAAACAAAACAAAACTATGTATGGATTTCAAGCTTTTTTGGCACCAAAATAAACTGGCTGTTTAATTCCATTTTTATGAACTTTCTGAATGATGCACAGTAAAGGCAGAAATATCGCTGCAGTTGGGGCTGTCCAGTGCAGGGACACGGTCCCACATGGCTGACTGCAGCTACATCCCTGCTCCAGCGCAGCACGCAAGCTGTGCCAGGCCAGGGTCCTGGCAGGGTGGGAAGAGTGGAGGGTTAGGGCCGCGGCCTGAGCAGGCCCCACACGGGTGCTCTCTCCCCGCCTCCTCTCTCTCACGCATACATGTGCGCACATGAGCCCACCCAGTTAGAAATGAACCAGACTTGGACTCCTCCTCATTCTCTGTGCAGTAACAAGTGTTAGAATGGCTGTCTGGGTCTGTTTTCATGTGTCATGGACTAAGCAGGTGGCTTTAAAATGGGTGGCTCTTGAGTGTCTGCCACATGCCCAGACTGGATATCTTTTCTGGTTGCTGTAAAGGGTATGACCTGTGTCTCTGTACTCAACCTGCTTTGAAAGCCACCCCACTCGGGGTGAGACAGCAGGTCGGGGAACACATGTTGGTGCAGTCCTGTGGAGGGTAACATGGCGGAATATGTAAGACTTCTTAAAAGCACACGTTGATCCAGCGAACACTCCTTTGGGGGAATATCATCTGAATATGCTGATAAAAGAGCTCGGAGAGATGGAAAAGCGCATTTGTTACAGTGCTGTTTGTAGGCAAAAAAAGAAAGAGAGAATATCTTGGTTAGGAGATAGATGGTTAAAGATGGTGGAATACTGGGATCAGCAGTTGGCGTAATAGCTATGTCGCTGGACCGCAGTTCAAGTCCCCGACCCAGTGGCTTAAACTCACGCCAGGGACGTTTGCATGCATGCCCAAGATCCCGAGAGGAGAATGGAGGAGAAAGGGATTGCGGCGTGACCATCCCCCCTGAGGGGTGATTTCTCGCTTTCTGTCTCTAATGTCTCTGTCTGTCTGTCTGCCGAGTGCACGCGCCCTATAGTGAAAATCTCTCCAAAAAAAAAAAAAAGAGAGAGAGAGAGAGAGATCAAAATGTGCTTTGATGAACAAACTCCCAAATATACTAAATTAAACCAAAGCAAGTTGCAGAGCAGTAGGAAAGGTATAACCTTTGTATGTGGTTAAAGGTTATATGTGTGATTTTACAGATGTAGAAACTTTCAGGAAAAAGTCAGACTTTAAGAATGGAATCACCATGAGATATTTCAAAGTCTGTTTACCTTTTATCTACACTGTTACAATCTGTGCCTATAAAAATTTGACCACCAGATGGTGGAGGTTAAGGCGGGTTGGATCCCACATGGCTAACTTTACTGAGTCCAGGACCCAGCAGCTGGAAAAACATGCCAGGCACGTGTGCATGTGCACCCAAGGTCCTGAGAGGAGGATAGAGAAGGGATTGCAGTGTGGCCATCCCCTGGGGGGGGGGGGGTGAGTTCTCACTTTCTCATTCGCTCTCTCTCTTCCTCTTTCTCTGGTGAGCACACATGCCCTACAGCACAATAAATAAACAAATAATGCTGTGCTTTTAAAATAAAACCAAAACCAAAAAGGCACACAGAAGAAAATGGCCTCTATTTGGGGTGCTGTGCTGGGAAGTGGGCAGTTCTTCTAGTGCTTTGACGGCCTTGTAGAGAATGCCCGGAAAATCAATTCTGTGTGGTGCTTTGGCGATAATTGGAACAGCAAGTCCTAGAATCGACCCTTTAACCCTGCAGTCTCTCTTTTCTATTGGAATCACATTCAGAAGAAGTATCCAGAAGCTTGCCTGCTCTGGTTCTCCCTCTCAGCTTCCTTTCTGTAGTTTAAATCTGACTGCACCGTTGCTCACCTCGTGGGCGTGTCCTGAACAGAAGCTGGGTGTCCCTGTCAGTCCCCAGCTTTGTGCAGTGAGCTCCAAGCCCTGACCTGGAAGGGCTACTCTCAGGCATCAGCATCTTTGTCCATCGACCCATCAGAGATAGAGTACCAGCTGGCCTGCTTTTCAGATGCTGAAAGAGTAAAACCAAGTAAAAGTGCCTTCTACTTACGGTAACATTGAAGCACTCAGCGTGGTGCCCCACTGGCGAGTTCTCTTAATGGAGAAATAGCTGCAAACTGAAAAGCATGGTCATGGTTATCGCATACTTCAGATCACTGGAGCATGTCATGTGTTTAATGTGCAAGTGTCTCACCTCGTATCGCTGTGTGGCGGGTGTCAGCCTATGCCCGCACGGCAGCCCCATGTCTTCTCGACCTCGTCAGGTCTCCCAGGAGGTGCGTCATGTCTCCCTTCAGCTCCTGGAGAAATGCCTCACAGGGCGGAAGAATCTCTATTCAAAGCCCAGGACGATCTCGTGTGGGTGGGTCAGAGGAGTGTCGGAGGGCTTGTGAAAACCCAGGTTCCTGGAGCTCACGCCTGGAGTTGGGTTCTGAAGGTCTAAAGCGTGTCTTGAGAAGTCTGCATTTCTGACAAGGCCCAGTTGTGCTCATGCTGCTGGCCTGCCTGGGGGTGCCCGGGAAACGACCGGGGAGAGATGCGTGTGCGTGTGCGTGTGCGTGTGCGTGCACGCATACATAAGGGGACTTCAAAAGTTCATGGAAAGTAGAAGTGCAGTATGCATTTACTTTGGGGGGTGCAGGTGGTGTAGGGTTAAGATTCTGGACTGCCACGTGACTTACTGTGGTTTGAGTCCTGGGCCTAGTGGCTTGCTTTCTCACTTTCCTTTTTCTCTCTCCCTCTCTGTCTTATGAATGCACATGTCTTATGGCAAAGTTAAAAACAATAATAATAAATAAAACTAAATAAATAATTCTTTTTTTAAAGAAAGAATTTATTTTGGTGCCAAAATGAAAATAAATAAAGAAATCCATGGGGGACCAGCAGTTAGTGTAATGGCTATGTTGCTGGACTCCCATGTAGCCAACTGCGGTTTGAGTCCTGGACCTGGTGGCTTAAACTCACACCGGGCGTGTGTGCGTGCCCAAGATCCCGAGAGGAGAATGGAGGAGAAGGGATTGTGGCATGGCCATCCCCCCTGGGGGTGATTTCTTGCTTTCTGTCTCTGTCTCTCTCTGTCTCTCTGGCAAGTACGTGCGCCCTATAGCAAAAGTAACCTCTTCAAAAAAAAAAAAAAAAAAAAAAAAAAGAAAAAGAAAAAGAAAAAGAAAGAAAGAAAGCCGTGGAAACCCTGGCTCTTTGTAGTACATGTTTTCCATGAACACTTTGAAGATCCCGTGCGTGCATGTTATCGCACAAGCACGTAGCATGAGATTTATTCCAAGGAACTGTCTCCCATGGTTATGGAACTGAGAGGTCTCGCCACCAGCCTTCTGCAAGCGGGAGGCCCAGGAAAGCTCGTGGTGCCTGTCAGTCAAGTCTGAGTCCGAAGGCCGAGGCCAGGAGCTCTGACAGGGTGAGTCCTGGACCAAGGGCAGGGCAAGACCCGTGCTGCAGCCCCAGCCGTCACATGTGGGAGAGGGAAGTGGCCCTTGCTGGGCTGGGCGGGGCACCCCCACTGGGGAGAGCTGCTCTGCTCAGCCCCCAGTTCCCACGCTCACCTCACCTGGGATCATGCCCAGGAATGACACGCAACCAGGCACCTTGTGTAAGCTGGCCGTCACCGCAGGACACCGTGTTCTGAGAACTGCGGTGAGGAGCGCCATCCGGAGGGGTCTGTCTGTCTGGCTGGACCCTTCTCAGAGCTGCTGTGTAGTGCTATCGTGAGGCCCACCTCCTCACCGGCCGGGTGTGTCGTCGAGTGACTGTTTGAAGGCTTGGGCCTCACATTCACTTTTCTACCTCAGGAAAGTGAAATAATTCTGGATATGAAGCCAGGGCGTGGGTAACTGCGGGACAGGGTCAGTGCTGGGACGCAGTATAAACCCTTGGAAAACGGAGGGGGTCTGGCACTGGGGTGGCCAGCGAGGGCCGTCCAGGGGTGGTGGTCGTATGTGTCTGTTGGAAGTGGAGGGGGACGTGGAGATGACACGTTTATAAAGCCCTGAGGAGTTAAGAAAGGTAAAACTTGCTTGAACATGGCAGACCAGGGGCCGAAGCCGCATCTCTGGAGGGGACACTGACCGCATTTGGGCCGCAGCAGTGGAGTGTGATGCGCGCTGCGTGTGCGAGGGTCCATAGAAATCTGATGGGAATGTGAACTACAAAAAACTGTGGGTGAATTTCACATTTTTTGCACCCAAATAAACTCCTCATGCTTTTAGTCCATTTTTACACAAGCATTTTAAAGTCCACTCACACACGAGAGAGAGTAGAAACAGCCTGCTCCTCAGTTGTGTTTTCCTGTTATGTGCTTAGTGCCAGAGTCTGACGGGTGGATGTTCTCCTTCCCTGCCTGAACTGTGCACATGCAGAGTTTCATGGTGGAGTTCAGGAAGCAGCCGTGAAAATAGGGGCCTCCTCGATTCTCTCCTCTTCCACGTTTCCCCTCCCTGACACTCAGCACATGACAGCATGGCCCTGTTTGTGTGTGTCTCGTAGTATCTTTGGGTCACACTTGACTTACAGGAAGCTTTATTCCAGAGGACAGGTGCCTGCTGATCCCAGGCCCTGCAGACACCCCGTCCTGCTCCGTCCTGGGTGCTTTGGAAACTCACGTTGTCCTGAACCCCCGGTTGCTGGTGGGGGATCCAGTAAGCTCTTGCCTCCTGCCCGCCTCCTCTCCCCTCTCCAGGGCCAAGAGCTGACCATCCGCCAGATCTCCTTGCTGGGCTTCCGAGACCTGGTCCTGTTGAAGGTGAAGCTGGCCGACTGGCTGCTGCCAGCCCCGCCCGAGCTGCCCTCATCCATTGTCCAGATGCTGCTCGTCCTGCAGGTGAGGCTGAGGACAGGGAGGGGGCCAGACGACAGAGCCCCTGAGCTTATCCAGAGTGGGTATCTGCCCGTGCTCCTCCTAGCCCGCTCACTTGCAGTGCAGTCGGTGAGCACCCAGTGCTAGGTCCCTGGCGCTGTGCTCGGACTCGACTGCACTGGGGAGTAAGCGGGCATGCTGCTGCTTCCAGGAGTGGGCGACTGCCTCCTCCTTCCAGCTATGCGGGGGGCCACACGTTGCAAGTAACCGTGACAAGCCTGCTTTGGTCTCGCTCAAGCCAGAGCAGAAATGGGATGGAGTCAGGCCTCAGAGTCACAGCCCTTGTCCATTTCCCAGTCTACCTGAGTCCGACCTTCGTCTCTCTCCGACGCTGCCTCTCCTGGCTCGGCCCCTGCCCTCTGCAGAACTGTGTTCTGGTTGCACCTGATGAAACGTGGCATCCCACAACTCACGTCTCCCACGAGAGACCGCCCAGGTGTTTCCCAGCTTCCCCAGCCACAGCCTAAGTCTGAGCTAACACGGGTCCCCTGGGTGTGTGAGAGGCACAGACCAGAGGTGCTGTGCATCGTTTTCTTAATCAAATAATCCGGACTTCCACCTTATAGAGGAGTCATTGTCGTAATTCCCATTTCACAGATGAAGTGAGAACCGGGCAAGTTTACGTGCTTGCCTGAGGCCCCTTCGCTGAAGCAGGCGGAGCAACTCAGAACTATGCGTGGTGCTTCCTCCCGGGGAAGAGTCTGCCTGGTCCGGATGACGGCCCTTCGCCCACCAGCTGTGACTTTGAGCAGGGTCCAGGAGCATGAGCATGGCCTTGGGAGCCACACCTTTGGGTGGGCACATGTTCCTAAGAGCAGGGCTGTGCGGTACGGGCCCCCAGAAGCAGCTGCTGTGTCTCCCCCACCTCTGTAGCAAGTTCAAATGCTACGGCATCAGCTCCGAGCCTTCTTTGGAATGGAAAGTTGGACATGGGGCTCCTAACCCACCCTCTCAGCCCCCGGTCACCCCAGCAGCTGCCCTCGCTCAGTCCTAAGCGGGGTTGTCTTGCTGGGCATTTTCTTTCTTCTCTGCACTGAGAGTGGAGGGCGAGTTGCCCAGTTAGGGTGCGGGTGGGTGTGACTGACTGGAATGCTGGGCCCTGGGGGAAGGGAGAGAGAGCGGAGCCTGTGCTGGTGGTGTCTGCGAAGCCAAGGTTAGAGCTTGGGTCCCCGTAAAGAGTCTAGGAGGTGAGGCTGTTGGATTCTGCCAGGAGTGAAGAAAGCCAGGCTCCTGCCCTCCCATTTCCACTTGCACAGGAAGGGTGAGAACCGAGTCCTCTGTCGCTCTTTTGGTTTGTTGGAAGGAGAATTGGAAGACCAATCCAGGCCTGCCGGTGTTGGTGCTAGGACAGGTTGGCCTGTCTTTATAATGAAAACTGCGTACCGCCTTCTGGCACGCAGGCCCTGTGCCAGGCACCCTGCCAACCCTGTAGAAAGCTGTCAGCTTGTCTCCCTCAAGCCCCTAAACAGGTTAGGCTGTTCCACCAGGACCTTGTCTTTGTCTTGGACCCAACCTCACTGCGTCACCCGTTGGTAGCTGAGATGTCCCAGCACTTTCCTGTGGTTCTAGGAAAGCAGCTCAAACCCTGGCCTCCCACCTCTCCAGCCTCACCTGGAGGCCGACCCCGTTCTGCCTTCTCGGCGTGTCCCTGCCACACCTGCTGGTTCCCTCTACTCGCAGCAGTGTCCCAAGGCCACAGCTCGATGGCGCACGTGCTCCCGGCCACAACACTGCGCCCGTCCCTGCCCCGTGGTCGGTGTCAGTCAGAATGCCCAGGGAGGGATGGCTGGCACAGGTCCCTACCTCAGATCCCTGCTGGTGACTGTCACATAAGGGTTGTCCTTTGGGCAGAAGGATGCTCAGTCAGAGACGGTCCATGGTCATGGCAAATTAGGGTCAAGCAAAGGAAGGGCCCTCCTGGGTCTCAACGTTGCTTTTCCCATTTCTCGGCTGAGCCAAAGGCTCAGAGGGGGTGGCGGGTAGCACAGGGTCACACAGCAGTTGGCGGCCACGGTTCACTCTGCCCGCTCCCTATACCTCTGCCGGCCCCTTCTCAGTGACTGCCGCCTCTCCGTCAGCCCCAGGCACTGGGGCACACGGAGCCTCTAACGTGGTCCCACTTTGATGTGAGGCATTTGCGCTGCTTCTCCGAGGGCCTCCTGGAATAGTCTCGGCCCGTTTTCTTCCTCACTCAGGAGCAGAGAGCCTGAGGCAGGGAGGCTGACGTGACAGATGCGTTTTCCCAGGCCCAAGCCGCTTTCCTGAGCAGCAGGGGTGGCTGCTGGTCCGAATGGGACTTCCAGGTGCCACTTCCTGGGCCATTCCTGCTACAGAAAACGTGGCCCAGTACTTAGAACTGCCCGTTCTTTTTCCGGGTCCCCAATTTCCACAGTGCCAAGAGACCTAGGATTTTCTCAGAACGACGTGCCTAGTACAGAGAGAACGCAGAGGGCGCTTCCCTCGGGCCCTCACCCCCACTTCCCAAACCCACGAGGTCCTCAAGTCCTCCTCTGGCGGGCGGGCAGCAGGCCCCTGCCCTCAGCCACCCCAGCAGAGGCTGCCCAGAGCCTGACTGTGAGGAGCCTCCGAGACCAGGGCAGTGCATCCTCAGGGCTGCATGCAAGCCGAGCCCTCGTCAGCTTGCTGTGGAGAAAACCGCCCAGGCCCCATCACGTGTCGCCATGCATCTTCCCTCACCGTGTGCTGCTGCACCTGTTTAGCGCTTACGAATTATGAAGGAACGGGCTTGGCAAAGAAGCCAGATGAAAATATTAAGAACAGAAGAAAATGGGAAAAATGTTTCTTAGGCTTTGAAACCTAAATTTTTTTTGTGGCTAAAATTGCTCTGCTTTGAGGCCTGCTATGGGTCTGGAGGAGCGTGAATAAGGTCCCCCCATTTCTTCCTACTGCCTTGAGGACTCCCCTCCAATTCGGACAGGTCTTGTGTATCTTCTGAGGTGAAGCGGCCATGGCTTTCCTCTGTCTGTCCTTTGTGAATTCTCTGTTGCTTCTGCTCAGCTGGCCTGGGACTGGAGCCCAGGGCAGGGGACCGACCCATCTCCCCATATCCTTCTGGTGCCTGGCAATGTCTTCACTTCCCCTCCCACCCCTTCCCAGCCTCCAAGCCCTGCCTGCTGGGCCCTGCTCAGCCTGTCCTCCATGTGGAGCAGCTGAGGGCCAAGGAAAAGCCCGCCCTGCCTTGGGAGCTCACCCTGCCCCTGCACAGGTGTCCCCTCCCACTTCAACCTGAAATGCCCCAGTGGAGTGAAGAGCTTTAACTTTAAAGTGGAGGTGACTTGAAATAGGTTCTGTTTGGACACTTCAACATGGCAGCCGTGGGCTGAGCCCAGCCCTGGAGCCCTGCTTCTTCTGCACAGGCCTGTCTCCTGTCTGGTGGCCTCTGCCTCCTTGCAGCCCTCGCATGAGGACGTACCTTCCAGTCCTTTCCAGCAAGACACTGAATTCCCACAAAGTCTGCTAGTTTTTTCAGAAACGGGTTACTGGCTCCTTTTTGGTGTTGACAATGGTCATTTTTTTCACTGGTGTCTGTTCAGGGTTCAGCTGGGCTTTTGGCCTGTATCTTCACTGTGGTAGGAAAGTCTGCCTTGTTCTAGAATAACCCTAGTTGCTCTGGACTCCCCTTTTCTGCTTACTGACAGTGGTAGTAAGATAGGCATGGAGCCAGGCCCTGGGTTCCAGCCCAGGCTCTGCCATGTACTGGCCGTGCCTCCCTGGGCGGGTTGCCTCAGGCTCTGGGCCCTTGTCTTCTTGTCTGCAGACGGGGCAGAGAGCACCTCTGCTCTCTTTGAGCCCACCTCTTAGGACGTGGTGCGATACTGATGTCAAGTGCCTGGTGTCCTGTGTGCATCAATGGCCATGACAGTGGGTGTGGGACTGTTGTCACTGGGACCTCTCAGGCCTCAGCCCTGGGGCGGGAGCTGGGGGCATTCCCTCAAGTGGCATTGGTGGGGCCCGAGAGGAGAGACTGCCCAGGGCTGGCCATGTGACCGCAGCAGCCTAGGGCTTCAGGCCTGTCTCCGTCTCTCCGTTTGGGGATGCTGTTACCTGTGTGGTAGGGGGCCATCGGGGCATGCTGGCCGAGTGAGCGCGTGCCCGCTGGCCGCAGTGCCTTACACCGACCTGTCTGTCTTGCATGTTCCTTCCAGAGTGTCCACGAGCCCGCAGGCCCAAGTGAGGGTTATTTGCAGCTGGAGGAGCTGGTGCAGCAAGTGGTCTCTCCTTTTCTCGGCATCAGCGGGGACCGTGGCCTCTCGGGCCCCACGTGCATACTGGGTAAGGGTGCTGCTCCCAAGTTGCCAGGAGCCTCGGCCCTAATGATACCGGCGCCAAGCCGTGGCTGTCCCCGTGGGTCAGTGTGAGTCTGTCACTCACGGGCCTAGCCTGGCTCCACAGCAACCTCCTCCCACTTTGGGGCCCTCCCCTAGGGCCGACCCTGCCTCTGTGGTGATGTTTGTGTGCCCTCACCTTCGATCACTGGCTTTGAGCTTTTCTGTGTGTCTCAGACACTCTTCTCCATGTGGGTTACCAGACCCTGCCCGTTGTACCCCCACCCTCAATGGACAACGGATTTCCACTCGAAGGCAGCCTTCATGTGAGCAGGCTGCTGCTCCCACCCTATTTCTGCAGGTTCTGCCAGACCCTTCGTGGAAGGAGAAGGCCTCCGGGGTGTGGGGACAGTCCTACCCGGGCCTCTTGTTGGTGGCTGGAAGACGTCACTGAGAATCAGGCTCTGGGGGATCTAGGGATGGGTTGCATCCGCTCTTCCTCTCAGTAAGACCCGTTTGGCAGAAATGAGATACGGCTTATGATGGAAGGCTTTCTCCCGCTGCTGCCTGAGAGGAAGCCCTTCCAGCACAGGGACTTCCTCTTCATTCTGTGCCCAGGAAGGGTGCTGGCATCTAAGGAGCTCTCAGACTGCGTTTGTTGGGTGAATGGCTGGCACCTGAATCCCAGGCCAGGAAGTGGGTGCAGAAGCAGGTTTGGAAGCCATAGATCTGAGCTGAGCTTTAAACAGGGAAGGTGCAGCTCTGGCCAGGCCCTGACTGCTTCAAGGCCTCACACTCAGCGAAGGACAGGGCCACGGGGCCCCGTCTCTCTGCAGTCACCGTGTCAACCACAGCCCAGGCCCCTCCTTTCTCCCTAACCCTCCCTGACACTGGCTGAGCCGGGCTGAAATGTGTGAAGGGAAATAGGCTCCTGCCATTCCTGCCCTGGCTCCATGTGGTGGTGACCTCTGGAGCCGCCTTCCTGCTGCTGGCCCCACCGTGGACTTGGGGGTGTCCAGGGGGATATCTGGGTACCAGCAGGTCACCCAGGTCCCAGGTCCCACACTAATACCAGTAGGGAAGGAAAATGGTTTCTCCCCCCCACCCCCGAGTGCTTGGCCAGCACGGACCCATCATAGACTGAGACAGACAAGTGGGCATTTGTTAGCGTGGCTGTTTCATCCTCCCGAGGGATTCCCCGGGGAGTGGGAGTTCTCAAAGGGGAGGTGGCTCTGACCCCCACCTTACACAGCAGCTTCAGCGAGGAACAGAGCATGTTAGATACTCAGCAAGACAAGAAGACCTGAGTCTCGGGCGGCAGCTCGTGGGAAGGCTTGGCGTGGCCCGGGGCCATCCCCTGGTGCCAAGGGTCTGAAGCTGTCTTCAGTGCTCCTGGCAGGAGGGGCAGGTCCCTTGGCCTTTGTAAATCTGTCTCCTGCTCTGAGGCAAATGGAAGGGGTAGAAAATTTTCTCACATCTGCTTCTTGTTAGTTGCCTTCAGCCCAACAGCCCTCTGCCTGGGAGAAATAATCTGGGGGCATGTTCTGGTCTCCCGCCCCAGGGACAAGAGCCAACTTAGCTTTCCCGCTAAAATAAGAATGAGACACGCTTTTGTCAAATCATAAAGCAAAGTCCTTTGTTTGCTTATTTTTATTTGCCAGAAAGAGACAGAGAGACAAAGAAAACGAGGGAAAAGCACCCCCAGTGGGATGTGGTCATGCCGCAATCCCTTCTTCGTCTCTCCACTTCATCTGGATTTGGGCATGCATGCACGTGTGCCTGACGTGTTTTTCAAGCCCTAGAGCCAAGATTTAAACCATGGTCAGCCACGTGGGACTCAGCTCTCCAAACTTCTCCCTTTACCCCTGCCGCCAGCCTCTGTCACCGCGTCGACCCCGTCAGCAGGCATCTTTATCAAGGAGTGGACGAGGGGTGGCCTTGCCATCCCGTTCCTTAGCCCAGGACATACCCCAGGCCGGACAGTCCATCCCAGACCTGTGGAAAGTAGAAGCTGACGTGTCACAACATTCCCTTCCTTACCGAGAACACGCCTCTCCAGACAGGCCTCTCTGGGCCCTAGTTGTCCTGTCAACATTCTCACTGCCTGTCGAGAGGGGTGTAGGGACACTGGCTGAAGTAAAAGTGAAGGGCTGAGGGTGGAGATCCCTTTGCCCGTGGCTCCTTGGGAGCTGGGGTGAGTGGTCAGGGCAGCTGAGGCCGCTGTCTCTGAAGTCCCTGCTGACCGGCACGCTCACCCCACCTTGCTCTGCCCACCGAGGGCGGGTGCAGTCGTCACCTCGGTCAGGGCTGTTGACTGTCCCCAGAATCACCCAGGGGTAGGTGACCAGAGCCAGAGAACTGGTTTACTTATGGGAAGCCCTCACTACACTCACGCCTGCGCATGGCTGACTGCAAGGGTCCTGGGGAGACTTTCTGCCATCAGGCCTCGGCCTGGATGTGTGAGGCTTCTTCCAAGAGAAAAGATGGGCCCTCCAAGCCCATGGTGGGGGTGGCTCTCCCCTCCAAAGTGGGCACTTTCTACAGCAGTGCGAGTGTGGGGCTGACGAGGACAACAGTGATGTTAAAACAAGGGCCAGCAAGCAGCATAGTGGTTAAGGTGCTGGACTTCCACCTGGCTGACCACGGTTTGAGTCCCGGACCTGGAGGCTTGAAACTCACACTGAGCATGTGTGCATGCCCAAAATCCCGAGAGGAGAATGGAGGAGAAGGGACTGTGGTGTGGCCATCCCCCGGGGGGGTGATTTCTGTCTCTCTGTCTCTCCAGTGTGTGAATGCACCCTATCACAAAAATCTCGCAAGTAACAGCAACAATAAATGCAGCGTCAGAGGCAGGGCCCATCCCACATGTCAAGCTCCCCTGGTCTCTGAGCTGCTGCCCCAGTACGCAGGTACCGCTTAGCTTGGGATTTCTCCACACAAAGGCCCTGGCCTCCCGCAGACTTCCCTCCATTGTGTCCCCAGGCCTCCAGCCCTTCTAGAAGCCTTTGGGTTCAGCAGCTTCTCTGCATGGCAGGCTGTTCACGGGCTTTCAGGGTTGCCCACAGTGTTTCGTGGTCACAATGGCCCCTGAGGGCATATGGGGTGGGGCTGCCTAGGAGTCTGGGGGATTAATGGCCTACGAACCAGTCCAACAAAGGGCCCCAGGGCCGCCTTATCCAGGCTTTGCTTCTTTCTGAGGTTTGTAAGGAGCTTCCAGGCTGGCTCAGAGGGTGGGTGCCCTGGCTTGGTTCTGCAGGCACAGGGCCAGTGAAGAAGGGGTAACCCCCCCATGTGAACAGCAGCCAGGAGGCAGAGGTACGTGTGAGGAAACGCCCTGTGGGCCCAGGTAGTCAGTCCCTTAGGGAGATTCCCTTCCCTCAGTGACTGGGCTCTGCCTCCTACTGCAAAGAAGGAAAGAGGAGAGTAAGGAGAGTGACTGTCTGTCAGCCCCAGACCTAGCGTCAGTTTCAAGGCCTCCCAAGGGAGGGGGTGGCGCTGGTGTGGACAGCTAATGGCTCTTGTCCGAGGCTGGCTCTGCCCTCTGGAGGGAGCTCAGCAAGAAAACACCGTCTGCTCAGGGGCCTCACAAAGCCTGGACATCCCTGTGGTCTGGGCTCTGGCCACGCCCAGTCCTGGGAACCAACACATTCCAGCGAAAACAGAAGGAAGGGCTGAGGCTCTGCTGCGTCACTTCGGGGAGAGGTGGAGCAGCCTAAACCAGACGCTGGGGCTTGGCTGTGTGGCCTACAGAAAATCACTTAAGGGCTGAGCGCAGAGGCCATCTCCCAGAGTGGACACTGTGAACATGGCTGCTTCTAAGACCCTCGTGCACACACACGCATGTGCTGGACTCCCAGTGTGGCCGGCCCCACACCGGGGCCATGTTTCTCTTCCTCTCAACCAGTGCAATGCAGGTGTCATAGGGGCCCACTCCCCACGTCGCCCCCGTTATAGTCTAATCAGCGAGAAATAAGAGGACATCCAGACACAGCCAAATGTACTGGAGTTTATTAAGCTGGTGGCATGGGGGAGGGAGGGGACTCCTGTCTCAAAACCCCACAGCCCCGAGTGCAAGGTGAGGGGTGCTTATGAAGGCAGAACGCACCCTCTTCAGGCTGACCCGGCAGTCACAAGAACAACCACGAGAACAACAAGAGCGGTGGCTTTACAACGTAAAAGCAAGCCAAAGGCACCCCCAGGTGGACAAGCAGGCAGGTTAATCGTCCCTCAGGACACAGTGCAATCTTTTCTTTTTTGGAGAGGTTTTCGTTATAGGACGTGTGTGCTCACCAAAAAGACAAGAGTGAGAAATCACCCCCTAGGGGGATGGCCACTCCGCAATCCCTTCTCCATTCTCCTCTTGGGATCTTGGGCACACATTCACGCGGTGTGAGGTGGCCGGGACTCGTACCGTAGTTGACCAAATGAGAGTCCAGCGACATAGCCATTAGGCCAATGCTGGACCCAACACAATGGAATCTTACTGGTCTCCTTGGCTCAGGGCAAGGTCTGGTGACTGGACCTTATCTTAAGACAACTAGGAGGAGTGGGTGTAAAGACAGTAGGGGTGTAAAGACAGTAGGAGTGGGTGTAAAGACAGTAGGGGTGTTAATTCACTGTTTGCTCTAGACCAAAGAGGAAAAGGCAAGTTTCCAGTCATAGGAATCTAACAGTTTATAACGGAGGCGCTCCTCCAAGATGGAGTCACGCCTGCTTCGCTCCCATACCCTGGCCACAGCTCTCGGCCTGGGAGCCCTGCTCTCCTCAGTGTGCTGCCTGTTGAACCCTTTCCCTGGTTCATTCCTTTGGCTTGGGGTCCATGACAGTCCCCAACCAAACCCTCATTCCCTCCAGAAATGCTGCCCGTGTCGGCCATACTCATCGATTCTCCGTGCCCTCGGTTTACCCTGCCCCCTCTCTGGGCTCAACCTTGCCTGGCATGCTGTAAAACCTAATGTGAAACATTAATATTGTTTCTTTGTAAATACGCTTTCTTCAAATGGGGGGTATCTCCCACCTCTCAGTTCTCAGCTCTGCTTTCTGCACAGTGAGACTTGCACACAGTGAGTCACAGTGAATAGCCCCCCATGGCCTCATCCAGCCCCATCCCTTCGGGGCACGGGGTGGGGTTCAGGCCACAACACGGGTTTCCCAATAGCCAAATTGAAGTGCTTGCTTTTTTTTTTTTTTTTTTTTTTTTTTTGGAGAGGTTTTTGCTATAGGGCGCGTGCGCTCGCCAGACAGACAGAGAGAGACAGAGAGATAGAAAGCGAGAAATCACCTTCCAGGGGGGATGGCCATGCCACAATCCCTTCTCCTCCATTCTCCTCTCGGGATCTTGGGCACACACGCACACGCGCCCGGTGTAAGTTTAAGCCACTGGGTCCGGGACTCGAACCGCAGTCTACTATGTGGGAGTCCAGCGACATAGCCATTATGCTAACTGCTGGTCCCAAGTGCTTGCTTTTAAAAACTGTGAAAGAAATGAATTTTTTTGCAATGATGTTTTTTAAGGATGCTTTTTTAAAAAAAATTACTTTTCTTACATTTTTTACACTTAATCACTGTACATCCACACTACAAAATGAATCTTCCCAGTACGAATACACTGCATATCAGTCCACATCAAAGACATTAACATGCACATCACGGTCAACAAATAATTTTCCATTTTTGTGTCTGTTCAATGTTCCCCCCCCCCCCCCCCGTTTCCACCCTCCTCTCATAGTCTCTAGTTAAACAGTTGCTTTCCCTGTTTTCATACCTTGCAGTCTCTCAGATCCTGCCGTAGGGTGCAGACATTCTTCAGAGGGGTCTTGCTGCCTTGCAGTCTTCCAGTGCTTCTGATCATGAATCGATACATGGTTATTGTAAGAACGTAGGCACAAGTGCTCATGCTTCGGAGAGAACCTCTGGCAATGCGTGCCATGCATTCTTTCTGGTTGCTCCGTGGTGTCTTGTGTCCTGTCTCTAAAGAGGGGGCTGCTGGCCAGACTCTTGGGCGAATACTTGCCTTTTGATTAACATCTACTGGGGAAGTGTGTGCTGTTACTTGACTTCAGAGCGTGAGCCGGCTCAAGGAGCATGTCTTCCGAGGACAGCAGTGCTGAGACGTGGCAGCATGTAGTGGGAAGTTTGGGAACCGCCATTTAGAATTCACGAGAGCTGAAGCCGAGTCATAGTCCTCCTCATCAAGGCAGTGGGGAGATGAGACCGGCCCTGCCTGCTGCAGAGGGGGATTGGGAGGGTCCGTGAGACTGGGGACGGGAGCACACTCTAAAGTCTGTCTATGATCATTTGGTTTTGCAAAATGATTAGCATCTAACAGTTCCCTTGGGTTTCTGAGACAGTAGACTTGGAGATTCAGTCCTAAGAGTTAGAATTCCCTTCTCTTGTCATTAGGTGAATGCGTGTGCACATGCATGTGCATACACATGCACACACACACACACACACACACAGAGCAGTCCCATGGAGGAGCAGCTGTGAGCTTTGCAGATGGACGTGGGCAGGTTTCCTGTGAAAGCCATCTGGAGTATGGACTCTGGAGAGGTTTTTTTTTTGTTTTTTGTTTTTTGTTTTTTGTTTTTGCTATAGGGCGTGTGTGCTCGCCAGACACAGAGAGAGACAGAGAGACAGAAAGCGAGAAAATCACCCCCCAGGAGGGATGGCCACGCCGCAATGCCTTCTCCTCCATTCTTCTCTTGGGATCTTGGGCACGCACGCACACGTGCCCGATGTAAGTTTTAAGCCACCGGGTCCGGGACTCAAACCATGGTCGACTACATGGGAGTCCAGCGACATAGCCATTACGCTAACTGCTGGTCCCTGGAGTATGGACTCTGAAAGTGGTCGGCTCTTGTGTCCAGGGCCCTCGTGACCTACAGGAAGAAGAGCGTGAACTAAAACCACCTGGGCCAGGCATCCCCACAGCCAGGCCACAGGCAGCAGTCTACTTTCCCTTCAGGCACCTGTGGAGGGAACTCTGATGCCTTTGGGCCCTGCCCTGCTATGTTTCTGGTGGTGCCCTTAGGGCTGCTGTGCAGGGCGAGGGCAGGTCAGCGGGTGGGAGGTTGGAAGGCTGGGGACAGGTGTGCCTGGCAGGAAGAGGGAGGAGGGAAGGAGAGAAAGGCCTGCCGTCTGTCAGCTCTCCATGGTCGTGTTTCTGGCATCATCACACCTTCCAGTTTGCCTCTGCCAGGCCAGACACCTCAGTGAGCAGGACTGCGTGGACCTCTGCCACACGGTGGTCTCATGGTGCGGATGCTGGGCCTGGCATGGGAGAGGTGGGGTGCCTGTGAGGGGCAGCTTGCTGTGGTCCCTTCTCTGGGCTCTGCATTGTGCAGGTTTCTTCATGGACACAGCCCTTGAGGGGTGGCGGGGAATCGGGGTGTGGCTGGAGGATCTACTTTCTTCTCTGGGGCCTTCTCAGGTGTGGGCTAGCCAGCTGCTTTGATCTTTCTCCCACCTCTCCAGCCTGTCCGGAGTTTCCTTCCTTTCTGAGAGACAGTGGGCTCACTGAGTAAGACGCTGGGCTTCCAGAAGCTGAGCCTAGGTCCTGCCCAGCTCGGAATCATTACCGGACATGTCATCGAGCCTCCCATGGTGGCAGGAATAGCACTGCCTCAGTAGGTTGAGAAGACCTGGTTTACTCACATGCACAATGTTCTCAGATCAGTGCCTGGCATGCTGATGTGCTACCCTCTGTGTTAGATGTGAGTTTATCGTCACCTTAGGTGGCCGCTGTCTCCTACCCACCCTGCATGCAGATCACGTGAGAGTCATTCACCCCCCCCCTCGACTCCTCCCTTCATTTTCAGCAAGGTCATGTTCACTTAAAGCCATCACTCAGGTCTGGGCAGTTCCATGGCTCTCGTGTGCTTTCCTGTTTTGTCATTGTGAAAGAAAAGCATGAAAAATTTGGAGGACAGCCAGGAAGAGCGAGGTCTGAAGAGAGACAGACCTGGGACCAGCAGTTAGCGTAATGGCTATGTCCCTGGACTCCCATGTAGTCGACCACGGTCTGAGTCCCGGACCCCACAGCTTAAACTCACACCAGGCGCATGTGTGTGCGTGCCCAAGATCCTGAGAGGAGAATGGAGAAGAAGGGATTGTGGTGTGGCCATCCCCCCGGGGGGTGATTTCTCACTTTCTGTCTCTCTGTCTGTCTCTGTCTTTCTGGCGAGCGCACGCGCCCTTTAGCAAAAACATCTCCAAAAAAAAAAATAAAGAAAGAAAAAAGAGAGAGAGAGAGACTTGGTTCGAGTTCTGGTTTGTCTGCGTCCCTTCTGTGTGACCTTGGGTAGATTATTGCTTCTGAGGAGTTCAGGTGGAAGCTAATGATATTATGACTTAGGTTTTGTTTTTGGGAGAATTCAAAAGATGCATGTCAAGATTTAGCACAGTGTCTGGAACATGGTGAGCACATAAGAAGCAGCAGTTTTTCTTTTTTATTTGTTTGTTTGGTTTTTGCCATAGGCACATGTGTGCACCAGAGAGAGGCAGAGGGGGGACAGTGAGAAATAACCACATGCACCTGGCATGAGTTTCAAGCAACCAGGTCTGGGACTCGAACTGCAGTTAGCCACGTGGGAGTCTGGCACCTTAACTACCATGCCACCTGCTGGCCCAACAAAAGCAGCAGTTTTATAATAGTTCATGCCCAGCCTTCCTCTTTGTGTTTGCTTTCTTTGCATTTCAGCAGGGCTGCACTGAACCCATTCCTGAAGGTTGAGCCACCTCTTCACTCTTTCCCCAAATTAATAGATGCTTTGGAGCACCATGACCCCCCAGTTATGGCCTTTGCTGGCTTTTCTCTTGCAGCCAGGCGCCACTCCAGGGTCCGGCCCAAGGTGACTCTTCTGAACTGTGCCTCCCCAACGACCACAGACAGCCGACCGTCCAATGAGATGGCCCTGACCCCACTGACTGAGCAGGAGGGGGAAGCCTACCTGGAGAAGTGTGGTGGTGTTCGGCGGCACACGGTGGCCAACGCCCACTCGGACATCCAGCTGCTGGCTGTGGCCACCAGAATGCACTCAGGCTTAGGCGAGGGGGCTGGCAGCGAGGACGAGTGCCTGCTCCTGCCGCCTCGCTTCCTCCCGCCCCACCGGCAATGTTCCAGCGAGCCCAACATCACTGACAGCCCTGACGGGATGCGGGAGGGGGCAGGGGCTGGCCAGGCGGGCTCGGAGCTGAACTGTGCATCCCTGAGCTGAGCTGCAGCCTCCAAGACTTCCCAGCTCCTGCTTCACAGCCAAGACAGGACACCTTCGTCCCTGTGGATCACCAAGGGCTCTTCCTGTGGGCAGAGCTTCCTGAGTTCTCTCGGTGCAGGCCTGGTCCATGTGCTCTTGGCAGAAACCCTGGTTGTGAACCTCTTCGTTTTGGTGTGACCACCTGTTCGCTGCACAGAGACCCAGCCACCTCACATTCACTTTCTGACGTGCAGCTCTGCCTGCCCGACTCCAATCCCCCTCTCTGGGTTGTTTCCTCTCAGACGTTGGACTGTTCAAGCCTCTAACTCTGTATACCAAGGCCCTTGCCATTAGTGGAGTAGTTTTCCTGGACCACACTTAAGGCGACCAAGAATGTGCCTGTCCCTGGGGTCCCTCTCTAGGTTCCTGTATGATGCAGAGACATGGATGAAAAGCAGATGAAAGCTTCCCCTTTCTGTGTGGAGTAGCAGCAGGTGCAGCCACTGTGGGCATAGCTCCGGAATGTGCCTTCCTTACTCCGATTGAGAATCACTAGGAAAGAGTGCCCCCTGGTGGGGAGGGTTCGCCCTGTCCTGTGTTGGGCCTTGGCTTTGGGCCCAGGAGGGCTGCAAGGATGGAGCAGCCCAGCCTCCCCTGGGCCTCAGCAGTTCTCTCAGGCTTCCTCCCAAGCGCAAGGAACTAACCTCCAAAGGAGTAGTACTGCCTTAATCTCTCTCTCATTCCAGAAATGGACCGTTTTCCTACTGTGAGTGTAAGGGACTGGCTGATACCAATTAGCCTGTATCTGGACTTGAATTTTAAAATTTGTGACATTTTTAAAAAGTCACTTGCAAGTATTTGCACGTAGGGTCTTGCACTGTTCATTTCGAGTGGGCCGTGACTTCTAATGCAAAGTGAGCAAGCCCAGGGGAGGAGGCTGGAAGCTGTTCAGGATAAAGTAACTGGTAGGCAGGGCCCACTCCTAGCTGCTGGTCTCCGGAAGCAGCGGACTCCAGTCCAGAATGGCCTGTGTCTGCGAGAGTCGTGTTTGTAGGGCTTTAGAAAATGCTGAGGGGGTGAGGGTAAGCAGGAGCGGAGACCTTGAAGCTCCCCTAAGCCTCAGTGACATTCCCTTCCTGGGTTAGATCTGAAATATGACTGAAGTTGTGCTTTTGATGGCTTGTAATTTGAAAATTTTGTTGAAGATTTATTTCATTTTCGTTCTTCCAAGAAAATAAATAGTGGGAAAAAAATATTCAAAGGAGTTCTGAATTTCAAATCACAGCAAATCTCTGTGTATGTATTGGATAAAGTCTGCAAATTTTCAAACAAATGGAACATCAGTAGGTAGCAACAGAATTTAACTGATGGCTTCTGTCCTTGCCAGTAACCGCAGTACGTGCCTGAGCCTCGCTCATCGATCCCGTCAGAGGAATGAATCAAGCTCGGGTTTGCTTTCTCAGTCTGTGAGGTTCGCTGCCTTTTCCATATAATATACCTGACGGGGAAAGCAGCCATCAGTTAAATAAGCAAGCTCTCAGGTGAGGTGGAAGCGTTGGCATGGGCCCAGTGCACGCAACTGCTGGTGACTGTCAGCGGGCTCACAGCTTTACCTGGTATTTGAATGGCGAGCACTTCATGAAAATGTGGATGTGCAATGGGCATTCCAGCATCAGAGATACCGAGAGCAGTGGTTGTTGGTTTTTTTTTTTTTTTTTTTTTTTTTTTTTTTTTTGAGAAGTTTTTGCTATAGGGCATGTGCACTCGCTAGACAGACAGAGAGAGACAGAAAGCGAGAAATCACCCCCCATGGGGGGATGGCCACGCCGCAATCCCTTCTCCTCCATTCTCCTCTCGGGATCTTGGGCATGCATGCACACACACCCAGCGTGAGTTTAAGCCACCAGGTCCGGGACTTGAACTGCAGTCGACTACATGGGAGTCGAGCAACACAGCCATTACGCTAACTGCTGGTCCCCAGGTTGTTGTGTTTTTAACCACTTTCCTTCCCTCTATGAGAGGAAGCTTCATTTTCATTATTTATGCTAGGATTTTCCTGTGGCTGAGGGTTAATGACAGGAAACAGTCCTGGCTCGCAACTCTGAGTGAGCTCCCACACCAAAACCCTTTCGTGCTGTCTATTTCCAAAATGGATTCAGTAAATGTTGTTCTGTACGTGCCGCCCTGGCCCTGGTGCGTCTGAGCTGACTGCAGGTGCAGCCCCCGCGTGTCCTGCCGAGGCTCCCTGCACCTGCACTTCCACTGCGTGTCCCTGTTCCTGTTGCCCCCACTCCAGAGTTAGGCAGCGGTAACACCCAGTTGGTTTCCCGTTTTCTTTGCCCTCCTGGTCTGTGTTGGTAAGTCATTTTCTGGAGAAACTGCCTGTCTGTGGAGCTTAGAAAATTCTGAAAAATATCTGAGAAGCCAGGGCCTCTTCTAAAACCCAGTGTGTCCAGCCCAGAGGGAACACTTGCCATCCTTACCCTCGGACAGTGTGCCTGCGGGAGGTCTCACACATTCTCCCATTCTGGCTGGCAAGGAAACTCATCACTCATCCTCTGGGCGCAGACTCCCAGGGTGACGCAGCAGCATTAGGGAGCCCTCTGGAGGCTCAGTTAGAGCCCATGACAGGGTGTGAACTGAATGTCACTCGTCCTGTGGGAGGCGGGGTCAGGCCATTACCATGGTGAGCAGTGCTGAGCCCTGCCTCAGGGGCTCAGTGTCGCTGACGGCCACGTGGCTGCCCCACTGTCTGACCCCATGCACTCTCCAGCCAGCTGGGACTGGCGGAGCCTCACGGTGCCAGGTGCCTCTCCGGTGCTCGGGACATGCCAGCGACCAAGGTGCCTGAGGTCTCGGAGCTCCTGTCCAGTGGTGGCAGACATGGAGACAGTGCACGCATTCAAGTAACGAGTACCAGGTAAGACGGATGGCACAGGGCCAGTGACTATGAGTGACCACAGGGAGGGTGGCTGCAGAAGGTTGCTCTACGAGTGGACTCGAGCTGGGACCTTGGTGACAAGAGCCAGCCTTCCAGCTCGCCTTCATCTCCGCCTTCTGCAGTGACCAGCTGCCATCAATTTAGTGGCTTAATATCCTCTTGCACCCCCATAGGGTAGAGTCTGGCCGGAGCTCCATGACTGAAACCACGGTGGCATCAGGGCCACGTGATTTCTGGATGCTCTGAGTGCTAATCCCTTCCTCGCTTTTGCAGCTTCATACTCCTTGGCTGGCAGCCACCTTCTTCCACCTTCAAAGTGAGCAGCAGAAGGCCGGGTGGGCCGCTCTCACTGCGACCCCTGCATTCTGCCCCCTCCACTTCTAAGGACCCTGTGACTGTCCCGAGCAATCTGGGTAACCCAGGATAGCCTCTCATCTCGGATCCTTAGTCACATCTGCCCAGTCCCCTTTGCTCACAAGCTCTGCCCCAGACTCTGGGGATGAGGGTGCACTTTGGGGAGGGCTCGTCGTTCTTACACACAAGCTGCAGCATTTGATTCCTCTGCTGAGGACTTTGTGGGCAGCTGCCCAGGAAACTGGTACCCTACTTGCCCGTCTATGGGTACATCGTGGTGAAGACTCAGGGGAGAAGCAGGAAAGCAAGACTGGAGCCTGCTCCAGACGGTCTGCTGGGGCTCACACACCCTGTGGCCTCCTGTGCCCGGCCTCGTTCACTTCTGTCATTTCTGTGGTTTCTGTGGAGAGCAGCCAGTCCGAAGACATGTGGCCCGTAGACACACGCAGAAACGCGTCCGTAAGCTCCTCTAGCAGGGTGGTGAGAAACATCTCTGTAGAAAAGCAGTACCTGCCTGCTGTCAACGGTTGTCTTCTTGTTGGTGTTACCCATACCTCGGTACTGCCCAGTATCAGCTAAAGGAAGTCACGTGCCCAGCTGCCATCAATTTATCAGATTGTCCCCCAAAAACGATCAGAGAAATTATATGGCGCCAGTCATTTTCACATCTTCAGACGATTTACATCCAACAACAACTGGCTTTGCATTCCGATTCCTCCTCCCCTATTCTCTTTGCATCCCATTTTCCCCTTCCCCATTCTCTGTCCCTTAAAAGAATAAACCTGAGGCTGGTTCTGGTTCTGGTCACTACTTCTCCATCAGAGAAGCTGTGCCCACCCGATCCTCGCATTTCTATACTCGTGTGTCTTTGTGTGTTTGCGATTGCGTCTATCTCGAATCCACAGCCTTCCCCACTCAGAAAACACGTTCATGCCGAGCCGGTCCCAGCAGTCCCCCTGCTGTGACATACACCAGCTAGATGGATGAGGTGACTTTTGCCGTTGACATGTCCCTGGTGGTGCTGAGCGCGCTGTTGTAAATAGGGTGTCGCCATGCTGTGACCTCTCCTCCTCGACTTCCTGAGTAGCTGAGACCACAGGTGTGCACCACACCAGCCATCGGGTGGAGTGAACCTGGACCCAGGACCTCAGGCCTCCCATGTGGCCTCAGTGTGCCAAGCAGCACTGTCCAGTGTGTGCTACCATGATTGGTAGTAAACCTTTTCTTTTCTTTTTCCTTTAATGTGAGAAAGAAGAAAGAGAGACGAGGAAAGGGAGAGTGACAGGTATTTTTCAAAAGGGTGTTGCTGAGTTGCCCCAAGCTCCCAGTTAGGCATGATTCCAGGCACACAGCTGCACCTGGTGAGTTCAGCTCAGCCTGGGACCTGTGTCCGGGTCCCACGTACCCTCTACACTCCCCAGGTGGTGGCACTGCCAATGTGCTACTGCAGCTTGCAGCGACCCTCTACAAGGGCACAGTTCTCTGGAGTTAACTGCACGTACATGAATGTGGAACTGCCTGTCTGCAGAGGTCTCCCTCCCTCCTTGAACTCAGCACATGTAGAACATCGACTCCGACTCCTCTTTCCTCAGCCTCTGGAAATCACTACAGGCCGAGCAGTCCTAATCAGAGCATCTGCAGTGTGAGAAGTTACAAGGCCAGGATACCGTAGTACAGTCGTGAAGTCAACGTGGAAAAATCCACGCCTGATCTCATGTGCCAGTTGACAGAAAAAATGCTGCGATACCAAAAGCGTTGTACAAAATTTTCTTTGGCTACGTATACAAAGTGTGCGTCAGATGTAGGTAGCTTTTTAGACCTGGGTCTCGTCCTCAAGATACCTCATTATGTACACGCAAATATTCCAGAACCCAAAAAGCAAACATAATCTGAAGCATCATTGGCCCCAAGCATTCTGGATCAGAAAATGCAGCCTATGCTGTACCTTCTCTGCTGAGCAGATTGTTTCAGAAACCTGACCTAACTCGGGCCGTGCGGTTCTGGTCCTGCGCCTGGCCTGTCTCACTAAAGCACGGATGGTTCTAGATTCACCCATCTGGTACGTGCGTCAGAACTGCCTTCCTAGGAACACTATTTGTGGTCGTGGTCAGGGCTTGGGGTCAGGGTTAGGATTAGGTGGTGTATTTAGGGTTAGGGTTAGGGTTAGGGTCAGGGTTAGGATTAGGTGGTGTCTTTAGGGGTCAGAGGTGGGTCTGAGAGGGGGACTCCCTGTGCCACGCTGCACCCAGTAGAGGGCCAGGGAAGCTAAGCCAATGCCTGGATCTCCGACCACCACCTGCCTGATATGTGTTTTTTTCCTTTTTTTTTCTTCCAAAACAATTAGAGCTCTAGGCCCTTTACCCTCCCCACTCCCACTCACAATCCCCCCAAATAAGCAACAACTGAAAACTTGTGAGACAGTCACCCAAAGAAATCACAAAACAAACACAATTTCACGATAGCCCCCTACAAAGCAAAACTGTCCTACTGGGACGGCCCCCTCTCAGGGTCAGGAGAAGCAGGAGTAAGAGTCCATGGGATTGGAGGGGAAGAGGGGTGGGGAGGCCAGGAGAGGAGGAGGCAGAGTGAGCTTCCTCTTGCTCAGGTGTGATTCTGCCCTTTTGTAAGTAGGACTGTTCACCAGAAGTGTGCACAGACACCAGCTGCGCAGACCGGCTCCCAGACCCACGTGATGAGAGGAGAAGCCTGGCACCAGGGCCATCTTCTTTGGTGTTGGGACAGCTGCCACCAAGCCCTGGTTTCTGCCACATGGGCCAGGAAGCAGGCGGGATGGGGAGAACCACACTGGGCTCTGACAGTGGGGCCATCACTCCTCCCTGTCCCCAAAAACTTACCCCTGAGGAGCTCAGGAATTGGTTCACAACAAATCAATTCTCCATTGGAGCCTCCTGACCTGCCCTTCCTGCCTACAGTTGGCCCAGGGGTGGTGGTGGAGGGTTTTTCTACAAGGGGCAGCATGACTTGCTGGTGTAAGGTGGATTTGTTCAGATGGATCTCTGAGCTGGGGAGGGTGTAGGAGAATGCAGGGTTGGTGGAGAGCAAGAGGCTAGTCTCTAAGTGGGACACAGATGGACAGGAGGACGGCATTGTCAAGGCTCTCCGACCTACAGCTTGACCTCTTTTTGTTGGAAGCAGAAAAAAACATCACGCGGAATTAAACATTTCCTGCAACAAGATGCACTACAGTTCTCCCAAGGTATGCCTCAAAAAAAAAAAAAAAACACCAAGAATTTCTGTCTACCTACCAAGGAGGTGGAGTCTGGGGCTGGAGAGACTGGAAGTGGGGTGGGGGTCAGAGATGACCCCCCCTCAGAGTCCCTTGCTGGCCAGAGGCTTCCAGTGGGAGCTGCTGCCTGCGGCCTAGAAGGACTGTCTGTGAAGAGAGGCAGGACTAGGAATTAGCAATAAAAAGGTGGGCTCCAAGGGGGAAAAAAAAAAGCCACAAAGAATTTCTATCTTCGTACCAAGGAGGTGGAATCTGGGGCTGGAGAGACTGGAAGTGTGGTGGGGGTCAGAGATGACCCTCCCTCAGAGTCCCTTGCTGGCCAGAGGCTTCTAGAGGGAGCTGCTGCCTGCGGCCAGGAAGGACTGTCTGTGAAGAGAGGCAGGACTAGGAATTAGCAATAAAAAGGTGGGCTCCAAGGGAAAAAATAAATAGAAGCCACAGAGAATTTCTATCTACCTACCAAGAAGGTGGAGTCTGGGGCTGGAGAGACTGGAAGTGGGGTGGGGGTAAGCGGTGACCCCCCCTCAGAGTCCCTTGCTGGCCAGAGGCTTCTAGTGGGAGCTGCTGCCTGCGGCTTGGAAGGACTGTCAAGGAGGTGGAGTCTGGGGCTGGAACGACTGGAAGTGGGGTGGGGGTCATCAGAGATGACCCTCCCTCAGAGTCCCTTGCTGGCCAGAGGCTTCTAGAGGGAGCTGCTGCCTGCGGCCAGGAAGGACTGTCTGTGAAGAGTATAGTACTGTATTAAGAAGTTTATATTCACACACAGCAGAAGATCTCTTTGAGATTTGGATGAGACGGATCTAAGTGAAATTTGACAATTAGTTTTAGAAGACAGCAATGGAATAGACATTTTTTAAAATTTATTTTTGGCAAAAATGAGACTTTAAATCAGTTTTCAGTGGAGTTTATAACAGTAATAAAGGGTTGATAACAAATGGGCCTGTGGGAACAGTGGATGTTATAGTGCTTATGTTGCTGGACTCTCATGTAGTTGACCACATTTTAAATCCTGGACTGGGTGGCTTAAGACTCATGCTGGTATGTGTGCATGCCTTCCCAAGATCTCAAGAGGAAGAATGTAGGAGAAGGGATTGCAGCTTGGCTGTCTCCCTTGTAGGGTGATTTCTTGCCTTTTATCTGTCTCTCTGGTGAGGACTTGTGCCTATAGGGAAAAATATCTCTCAAAAACAAACTAAAAACAAATAAACTTCTGATTGGTATGAGGCATTATCTTGTCACATCATACTTGTGTGTGTGTGTGTGTGTCCTCAGTGCATAATATCTACACACAGGACTAGTTATATAGCACAGGGTATCTGAAGATGCTCAATCCGAGTAAGGCTGTTTAATAGAATGAAATCTATTAATATATATTATATATTCTATAAGAAAACAGATTGAGGGGCCTGTGGTGGTTAAGGGTGTTGGACTCCCACATGGCCTACTGCAGTTTGAGTCCCAGACCTGGTGACTTGCTTTCTAACTTTCCTCCTCTTTTTCTCTCTGTTCAAATTAAATAAATGAATAAAATGAAAGTAATTCTTTTTTTTTTTTGGAGAGGTTTTTGCTATAGGGCGCGTGCGCTCGCCAGACAGACAGAGAGAGACAGAGAGATAGAAAGCAGGAAATCACCCCCCAGGGGGGATGGCCACGCCGCAATCCCTTCTCCTCCATTCTCCTCTCGGTATCTTGGGCATGCACGCACACGCGCCCGGAAAGTAATTCTTAATAAAGAAAACAGGTATATTTTTTTTGTAAGAGAGAAGGATTTTTGCTACAGGAACAAGTGCTCACCAGAAAGGGAAAAGCAGAAAAACAGAAAGCGAGAAAGCACACCCTGGGAGGGTGACCAGGATACAATCCCTTCTTCTCCATTCTCCTACTGGCATTTAGGCACACACACACATTCTGGGCTCACACCCAGTATGAGTTTCAAGGTCTGGGACTCAAACCACACTGGACCACATGGGAGTCCAGTAATGTAACCATTACACCATCTGCTGGTCCCAAAAGGTTAAAATTTTAACCTGGAAAGTAGATGACAATTCTGTCAAACACTAGAGTTACAGCACCCACTTTAGTGCACAGTTCCACCCCTTCCACCTTCATGCATGACATGTTAACAGTACTTAAAGATAAATGAGACACTTGTGACAACCACATTGCTATGAACATAGTGCACACATTTTCTTGTCCTAAACATGTAACTTGTATCTTACTTTTATTTTTTAAAGCTGAAAAAATTGATACTGTTGGTAAACTGCACTCATTCATAACCTGTGCCACAGGAAGAATGGCAAAGTTATTTATTCAATTATCTTTTTATAATTATGACAGAAATGTTCAAGAGATACAGAAGCCTTGGGATGGCATAGGCCCAGTTGTAAGCCTTCAGGTAACTTCAGACATGTTAGCTGCTGCACATCAAAAAAGTCTAAGGAAACATTCTAGAAACTCAGCATTTCAGGCTAATTATAAATGCTTCCATAAATAAAATTTTAATTAGGACTCAAAAACATTTTATTCATAGCAATTCTTGTCATATTGTATAGGAATGGTAATTGAAATAAAGGAAGGTATGCATAATGTGTACTTATATTACAATTACACATACACACACACACACACACACACACACATATAATGCCATTTTTCCATTTCCAATAAAAACACCATAAAATGCAAGCAAAGTGTCTCAAAAACACTGAAAAATTAAAAATTAAAATCCTCATTCAGCCCTTCACATTCCAAAATAAAATAATAGCAGTACAAAAGCCCACTGTATATATTGTCATTATTTATGGCCTGGCCCTCCATGTTATATATTACAACAGTACAATTTCTATTTTAATATGCTGTGCCCAAAACTGTCACGGAAATATTAATAACTACCTTCAAAACGTGAATAGCTGGTTTTCATTTTTTAAGAGAGATTTTTCTTTAGAGAGTGTGTATGGGAGTATTAGGCTGTCATGCCTGGGAGTATGTGGCTGAGGGAAAAGGAGAGATGGCAGAGGCTGGTGGTCATGGGGCTTTTTCTGGAGGATGGAAATGGCTCTGAACTTTGTGGTAGCTGATGCCCCTTCCTCTGCTGCCACTTGTGTCTGGACTGCAATGAGGTAATGGCTGCTGTGATGGCTCCTGGATGGTTCAATGACTGGGGCTGCTTTTCAGCAGCCAGAAGCCTGCCAAAGGTGGCAGAGAATGGGGAGGAGAATCATCCTCAGAAGGGCCGTCCCATCTATTTCCTCCTGAGCTTGAGCCAGGCGGGGTGCAGCAGCAGCAGTTGGGAGGTTCAAAACTGGACATGTCCCCATTGCTGCACTGTTGGAGGACCAGCTCTCTGAGGGTCTCAGCCCTGGAAATACTGACTCCCTCCTTGGAGCTGTTCGTTGACATATGTTCTTCTCCTCAGTCTCTTCCTGCCCCCACTCCAGTTGTGGGCAGTGCCACCACTGTGCATAGACCGACTTTCAAGCCAGCTGCTCTGCCCGAGCATGCCACTTATGCTAGACACAACGGCTTTCCTCAAGCCACCGTGTCTGCCTGAGCACACAACTTCCGCCAGAAACAACAAGCAGCGCGTGGCGCCTGCCGCTGCTGCTGCCGGACCACCCTGCCGGATCCCTCCCGCCGCCGCCACTGCCACCGCAGCGCAAGGCGTGCCTTCCCCTCAAAACCACTTCCGCCCAAACATGTAGCTTCATTGCCTTGGACCAAATCCTCCACTTCCGCCCTAACTTGCTGCCCTCCTTTGCGCATGACACTCCTGTCCTAAAAAACCACTTCCACTGGAACCGCTGCTTCTGCTTGAGCAGGCTCTTCCACGTTCACTTGGAGGAATGTGGAGCAGCCGAGTCAACATTCAGCTGAGGAGTCAGGTCAAGGTTTATTTATGTATTTATTTTATTTACAGCTCAAGGTTTAAAGCAAAGACGAAGAGGAGGCAAGAAACTCGCCACTCCCACCAACTCCAGTGAGCGGGCTCCCCAACAGCACCTCCCCCACTTCGCTGCTTCTCACAAGGTCGGAGAGCGTCTCTGGGCAGGGGCTGCCGATGCGTCTCACCTGAGCCGGGTCTCACCTTATAACAGCTGAATTCACTAGCTCTCAGTGTGCCTGCAGCTTCTGAGAGGAGAGAGCTGAGAGCCCTTGCATCCAGACGCCGAAGTGTGTATTCCTGGTAATATTTTATTTTTCTTCTAGAGAGATTTTTGCTATAGAGCATCTGTGCTGATGTAATTATTATGTAATCCACTGGTCCCCTCTTAGTACTTTGAGTAGGCATGCCCAGTGTGTTTTAAGCAGTGTGGTACAGGACAAGAATCAAAGCCAAATACTGGGAAGTCCAGCGATGGAACCCATAAGCCATATGCTGTTCCCAAGGTTAACTGTTTTTATTACATGATGCTTACAGCCATTTATGATGAAATTTGTCGAGGGCAGGGAGTGGGAAAGAAGCCACCTTTCTGGAACTCAAAGTGAAGTTGGCCATGTGGGAGTCCAGCATCCTTAACCACCACACCACCTGCCGGCCCCGTATAATTTTTTTAAATTTTCTTTTTATTGTCATAGGATGCTTACACTCACCAAAGAGGAGAGAGAGAGAGAGAGAATGAGAGGGAGGGAGAGAAAATGAGAATCACCCCCAGGGGTATGGCCACACCATAATCTCATGTCCTCCATTCTCATCTTGAGATTTTGACCACATACACACATGTGCCTGGCATGATTTTTGACCCACCAGGAACAGGGCTCGAACCATAGTCAGCCATTTCAGAGTCCAGTGTCTTAACTTTGGTACTGCCTGCTTGTTCCTAGCATTGTATAATTCTTATTTTGGGACAATATACATGTATATTATATTTGGTAAGTCTTTTGTTTTGTAAGTGTCCTGGTTGCATTTTATCCTTGTCTCCCTTTACGTTCATAAGGTGGGTTTTAGGACAGAGGTGCTTGTTGTTTTCACAAAGAATGTATATAACATTTTTATCATATATAAAATGGTTATTAAGTTTGAATCACTAGATGTGGAAGTTCGCCGTAAATTATGATTGAGCTGAATAAAGTATAGATTCAGTTTAATTAAAAATTTTTTTCAGAGCTTGGTGGCGCTCTTGAGAAAGAGAGAGGGAGAGAGAGGGAAAGTGGGAAAACGCAGGTGTTGTGTGTCTCTCAATCTGCTGGGTCCACTACTCAAACCATGTATTTGGCAATATTGGATCCAGCCAGTTTAACCACGAGGCCATAGCCTGGCCCCAGATTCAGTGTAATCTTTTGGGGGCAGGGACATAGGCTTTTTTTCTTTTCTACAACTGCCATAGTTGTTCATGAGTAGCCGTGTGTTTAGAAGCCTTTTTATGCCAGTGCCCTATGTTTTGTATTTAATAGTTTCCCAAGCTAGACTATTTCTATTTTCAAGTGATTTGATACATTTATTCATGAAGAGCTATGTCTGTAATACAATCAAGTATATTTGGTTCCTGGTATTCTCAATTATATTTTAGATCTAATATGGTTTTCTGGGTGAATAAATAACTCAGTTTGTTTTATTACACAAATAAAGCACAGATCCCTTGTATTATTAGCTTTGAGACCAGCTACATTAACATAATTAATGTACTTAAAAATTCAACTTAATTTGGAAACATTGTAGAGTTTAGGTGCCCAATAATCTTTAAAAATATTCTAAAAGTTATTTTTTAAAGGTTTTTTCCATAAGGCATATGCCCTCGTGGATAGATAGAAAGACAGTGAGAGCGAAAGTGAGAAATCACCCTCCAGGGTGGAGGCAATGCTGCAATCACTTCTTCTCTTAAATTTTTGGAAACACGCACACGTACCCAGTGTGTTTCCAGTCAAAAGGTCTAGGACTCCAAACATGGTTGGGAATCCAGCACCTTAACCTGTATACCACCTTCTAGACTCGAAAGCTAAATTATTTTTTTCTACAAAGCATAGGAATATGTAAAATCATTCATAGAAGATCCTGACATTTTTGTTTCTTTATCACATTTTGTCAAGCTTTACTGTGGTAATCATCCTTGTCACAGATTCTGTTCACCTTCTTGTTTTCTTTTAATATTTTTTCTTCCTTTTTAAAAATAATAATTTCTTTATTAGCTTTATTTTTCAGTTTTGACCAGAGAGAGAGAGAGAGAGAGAGAGAGAACAAGCGTCTAGGTCTGGGACTAGAACTGTGGTCTGCCATGTGGGAGTCCAGCACCCTTATCCACCATGCTACCTGCCAGCCCCCGAATGTTTTTTCTTAATGACAAATATTTAATCATACTACTACTAAAAGATATGTCTGGAAACAAAAGAATTCTTCGGAATGATTGATTCAGTCACAATTAATCAGTTTGTATTTTTCCCCCCCAAGGCACTGTTTTGAAGATGTTCATGTAGTAATTGAAATAGAGTCGCTAAAATGTGAGTTTCTCCCCTGCTCTAAGGTTATCATCTTTTTTTTTTTTTTTTTAATTTTTTTTTTTAGAGGTTTTTCACTATTGGGCGCATGCGCTCGCCAGACAGAGAGAGACATAGAGAGAGAAAGCGAGAAATCACCCCCCAGGGGGGATGGCCACGCCACAATCCCTTCTCCTCCATTCTCCTCTTGGGATCTTGGGCACGCACGCACACACGCCCGGTGTGAGTTTTAAGCCACCGGGTCCGGGACGCGAACCGTGGTCGACTACATGGGAGTCCAGCGACATAGCCATTACGCTAACTGCTGGTTCCTAGGTTACCATCTTTTTTTTTGAGAATTATTTTATTCAATTTTTATTGATTAATTTATTTTAATTTGACCAGAGAGGGGCAGAGTGAGAGAGAGAAAGAGACAGGAAAAGTGAGAAAGTAAGCTGCCATGTCTGGACTTGAACTGTGGTCAGCCATGTGGGAGCCCAGCACCCTTAACCACTACACTACCTGTTGGCTCCAGGTACTACCTTTTCATAGATTGAATCCAGGATGCAATTTTAACTTGAGAAAAAAATTAGTTTACACATGGGTTATTACTTGACCATGAAACATGTAAAAGACATTTATCTAAAATTAAGTATTAGTCTTCATTGTTTATTTTTTGTGTCTTAAAAGCTCTTATTAAAAATCAGGTCTCAGGACCAGAAGATGGCATAGTGGTTATGTTATTGGACTCCAACATGGACAACCATGATTTTAAGCCGGGAGTGTCTGTGTGCATGCCCAAGATCCCAGGAGAAGAACGGAGTAGAAGGGATTGAGGTGTGGCTATCTCCCCTGGGGGTACTTTCTTTCTTTTTCTCTCATTGTCTTTGTCTCTCTCTCTCTGACAAGTACATGGGCCCTAAGGCAAAAACCTCTAAAAATCAGGTCTCACTAATACAGTCAGTTATTAGTAATTAATAGAATAAGTAGTTGTTTTGAAAGTATATTTTAAAATAAAGCTTTTTTTCATGTGGCTTGTGTTTACACAGATAATGCAGAAATTTTGTAGCTCCTAGTTTTCTTTCATTTTAAATCTTAGTATGTGTCAGATGTCTTATTAACATCTGATATAATTTGTGACAGGTAATGATTCGATACCAATGTGTCGTTATTAACTAAAGTCTGTATTTCACTTGGTTTACCTTAGTGGTACCTTTTCCTGTTCAAGGATCCCACATGACATCTAGTTATCATGTCTCCTTAGATTCCTCTTGTCTGTGACAATGTCTTAGAAATTTCTGGTTCTCATGACATTGACAGAGTTGAGCATAGCCTGTCAACTGTTTTAAATAATGTGTTTCATGGGACCAGCATATGGTGTAATGGTTACATCGCTAGATTCCCATGTAGTCGACCATGGTTTGAGTCCTGGACTCCGTGACTTAAAATTCATGCCCGGCATGTGTGTATGCATGCCCAAGATCCTGAGAGGAGAATGGAGGGGAAGGGATTGTAGTGTTTCTATCCCCCCTGGGGGGGTGATTTCTTACTTTCTGTCTTGCTGTTTCTCTGGTGAGCACATGTTCCCACTAGCAAAAATCTCTCTTATAAAATACTGTTCTGGGGCCAGTGGATGTGGTGATTAATGGTGCTGGACTCCCATATGGCTGGCCATGGTTCAAATCCCAGACCTGGTTGCTTGCTTTCTCACTTTCCCTCTCACTCTCACTCTCACTGTCCCTCTCCAGAAAAATGAAAAATCAGCATAAATTTTAAAAATGTCCTTTACTAGGATTTACTTTGTATTTTTTATCATAATTGAACTGTGTTATCATTTGGAAAGTACATCACAGAGAAGAATGTCCTTGTCATTCATGCTCTCAGGTGAATCACCACTGTTACTAGTGACTCAGATTACTAGGTGAGGTGGTTTTTTCCATGCTTCTTTGCAGCCGTTACTTCCTTTTGCATCCATATCATGTGAGTTCTTTGTAGGATGTCAGTGTTCAGAGTCGCCACTTATGGAGAGTAAGTGCCACTGCCTGATGGCTGAATGACTACATCAGCTATTCTGTGTTGATTTCTATCCAAGTCCATTACTTATTCTTTTTTATAAAAGCACAGACACCCAGACAATTACTTTAAGCTTTGGTTATAGTTGATACTACAGTATGTATTGCTCAATTGAGTTCCATTGTGCTCACTGGAAACTTTCCATTGGCTCCTGTGACTTCATTCTATTTTATGTTTTGAACAGTTTCTTACTTTCTGATTACTCAGGAGTGTTCTGGCTCAAGTATTTACTGTCCTAGTCCTAGTATCAGCCATTTTTTTTCAAAGAGCCCTGCTTCTTTTATTAGAAAATTTTATTAAAATTATATTTTGGCCCACCATGGTGAAGGAGGCAGTAGGGGTGCTGCTGTGGGATGCTGGATGTCATGTGGGATGGCTCTGGGTTTGTGCCCCAGGTCTGCCTAAATGTGCTAAGCATTCCCATGGCATCCAAGTGAACTTGGCTGCCTGCAGGGTTGGCCAGAGGATTACAGTGAGGAGACTCCTGGACAGAGGATTATAGCGTTAAGGGCGCCCCTTTCTCCCCCTTCCCTTATGCTTACTCTCACGAAGGAAATAAATTCTCTAATTATAGAAACGCTCCTACCTAGGGAGTTAATGTGCTGGTGGTATCTTGTCCCTTGTAGCTGACAATGTGAGAAAATAGATGTGTGTTCTGACCTGTATATCACTCCTAATCATGTAAGTTTCTGTATGGAGCTATCTTTAATTATATAAAGCTTGTAGGAGTGTATGCTAATTTTTCCAACTATGCTCACAGGGATTATTGTAGTCTTCTCCCTTTGCTTATCTGTAACCTCCCACTTCAACAGTGAAAAACATGCCATTTATTTAATTCCCATTTTCATTACAGATAACAGACATAGAGGTTGTAGAATCGATAATTATTGCTCTCACGGCAAAGAACCTTATACAACTGTGCCTCCTCTGTTGAGGCACAGTTTATTTGCCCCTTGCATAGATTCCACTCATTTGCAAAATCACTCAGCCCGCATCATTTACCCACTTTCAGGATTTTGCCTATACGTGTACCCATGTGTTTTTCAAGCCCTCTGGGACTTGAATCACACAGTAGTCTATGTTATCCACTTTAACCATTATGCCATTGAATTGCTTGAGCATGTAGGTCTTTTTAGGCTTTCTGTCTTGTAACTTTTCATAATAAAATGCAGATGGGCCTTTTACTTCTTTATTGAGGATAGAAAGCCAAGTTAAGAATATACAACTGGATTTTCACATAGAACGTGTAGGTATTGGTGAATTCCTCTCTGCTTTGGAATATCCAGAATATCTTGAGATTCCTAGGACTGCCATGAAGTGACATTCTTTGCTGTCATGTAAGGTTGGAAACCCTGTACAGCAGGTATAAGGCTCTTTTCTGGTTTTGCTTTTTTTTTTTTTTTTTGTCATAGGGCTTTGTAAGTTGATAATATGTGGTCAGTTATGACCAATTATGACATTATAATGAAAGCCTTGTGTATATGACTAACGTTCCCAGTTACATCCTCTTAAAAGGTAAACTGGTGCATTTGCAAATGACAAATTACCATGAGAATCAGGATATTCAAGAGGTTTTTCAATTTTGGAGGGATCAGGACAAGAATAAGTGTTTTGTTTCCATTTACAAAAGAAAATCTATTAAATAGTTACCATTTTTAGTTAGAAGGGAGAAGAGAAATGAGTTTCCTAAATCTAGTACATAGAATGTTTAGGAACCAGCATTTTTTCTTTTTGTAAAAAGACATATTTAATTTTATTTATCATTATTCTTCGATTTGACCAGAGAGAGAGAGTGAGAAAGGAAGCCACCAGGTCTGGAACTTGAACTGTGGTCAGCCATGTGGGAGTTCAGCACCCTAGCCACTAGGTACCTGCTGGTCCCAGAACCAGCAGTTTTTCAGCCATAGTCCTTAAACTGATCATCATCCATTGGTTCACTTAGTCCCATGTGAATAAATCTAGTCTTGCTTGACTTTGGTTAGCAGAGTCCTGAATCCATCATCTTTTAGTTGGAGTCCCAAAGATCCCTCCTCTGTTCAGTGGTGTGATCTCACTGTTATTTCAGCATGGATCTCAGACTTCTGTACTCAGATCACCCTTACAATCCTCCTCTAGGTCTTAGGAGTCCTGGTTATAACCAAAGCTGAATCTTGAATTTGGTTGATTCCACAAGATACCCAGGAGGGAAAGTCTGGCTTGCACTAGTCAGTGAACCTCATCCTGCCTCCATTGAACATCAGTGGGCCGAGACCTGTCTTGTAAACCGTGAAGCCTTGGTTCCTCATTCCTCCCAGACTGTGCCTTAGCTTCTCCTTCTCAGCACCCACCAGAGGGCACCATCTGACTGCAGTCCTGGTGAGTAGCACCATGAGCAGAGGGAGAGGGAGGGCTGGGACAGGAAGACATGAGTCTGTGTGTGTGGGGTTCACTGTCAGAGTGAGGGGAGGACATAGCCTTGCTCTTCCCCTCCTGGTTTTAATTGGACTTTTCTGTCCCTGTCCTGGTAGACACTCCAGGGAATGTGCCCAGGCACTTTGCCCACATGGTAGGCAGTGTAGAGACAATGTCCTTAGGGTGTGCTGTGCAGGTATAGGGGTGACTGCAGGTCTCCTCAGTGGCAAACACAGAGGCCAGAATATGCTTGTGGTGTTTGAACATCCTCTATAATAAAAAAAGGGCATCAGGCACCAAAGCACGTGTAGCCTATGGCAGTTGTCCGAGGTCCATCTGGAGGCATCACACACTTTGCTGTCTGTGGATGGAAAATACTGGTTTACAATAAATCGTTGTTTCTCCTATGACCTTGAACATTGGCCCCAAGTGTTAGTGGAGTAGCCACAGTTCCAGGAAGAGGTAACTTAGCTTCATAGTCTTTTCGGGACAAATTCTCCATTCAGAAAATAATAGTGTAAGTGCTGAGGATTTTATGTAAATTCCCTTGATAAAAATTTCACCATTTTAAATTTTGGTAACTATACAGTCCATTATATTTACTACATTGCCAGTGTTGCAATAATCTGGCTTGTTTAGAGCATTTTAGTTACCTGAAAAGAAACAAAACCATCATACACAGCTACCAGGGATCCACTTTCCATCTCTGGAGTGCTTCCTGTTCCTGATGTTCCACATAAACACAGTCACTCACTGCATGGCCTTTTGTGTCCTGCCTTGCTCACTCTGACCATTTCTATGATTCACCAGTGTTGTGACATGAATGAAGGCTTCTTCTTTTATGTTTGTGATTAAATATACATGAGATAATTTTACCATTTAAGACATTGCTTTGGTGTCATGTGCAGTGTCTTAAACAGGGTGTCACTGGGTTGTGATCCCCTCACCTCAGCTTCCTGAGTAGCTGAGTACACAGGTGTACAACACTACATCTTGCCTTTTAGGATGGACCAGACACTGAACTCAGGCTTCCCATGTGATCTCTGCCTTCAACTAACACTGTTCAGTGTGCGTTTCCATATTTGGTGCTAAACTTTATTTTTAGATGATACAGATGAGAGAGAAGGAAAGGATGTGACATAGATAGGTATTTTTGACATGATCTCTCTGTGTTGTAATCAGCTGCCTCAGACTTCCAATGACGTGGGATTATAGGTGCACACTGCTGAACTTGGTGTATTCCTGTCGGCCCAGGACCTTAATCTCCATCTCCTTCTGTCATCTATTTTTCCAAGTGGTGGCACTATCTGTGTGCTAGTGCAGCTTGTGATAGACTATTTCTCTTTTTTTAATAAAGAAATTGAATGTTTATTACCTGTTCTGTATTTTGCTGCAGAACTGTTGCTTCAACTGTATAAAATTGCCCCAGCAAATGCAGTATACAGCAAAAGTAAAATAGTAATATTCCTTCACATTATACAAAGCACCAAAACTCTTTTCTACTCTCAGTTATTTCCAGTGGAGATTATTATGTATTTTGACTTAGACCCAGGGGTGGATATAATCAAGAGCATTTTTTTTAGACCTGGACCATTTTAAATATAATAAGAATTTATTAAAGGTCAGTTCACATTTATGGCCCTGAGATCTTCTTCAAAGGGAGATCTCAGGTATCATTTCAAGCTTTTCTATGCTGTGCCCAAAATTCCAAGAGAAGAAGGGATTGTGGTGTGATCATCCCCTTGGGTATGCTTTCTCACTTTAACTCTTTGCCTATCTCTCTCCAGTGAGTGCACATACTCTATGTGAAAATCCTATAAAATGAATAATTCATGTGTTTACTATCATTGGTTTCAGTGACTCTTTAGATTTCAGCCTTGTTTTCTTTAGTGTTTACAGTCATTCAGGAGTAGGTTATTTCATTTTCATGTGTTTGTGTATTTTTGAGGGTTCTTTCTGCAGTTAATTTCAAGTTTAACTCCATTGTGGTAAGAAAAGATGTTGGCTATAGTATCTATACATTGGAATTTTTTCACTAGGGCTCTAGGGCTTAATTTGAAATGGAGTTGACTGCTACAGAGGCCCTGTATTACATTTCTTCAGGGCCTCTTCCCTCTTTTCACATCCCTCCCTAGCGGAGGTCCGGAGGCCATTCTAAAAGATAAATCTGGGGACGGTAACAAATGTCAATCCTTTCTCCAAAGTCCTCTTCATCAGCTGATGTGTCCTTCTCACTCTAATTGTGAATTTTCTCATGGAAAAAGTAATACTTTTAGCTCTCATCTTCAAGGTCCTCCATGTCTACATCCTAGGAGGGTGGCTTTTGCATTCTTTTTTAACTTTTGGGCTCTGGTTCACTAGTCCTGGCCGACTTTGAGGGGGCTTCCACCTCCAGGTCTTCCTCCTCTTTCTGGGCATGCCGGATCTGCTGGAGGAATTTTCTGCATGTATTTGTGCATAATGTTGGCACATGCACTATCCACTTCTTGAAATGGTGCTGCATGATCAGTCCTTGGTCCACCACAGCCCCTACCTCTGGGTGCCTTAGTCGCTGCTCCCAGCTTGAACACCTGCCTATAGTTTAACAGCTTCTTCAGCTCTGTTTAGGACTGTTGATCTTTCCCCTCCAAGGAGGGTATATGATACATTGGAATTTTTTTAGTAGTGGAGTTTGGGTCAAAGTGACATGGCATGTGCTGGAAGGCTCCAGGTCCCAAGGTAGACCTGGGGGAAGCTGTGGTGTGCATCCTGGTCAAGACTGGTGCAACACCCTGTCTCCTTTGGTGGCAGCATCAGGTGGATGTGACTGAGAAAGGAGTTTATTTCTGAAAACACCATAGAGCCAAGGTATTATATGAGTCATGACTCATGCTACTTGTGAAACCCAAAATCCATAATTTCTCCAAGTAGGCACCTCAGATATCACAGGAGCATCTCAGTGCCCACCAAAAAGCACTGCTGGGCATGGGATACCAATCTGTTCCCCAATTTAGTGTTCAGCTATAGCCTGTGGGGTGTCAGATATGGTAGGTAATGGGGTTGTGTAATGGAGTTAGAGTTTGGTTAGTGTTAGGGTTATGGTTAAGGCTTAGGAGTTAGGGCTTGGTGTTTCAGGTTTGATGATGGGGTTAGGTGGTTAGGTTTTAGTAGTGGGTGGCTTGGGTAAATGTAGTCAGGTGTGTGTCCTGAGGCAGACCTGGGGGAATTTAGGGTGCATGCTCAGTCAAGACTGCCTTGACACCAAGGCTCCGTCATTTCCTGCCCTGCCGGGTCTAGCTCAGCGTGAGCATGTTTCCTACTGATTGTGAAAGGCTGTGGGTTAGAAATAGACGCAATAACAAACACACAAATTGTTTTATTATTTTCTTATTTTACACTGATATTTCGTTACTCTGGTATTTCTTTTTTCTACTCTGGTATTTCTTTTACTCTGGTATTTCTTTTACTTTGGTATTTGTTTTACTCTGGTATATCTTTTATTCTAGCATGTCTTTATCTTTTACTCTTACTTTACGTTGTAGGATCCTTGTGCCATGTATCAGCTGCTGTGGCCTCGATGCCCTCCTGTGGGACGGCTGGTGCCACGTATCAGCTGCTGTGGCCTCGATGCCCTCCTGTGGGATGGCTGGTGCCACGTAGCAGCTGCTGTGGCCTTGATGCGCTCCTGTGGGACGGCTGGTGCCACGTAGCAGCTGCTGTGGCCTCGATGCCCTCCCGTGGGACGGCTGGTGCCACGTAGCAGCTGCTGTGGCCTCGATGCCCTCCCGTGGGATGGCTCGTGCCACGTAGCAGCTGCTGTGGCCTCGATGCCCTCCCGTGGGACGGCTGGTGCCACGTAGCAGCTGCTGTGGCCTCGATGCCCTCCTGTGGGACGGCTGGTGCCACGTAGCAGCTGCTGTGGCCTCGCTTCCCAAGCAGCAGGCTGCCTTTGTCATCCCAGCAGGCCCTTCTAGGACTTTGTCCAGCTCTCTAGGGACCAGTAATCGGATACCTGGGCTTTTCCCTGGGGATCCGTAATTTCTGACTTGTACCAAATGCCATCAATAAAGCAGTCTTTACCATGAAAAAAATTTTAGTCACAATCATGGCTAAATTCACCATTAAATACAAGAGTCCAAGCAGCTGGGCGGTTGTCTATACCTTGAACAACTTTTCCCCCTGGTAAGTCCCTGTGTTAATTCCACTGTAATGTCTGTTACAGATTTTAATCACTCGTTCGTCAGCCTCCCACTAGTCTGTCTTCACTTTACCTTTAAGAAGTGTACACGGTGCCACATTATTTACTTAATGAGCAATATATCTATTCAAATGGTACACATTTGTCCATAATTACTGAGAATTGCTAAATATTCTAAACTAGTCTGTACTTGATTTAAAATCCTCAATTTTAATCAAACTTATACCAAGATTGACTTAGCTCATGTTAAATCATTTTTAAAAATTGCAGCTCTGATGGGGCTGGCAGGTGGCGTGGTAGTTAAGGCAGCTGGACTCCCACGTGGCTGACCACGGTTCAAATCCTGGACCTGGCAGCTTGCTTTCTCACTTTCCTTCTCTCTCTCTCTGTCTCTTTCTGCACAACTTCAAAATAATAATAATAATAATAATAATAATAATAAATGACAATGAATAAAATTAAATAAAAAATAATAAAAAAATTGCAGCTCTGAGGCATTGCATCGTAAAAAGTTGATACTTATATATGTAAACTAGTATTAACTTAAAATCATGCATTCCCTTCATTTTTTAGCTTGGCCTTCTAGTGAATCTTGGGCTTCACTGCTCTGGCTGCTGTGTGAGGAGCCCCTCCTTCGGATGACTGAGAAGCATAATGGGCCATGAGCAGCTCTCATTCTCCTTTGTCAGCATTCTGGCTCACACCTGATGTTAGCCCGGCTTCTGGGTTCAAATCCCCCTCTGAAATGGCCACCACTGCAGGCGGGTTTCAGTAAACTTCGAAAACTTCTTTTACTAGAGGCTCCATGTGCTTCGTGGCTTGCAAAACTTACGACCAGCAAATCTGGCAGCAGCAGAGGCCGCAGCCACCATCCTGCCCCTTTACAACATGTAGACAAGAGTAAAGTGTGGAAGAGTCCATCCATTTTTGCTGATATCTGTTAGTTGTGCATAAAGCGCATAGTTTTAGATTTGTAAGACAGAATGGATGAAAAATACATAGATTTATGAAATGCTCTAGTAATTCTTTACATGAGTGATGGAGTAAAACATCAAATTTAGTAAGGAACCAGCAGTTAGCGTAATGGCTATGTCGCTGGACTCCCACGTAGTTGACCGCGGTTCGTGTCCAGGACCCAGTGGCTTAAAACTCATGCCAGGCACGTGTGCGTGCGTGCCCAAGATCCCGAGAGGAAAATAGTGGAGAAGGGATTGCGGCATGGCCATCCCCCCTGGGGCGTGATTTCTCGCTTTCTGTCTCTATGTCTATCTCTGTCTGTCTGGCGAGCGCACACGCCCTATAGCGGAAAACCTCTCCAAAAAAAAAAAAAAAAGAAAGAAAAAGAAAAATGAGTAAAAACAGCATTCTGGATTTTGGTCACTCGTAACTTTCTTACCTTTCTCCTGTCCTCAATGTGGAAAAGAAGCAGTTTACTTCCTGATTTCCTGGACAGTCGCCTACTTACTCATAATAGCTGTGTTCTGCACGGGGAGTGATTAAGGCAGCAAGAAGTCGGGCAGCGCTACGTCAGGCAGTGCTAAGCCGGGCAGCGCTAAGTCGGAGTCGGAGCCTGACCTCCACTGCTGCTGAGGGGCTAAAGAGCTGCTGCACTTGCTCAGGAAACTCCCTAGAGGAGTAGGGGCAATCTCTGCAGATCTGGGTAAAGAGTATATTTGTTGTTTAGAGGTAGAAAAATAGCTAGGGAGTTTATCAAAGTATCCACTCGTTTCTCAATAGGCAGGCGGCCCATGGGAGCTCCTTGCTGGGCCGGGGGGCCCACCAGGACAGGTGAGCTCATTCTCACCAGCTCTGAAGAGCAGGTCCATCGGGGAATACTTTATCCCCAGACCCAACAGAGCTACTTAAAAGTGTCCAGCGTTTCATCTTAGTTCACTCAGTGAGATGATCTCTAGGGTTTTGTCTTTGTGAGAAGAACTGTTGTTCCTGAAGGTACAGTGGGTCAGATAGCCCTGCTCGAGCACTCTGTGTACACCCTCGGAGGGCCAGCACCGCCGCGGTGCTGTCACCTCAGCCCTCAAGTCTCTCAGGTGTGAGTGCTTCCTCAGCTCCCCCCTTAGAAGAACAAACAGGTGAAGGATTTGTGAGAAATAGGTCATATAGTGGCATTTTGTTTTTGGACATTCTTTGAATAATGACCATAATTATTCTGCTTAACCAGACCTTGGGAAGACATTGAGGGGACAACATATAGAAAAGTATTGAGGCACTTTCCTCGTGTTATTCCTGCAGAGATATCTAGAACTGTCACGACCTCTATTTTTCTGTCTGTTTTTTTTTCTTTTTTTTTTTGGAGAGGTTTTCACTATAGGGCACGTGCGCTCACCAGACAGAGAGAGACAGAGAGAAAGCGAGAAATCTCCCCCCAGGGGGGATGGTCACACCTCAATCCCTTCTCCTCCATTCTCCTCTCGGGATCTTGGGCACGCACGCACACGCGCCCGGCGTGAGTTTTAAGCCACCGGGTCAGGGACACGAACCGTGGTTGACTATGTGGGAGTCCAGCGACATAGCCATTACACTAACTTGCTGGTTCCCTGTCTGTTAATATCTATCATCTACTCTGTAGTAGCAGAGGAGAGACACAAGATAGGAAAATATAAATGGTAAAAATTTTCTTTCTGTGGGCCAGCAGGTGGTGGGAAGGTTCAGGCGGCTGGATCCCACATGGCTGAGTCTGAGGTTTGAGTCCTGGACCTTGTGACTTGCGAAGCATGCCACGGGCCTGTGTCTGAGTGCCCAAAATCCCCACAGGAGGGAGAAGTGGAGAAGGGACTGCAATGTGACCACCCCCCATGGGAGGTGATTTCTTGCTTTCTCTCCATCTCCCTGTCTTTCTCTGGTGAGCACACATGACTTCTGACAAATTAAAAATAATAATAATAATAAAGGGCCAGCAGATATTATAGTGGTTACATCACTGGACTCCCACATGGTGGATCACGGTTCAAGTGCTGGACCTGTTGACTTAAAACTCACACCAGGCACATGTGTGTGTGTGTGTGTGTGAGGGGGGGCGATGCCCAAGGTCCCAGGATAAAGGAGGAGAAGGGATTGTGGCATGGCCATACCCCTGGGGGTGATTTTTCGCTTTCTGTCTCTCAGTCTCTCTGGCGTTGGAAATGCACTTGGGGAGAGCCTTAAGGCAGAAATGAAGATGGCTTAACAAGGGTTTCTCTACACAGGGGTGTGCTCAGAGCCACACAGCCCATCCCTGTGAGGAAGGAAGCATGGCTGCTCAGGAGTGACTAAAGCAAAGGCTAACAGACACCTCTGGATGAGGCTCAGTCCAGTGTCTTTCCAGACTGTGACGCTCAGGGATCCATGGCTGTGGGGAATCATGGTGCGATTTTGTTTAAAGATGGGACACTAGACAGAACTCAACCTGAGTTGGTTACAAGAAGTAATCATTCTAGTTTCATGTTGCCATGAAAACAGCATACTCCGACAAAGTGCTCAAAGTTTTATTAGAGCAAAAATCTGTCCAGAATTTGCTGAGATCTTGATCATACCAGAACACATGCCAGAAAAGTCCGAATGACCTCTTGTTCTTCTTAGTGCTTATTTCTTCACTACACAATGTCATGGTGAATTAATTCAACACCATGTAACTGTGAAAGCCACTCTTGGCCCTCAGGGACTATAATTCGGTTCTGGCCATGCTGCCTAGCGGTTCAGGGCCGGGTCCCACATGGTGACCACCATTTGAATCCAGGCCTGATTGTTTGAAAAACTCCAGGACTGTGTGTGTAAGTGCCCCAAATCCCAACAGGACAGTGTGAGAGGGCAGAAGGGATGGCAGTCTGACCACATTGTGTGGCTGCTGCTTCTCACCCCCGTCTTTCCCTAGTAAGTGCACACACTGCTCTAGCAATTAAAAAATATATAAATAATTTTGGTGACAAAGTGTTAAGCTTTATGTATGTGTCCTAAACTAAGTTTTAGCACTTTCAATTTATTTTGTTCGTAGAGGTTTTTGCCTCAGGGCGCGTGAGCTCACCAGAGAGAGACAGAGACATATAAGGGAAAATGAGAAATCATGCCCTGGGGGATGGCCATGCCCTCCAAGAATCTTAGGGACTCATGCATGCCCGCCCAATATGAGTTTCAAGGCATCAGGCCTGGGACTGAAACCACAGTGGGCCATGTGGGAGCCCAGTGATGTAACCACAATAGCATCTGCTGGTCTCAGTACTTTCAATTTTTTTGAGAAATTTTTGCTATAGAGTATGCACTCGCCAGAGAGAGACAGAGATATGGAAAGCGAGAAACCACCCCCCATGGAGGATGGCCATGCTGCAATACCTTCTCCCCCAGTCTCCTCTCTGGATTTTTGGCACGCACGCACACGTGCCCAGCGTGATATTTAAACCACTAGGTCTGAGACTTGAACTGCAGTCTACTGTAGGGGAGTTCAGCAATGTAACCATTACACCATCTGCTCGTCCCTCAATTTTTTATTATACAGATTTTGAGCATGATTAGCATCTAAAAGTAACATCAATAAAAATATACTCATATTGTTTTCTATACTAATCAAGTTGCTTTTCATTTCAGAAATACACTTTTTTAGGGGGCTGGCAGGCGGCGTGGTGGTTGAGGGTGGGGGACTCTTGCATGGCCAACTTCAGTTCAAGTCCCAGACCTGGTGGCTTGATTTTTTTACTTTCTGTTTCTTTCCCTCTTGCTCTGTTCTTCTCTGGTCAAAATAAAAAATAAAGAAAGTTAAATAAAATAATTCTGAAAAAAAACAAATACACTTTTTCCCCTTGCTCTAACTGTTACAGTTTTAAGGCATTCCCAGTTGTCTCAATTTAAGTACAGAAATGTTTAAAGGTTATGTCTTTTTTTTTGGTGGGGGGGAGAGGTTTTTGCTATAGGGTGCGTGCGCTCACCAGAAATACAGAGAGAGAGAGAGACAGAAAGTGAGAAATCACCACCCGGGGGATGATCATGCCACAATCCCTTATCCTCCATTCTCCTCTCAGAATCTTGGGCACGCACACACACGCGCCCGGCGTGAGTTTAAGCCACCGGCTCCAGGACTCGAACTGTGGTCAACTACATGGGAGTCCAGCGACATAGCCATTACACTAACTGCTGATCCCCAGGAGATGGTATATTGAGTAATATACATAAAAGAGGTAACAGTCTACTTTAATGCTTAAAGTACAATAACAGTTTTCTTCTATGTATTAAATATTATATTTATGACAAATAAAGATAAAATAATTAGCTCAATGAATACTGATTTAAAAATCTTCAAGTAACACATACTGCTGAGATTTCAAATACTTGGGAAGATATGCAGAGTTTTCAAAAAGTTAATGGAAATGTGTGTTATGAATAAATGATGCAACTGAATGGATTTCAAATTTTATTACCAAAAGAAACTTGGCTCATGCATCTTTTCTTGTATGATTTCTGGATTCAGAGTTATTTTCCAAACTGCTATGTGTTACACTGACTCTCAAAGAGAAGCCAATAAATTCAGAAAGAAAAAAAAAAACATATGGGAAACTCTTTTGTTTGTCTTTGCTGTAGAGTACAGACACTTGTCAGAGAGAGAGAGAGAGAGGGAAAGTGAGAGATCACCCCAGGGGTGATGGCCCCCTGCATTTCCTCTTCCCTTACTCTCTCCTCTACTCTCTGGATTTTGGACATGCACACACACACTGCTTTGCGTGTTTTCCAGGCCTCTGGTCTTGAGTGTGGAGACTTGATCCGCACAGTCAGCCAAGTGGGATCCAGCCGCCCTAACCATCATGCCACCTTGCTGGCCTTTGGGACAGATTTTAAGTGTAGTTTAACAGTTTCCTCTGGAATTCTCAGTCACTTAATATGTTAATTTTCATCCTAAAATATTAAGGCTGTTATCTGGCTTTTTTCACACTTATTTGAGTATGGGTTACTCCCTTCCTCCCCCCTCTCATCTTTGTTTTCTTTCTTCTTTCTCTCTTTGTTTTTGGTACAATGCTTAACATCTACCAGAATATTATCAGAAGACAGTTTGGCAAATATTACCTTAAAATCCAGCTCATAGGGACCAGCAGATAGTGTAATGGTTAAGGCACTGGACTTCCATATGGCCAATTGCTGTTTGAGTCCTAGACCCGGAGGCTTGAAACAACCAGGTGTGTGTGTGTGTGTGTGTGCCCAAAAATCTCAGGAGGAAAAGGGATTGTGGCACGGCCATCCCTTGGGAGGTGATTTTTCACTTTCTCTCTCTCTCTCTCTCTCTCTCTCTCTCTCTCTCAGGCAAGTGCATGTGCCCTATAGCAAAATTCTCACTCTCTCTAAAAAAGAAAAATCCAGCTTATATGGTTAAACTTACTGTTTGTTTCATGGTACATTTTAGCATGAGCCTGTGGGTCCAGGTTTTAACAGTGAAGACAGAAGGTAATGCTTTTATTTAGAGCAATCTGTATCCCATACTGTGCTAACTGCTCAAGTTACCAGATAGAAAGACACCTCATGTGGGACCAGCAGTTGGTGTAATGACTGTGTTGCTGGACTCCCATATAGTCAACCAATTTGAGTCCTGGACCCAGTGGCTTAAACTCATGCTGGGCACGTGTGTGTGCATGCCCAAGATTCTGTCTCTCTGTCTTTGTGGCAAGCACACACACCCTATAGCAAAAACCTCTCTGGGGGGCAGACCTTGTGGTCTTTCTTTACTTTTTTTTTTTTTTTTTAGAGGTTTTTGCTATAGGGCACGTGTGCTCGCCAGACAGACAGAGAGAGACAGAGAGACAGAAAGCAGGAAATCACCCCCCAGGGGGGATGGCCACGCCACAATCCCTTCTCCTCCATTCTCCTCTCGGGATCCTGGGCACGCACGCACACGCGCCCAGTGTGAGTTTAAGCCACCGGGTCCGGGACGCGAACTGCAGTCGACTACGTGGGAGTCCAGTGACATAGCCATGACGCTAACTGCTGGTCCCTTTCTTTACTTTTTTAGAGAGATTTTGCTATAGGGGATGTGTGCTCACTGGAGAGACAGAAAGAAACAGAGACAGAAAGTGAGAAATCACCCACCAGGGTGATGGCCACATCACAGTCCCCTTTCCTCCATTCCCCTCTCTGAATCTTGGGCATGCACACACATGCCTGGTGTGAGCTTTAAGCCACTGGGTCTGGGACTCAAACCATGGTCGAGTACGTGGGAGTCCAGTGATGTAAGCCTTTCCCCATCTGTTGGTCCCTTTTTAAAAGATTTTTGCCATAGGGCATATGCACTCACTGGAGAGACAGAGAGAAGGAAAGTGAGAAATCACCCTTGGGGGAATGGCCATGTCAAAAATCCCTTTGTCTCCATTCTCCTCCTAGGATTTTGTGCAGGCATACACACATACCTGATGTGATTTTCTTTTTTCTTTCTTTTTTTAAAAATTATTTAACTTTATCTATTTATTTATTTTCTAATTTTACCAGAGAGGGACAGAGTGAGAGAGAGAAAGCAAGCCACCAGGTCCAGGACTTGAACTGTGGTCAACCATGGGGAGTCCAGCACCCTTAACCACCAAACCACCTGCCAGCCCTGCCTGGTGTGATTTTCAAGCCACCAGGTCTGGTATTTGAACCACCGTTGACCAAGTGGGAGTCCAGCACCTTAACCACTACGTCACCTGCTGGCCCTCTTTATAGTCTTTCTGGAGAGAGGAGTGGTCATTCAGAGCAACGTGAAGGTTCGCGCCCAGCAGTGCTATGAAGGGGGGCACGTGATCGAATCAGAAGACCTGGTCCCTAGCGGGCACAGCCACACTAGGGAAGCAGGTCACCTCAAATGTGCCGTTTCCTTGTCTGCAGTAAGAGTGAAAGTGTCTGCCTCTTCTAGTCTACAAAGGAAAACTTAGGGTCTATGCATAGCTCACAAATAGCAGGTCGAAATAGTTTATTACAATTAATTAATTATTGATTGGAATCAGCACATCTCTGTGCCAGGTCTGGACACTGAAGTGGCAGGTTTTATTTATTTTTTTTGTGTGTGTCATTTGTAAGTGGATAGCACAATGACTCCACGGTGGGCAGGTGTATGGGACCCACACATGAATGTAATGATTGGTTAGAAACAATAAATATTCTCCTTCTACAGCAGATGATAGATGTGGGTATTGTAAAGAGAAGCATGGAAGTATGAGAAAATGACAAATTTATTTATTTATTCTTTTTATTTAGTCTTTGCTGTAAGGTGCATGTGTTCTCCAGAGAGAGAGACAGAGAAGGGAAGTGAGAAATGGGGATGACCATGCCACAATCCCTTCTCCACTCTCCTCTCAGGATGGGCACATATGTACATGTACCCGGCATAATTCTCAAGCTGGGTCCGGGACTTGAACCGTGAATCTGGACAAGTAGTATCCATTGCCTCAACCCCACACCACTTGCTTGACAGAAAATAACATTTTCTTTTTTCTTCTCTCTTTTTTTTTTGTGTGCTCGCCAGACAGAGACAGAGAGACAGAAAGCGAGAAATCAACCCCCAGGGGGGATGGCCACGCCTCAGTCCTTTCTCCTCCATTCTCCTCTCGGGATCTTGGGCACGCACGCACACGTGCCCGGCATGAGTTTAAGCCACCGGGTCCAGAAAGCAAACCGCGGTCGACTACGTGGGAGTCCAGCGACATAGCCATTACGCTAACTGCTGGTCCCAGAAAATAACATTTTCTAATAAGAAGAGTTGATATTATCCATAAAATCAACATAATACCTCTATCCCCACAACATCATCAAACTTTTTGTTTTCCCTGCCTTAATCTCAAAATTGATGGTTGAAAGCCAGTTTACTTAGACTTTCCCGTGTTGGCCTTTGTTGCTTTCTTCATTTTCCTTCTGTTAATCATGAAGTGCTCTGATTCCTAAATCATTGAACTAATTCCTCCTTTGATTAGGTACAAAATTCACCCAATCTTCTCATTCCAGGTGCATTGTCTTCCCCCTGAGGTGGAATGACTCAGTCCTAGGAGGCTACAAAGAGCTTGTCAGATTTTCTCCCTTCTCGTCTGTCATGTCTCCTCCCCCCTTACCTTGAGGTTTATCAGAACTTTAATCAACAACTTTTCCTTTTGGGAACTTAGGAAGAATCTCTTCAGTCAAATAACCCAAAAGGAAAGAATCCCAGAATCCCATTAAGACTTACAGAAAGGGATGAGTCAGATACGACTTTTGAATGGTCTTTATTTGAAAGGATCAGTATGTGTGATTGAGAGGATCAGTTAAAAAACATAAGCTGTTAACCGGTAAGATATGCTGGAAATCCATAAAAAGAGTTTGCTCACAGGGACCAGCAGTTAGCGTAATGACTGTGTCGCTGGACTCCCATGTAGTCGACCGTGGTTCGCGTCCCAGACCCAGTGGCTTAAATTCACGCCGGGCACGTGTGTGTGTATGCCCAAGATCCCTAGAGGAGAATGGAGGAGAAGGGATTGTGGCGTGGCCATCCTCCCTGGGGGGTGTTTTCTTGGGGCCGGCAAGTGGCATGGTGGTTAAAGGTGCTCGACTCCCACATGGCCGACCACGGTTCAAGTCTTGGACCTGGTGGCTTGCTTTCTCACTTCCTCTCTCTCTCTCTGTGTCTCTGATCAAACTGGAAAATAATAATGATAATAATAATAAATAAAGTTAAATAAAATAATTCTTTAAAAAAAAAAGTGTTTGCTCACAAAGGGGAGAGTGACCCGGACATCAGCTCCTAAGTGCAGTCCATGTTATGGCGTTGTACTCAGACCGTCACATCGGAGGGTAGCGTCCAGCTCTTCTCTAACCGAGTGAGTCCATCAGCAAGCACTTACTTATTGATCCCTCTTTTGATTCCTACAGTAGAATCTCTAGTGGTACATAAGGGAATTTAGTGACAAAGTGCTCACTCTGGCAAATTGCAGACAATCTGAGGATTAGAATTCACACTTCAGGGACTAGTAGATGGCGAAATGATTATGTTGCTGGATTCCCAAGTAGTCGACCACGATTCAAGTTCTAGACTCGGCAGCTTGAATATCTTGCTGGGTGCATGGGCACGCATGCACAATATCCTGAGAGGAGAATGGAGGATAAGGGATTGCAGTGTGGTCATTCTCCCTGGGTGGTAATTTCTCACTTCTGTCTCTGTCTTTTTCTGTCTCTCTGGTGAGCACACGCGCCATATAGCAAACATCTCTTTAAAGAAAAAGAATTCATACTTGAAAAGTGCCTACCAAACCTTGGCATTGGCACAAGAACACACACAGGGTGAGCACTGAGGGTGCTCAAGGTGAAGGAGGTTAAATCAGAGGTGATGCTAGAGCCGGAGATTCAAGCTACACGTGAGGATGTGGGGTGTGAAACAGCTATGTGTCTTCTCTCTTTCGATGGCACAGTGACACGAGAAGCCTCTGCATTGCACCCTTCATGTCCTTGTTCCTCAGGGTGTAGATGAAGGGGTTAAGCATCGGAGTCACCAAGCTGTAGAAGAGGGCCATGAGCTTGTTCTCGGCCTGGTTGTGAGTAGCAGTGGGTCCCACGTACATGCTAATTACTGGCCCATAGAAGAGAGATACCACAACAACATGAGAACCACACGTGTTAAAGGCCTTCTTCTTTCCTGCTGTGGACCGAACCCTGAGCACAGTAGCCATGATACACCCATAGGAGACCAGAATGAGCGACAAGGGGACCAGGGAATAGAACATCCCCACAACGGACAGCATCGCGATGTTGAAAGTGGTATCAGCTCACGACATCCTGTTCATCACTGGGACCTCACACAGGAAGTCGTCCACCTCACTGTTCCCACAGAGTGGGAGCTGCACGGTGAGGGATGACTGCACCAAGGAGTTAGCCAAACCGCTCAGCCATGCCGTGGCTACCAGGACAGCACAGAACCATGGGTGCATGATGGTGGAGTACTGCAGAGGTTTGCAGACGGCAACGTAACTATCCAGGGACATCATGGCCAGGAGCAAGCACTCAGTGGCTCCCAGGAAGTGGATCGTGTAGAACTGGGCACACAGCCACCGTAGCTGATGGACTTGTCCGGGCCCCCGAGGTTCAGCAGCGGCTGGGGGATGGTGGTTGTGGTGAAGCACAGGTCCAGAAAGGACAGGTTGGAGAGGAAGAAGTACATAGGGCTGCCGAGGTGCGGGTCCACCCTGGACACCACGATGATCCAGACGTTGCCCACTAGGGTGCAGATGTAAGCAGCCAGCACCACTGCGAAGAGCGGCTTTTCCAACCAGGGGTGGTCGGAGAAACCCAGGAGGATGAAGACACTCGGAGTGCTGGCATTGCCTGGGGCCATGTGTGCCTGCGTCTGGTGGGTCCCAGCCACGTGGAGACATATATTCAGTATTGACTTTGCCGACGGTCAGTCTAGTCAGTTAAAATAAAGTGAGTTATGAAGAGATTTTCTGTGTTATGATGCCAGCGAAATGACTTAATACTTGCAGGCATAAAAGATTATGAATCTAAGTGTCCTCAAACATTACTTTGTAGTATCTAAAAGAAAGACTAACAATTCTTTCACCCACGAAATGCAATTATCTTTACAGAACAATGATTAAGTAAAAGAAAAGTTACAACTGGTCATATCTTAATGAGTACAAGGGAGGAATGAATGATCTTAAAGAGTGCCCAAGGACCGCATGGCTGACTCACCACACGTGTCCTCACTCCGGTACAGCCTGGCCGTGCCTCTGTCTAGGTAGCTGTGAGTGGATTCAGTGCTTTCGGAGCTCCCAGATTTCCGTGTGGGTCTGTCTAACGTACACAGAAATAGCAGCTGTCACTGCTCTCAGGTCTGTCTCCCAAGCCCTGGAGTGACATCTGCCTTTGTAAAGCTTGTCACGGGCGGAAACGCACCCGGAGAGAAAGGCTCCTTGTCGCATGCTCAGCCCCCGCAGTCAGACAGCCGTCAGTGTGAGCCCGTGACAGTGGGGGACACGGAAGCGTGATCTGGCATGCATTTTAACACTTGCATTTTATTTTATCATTTATTTCCTTTATTTCTGTCACAGGTGGATCAGATGTGTGTTTGTGTGAACTAGGTTATGGACAAAATGTTGTTTTTACTATAAATAATGGTAAAAATTTTGAAAAACACTGGTGTAGTAGCAAAGAAAGCAGGCTGTGAGGTCAGAAACCTAGCACCCAGCCCGCGGTGGTGGTTAATGCGCACCTTTTAGGTGTGACTTACATCTCCAGGACTCGCTCACCTGCCTTGCTATGTGGTGATGTAAGGGCGCCGGCTGCCTGGCTCAGCGCGCTTTCTGTCCAGAGGATACGCGACCCCCAATCAACCACAAGAGTCGGTTCTTGATGCAAAATGCAAGAGGTTTTATTTTTCCAGCCGGCTGGGGTCCAAGCAAACAACTGACGCAGCAGGCCTGAGCGAGGACCCCGTTTTTAGGGTTATAGGTCTTTTTATAAGCAGGAGAAGGTATGCGGAAGTTTAACGGGTAGTTCATTTCTAGGGGGAAGAGTGGCAGTCTTATGACACACGTGCATGGGTTGTCTTTCTAGTTCCTTGCCCACATTCCATTTGCTCCGTTTCTGGAGGTTTGCATAATTAAGTCTGTCGGGGCAGTTTATCACAAGGGCGTCTGGCAAAAGCAAAGGTTAAATTTTATCTCTACAGAGCAGAAAGGCATAATTTAAATTTATTCTTACAGTGAAGACCATGATTCTTCACCAATGTGTGTCCACACTTTATTAAGTGCAATACTTAACACTGTTTTCATAAAACACTGTGCTGTGTTTGATTTGGAGCTATCGGTTACTTACATTTTCTCCAGTTCATGTCCAAATATGAACAATGTCCTTGTGCTCTGCCAGAATTCTCATGGTGGTCACTGTACTGGATCCCTACATGGCCCACCATGATTTCAGTCCCTGACCCAGCGGCTTGAAAATCATGCTGAGTGCGGGTACATGCGTGCCGAAAATCCAGAGAGGAAAACGAAAGAGATGGGACTGTGGCCTGGTCATTTGCTCCTGGGGGATGATTTCTTACTTTCCCTCTTTCTTCCTCTCTCAATATCTCTCTCTGGTGAGTACACATGCCCTGTGGCAAAAAACAACAAAAATTCTCAGGAGAATTAATTAAAAAATTATTTTGTTTAACTTTATATATTATTATTATTTTCCAGTTTTATTAGAGAGAGACAGAGGAAGAGAGAGAGGAAAAGTGAGAAAGCAAGCCACCAGGTTCATGACTTGAACTGTGGTTCATCACGTGGGAGTCCAGCACCTTTAACCACCACGCCACCTGCCAGTCCCTGAGAATTAAATTTTTTTTCTGTTTACTTTGCCAGATCACTCAGATCACTTGACTTGAGTCTGATGTGAGTGATTTCAATATTTTTATGCTGGTACATACATATTTTTAACTAATGGAAGTGTCCGCCAATGCAAACAGTACACCTGTTTTTTACAAAAATGTATACCAATTATATTAGTATTAAACTGTGTCAATTTATGTACACATTTATTTTTAGTACATAACTTTGCATAAGAAACAATAGGCATGGAGTGGAGCAAAAAGATTAAATGGATTAGACGACAAAGAGCAGTCTCACCTATGTTAGACAATGTTGATATTCTAGAGTGGAGTCCTCTTGGCTTGCTCTTTCCTTCCCTCCGACCTCAGCGAGAACGGGCTTAGTGTGGGCACCCCCCTCGGTGTTCAGCACTTCTCGACTCTCACAGATCCTGAGCACTCATTGTGTGTCTGATTAGAAAGGTCTCACGTATTTTTAGATGCAGAAACCTATTTTATTTTAAAATAACAGTTACAGAAGGGATCTTATTCTGTTTACAAACCTGTGGGGCTTGTTCTCCATTCCGATAATAAACCTCAGTGGACATTAGTTGTCAAGAGACACTAGAAACTCTCTGGGGGCATGCTTCCCCTGACATTCTTGCCTCAGTAAAGCAAAAGGGAAAATTTTGGCATCTGTTGTAGATAATGGACTCAGGGCTAGATGAGTCCTAAAAAAGATCAGTTTATCTCAACAATTTCATAGAACATTTCCTTGGAAAAAAGAAAACACTTAATAGACACAAAAATGAAAAGTTATCTGTTGCTGCTAATATACATGGTGATAGCTTTGACTTCACTGATATGCATTGTATTCATGCCTGGAAAAACATGTTGTACATTGTAAACATGTACAGTGATACAATAAAAAAGGCATGTATTCTATAAAAGTAGATGTTAAAAATTGATGAATACCTCTTTTTGCATATCCAAAAAAATTTTTCTCGAATCATCAAGAAAAACAAAGACATCTGTTTTTGTCATCAAGACCCAATTTTATTTTATTTATATTTTTTTGAAGAGAGTATTTCTTGGGGGCCAGCAGGTGGAGTGGTGGTTGAAGCACTGGATTCCCACATGGTCAACTTTGGTTCCAGTCTCAGACCTGCAGCTTGCTCTCTTACCTTTCTCTCTCTCTCTCTCTCTCTCTCTCTCTCTCTCTGGTGAACACCTGTGCCCTATAGCAAATTAAAAATAATACTGATAAAAAATTAAATAATTCTTGGGAACCAGCAGTTAGCGTAATGGCTATGTCGCTGGACTCCCACGTAGTCGACCGCGGTTCGCGTCTCGGACCCGGTGGCTTACAACTCACGCCGGGCGCGTGTGCGTGCGTGCCCAAGATCCCGAGAGGAGAATGGAGGAGAAGGGATTGCGGCGTGACCATCCCCCCTGGGGGGTGATTTCTCGCTTTCTGTCTTTATGTCTCTCTCTGTCTGTCTGGCGAGCGCACGCGCCCTATAGCGAAAAACCTCTCAAAAAAAAAAAAAAAATAAAATAAATAATTCTTTAAATTAAAAAATATAGCATTTATTGAGGTTCTTGCTGTCATAAAGGGACTGTTACCCTCGTTCTACAGAGATGCAAGAGGCAGTCACCTTCTGAGGGGTATTAACAGTATTTAAGTCATTTGCAATGGTACGAAGCTGATATAGGACCAAAGTAAGGTTTATATCTATGTAAAAATTTTTTTGCTATAGGGCACATGCACTTGCCAGAGAGAGAGAGAGAGAGAGAGAGAGAGGGAGAGAGGGTGAGAGAGAGAGAGAGAGAGAGAGAGAAAGAGAAAGAGAAAGAGAAAGAGAAAGCAAGCTATCAAGTCTGGAACTCGAACCGCAGTTCACCATGTGGAAGTCCAGTGCCCTAACCATCATACCATCTGCTGGCCCCTTCTATATTTTTTTGGAGATAGGTTTGCTATAAGGTGTATGTACTTCTTGGAGAGACAGAAAGGGAGAAATCACCCCCTAGGGGAGATGGGCATGGCACAATCACTTCTCCTTCAGTCTCCTCTCGGGATTTTGGGCATGCACATATTGGTGCCTGGTCCGGAACTTGAAACACAGTCAGTGTGTGGGGGTCCAGTGTTGTAACCATCACGTCCATCTGCTGGTCACCCTCTGTTGGTTTTCTTCCTTTTTTTTGGAGAGGTTTTTGCTATAAGGTGCATATGCTCGCCAGAAAGACACAAAGGAAGAAATCACCCCCCAGAAGGGATGGCCATGCTACAATCCCTTCTCCTCCATTCTTCTCTCAGGATCTTGGGCACGGATGCACACATGCCCGGTGTGAGTTTTAAGCCACCGGGGCCTGGGATGTGAACCACGGTTGACCACATGGGAGTCCAGCGACATAGCCATTACACTGCTGGTCTCCCTCCGTTGGTTTTTCACAGGGAGCCTAGAAGTTTGAAACTATGGGTTCAGAAGACCCGACCTTGGCCTTTTCTCAGCAACTGCTTCACTTGCCTGTGCCCCAGGACCAGCACCAGGTCAACTATCCGAGCCCATGTCCTTGGGGGATCGTCTGTCCCCTCTCTCCATTCCCATTTCTGTTCTCACGTGCTCTGTATGCTAGGGCTATAGTCATCTTCTGGTCTTTTCCTTTCTTTCTCTTTTAATTAAAAAAATTAGTTTTAGGGAACCAGCAGTTAGTATAATGGCTATGTCGCTGGACTCCCACATAGTCGACCGTGGTTTGCGTCCCGGACCCGGTGGCTTAAAACTCACGTCGTGCGCGTGTGCGTGCGTGCCCAAGATCCTGAGAGGAGAATGGAGGAGAAGGGATTGCAGCGTGACCATCCCCCTGGGGGGTGATTTCTCGCTTTCTGTCTCTCTGTCTCTCTCTGTCTGGCAAGCGCACGTGCCCTATAGCAAAAACCTTTCAAAAAAAAAAATTAGTTTTAGATACATGAGTCCCTAAAAGCAGAGACCTTTCTCCAGCTTGAGACAGAAGAGATGCATTTAGGGCCTGTCGCTGTAATTACGTCTGGAAAGTCCTTCTTGCCACATAAGTAGCATACGTGGAGTCTCCAGGTTTGTGGAAAAAGCATATTATAGAAAATTTATATAAGGATTTCCATTTGTTTTGGCACCAAAATAAGCTTGTACGTTAATTCCATTTTCCACTCACTTTTTTTTTTTTTTAAATATTTATTTATCTTTTTATTTCCATTCGTTATTGTTATTTTTTTCTTTATTTGACGAGAGAGAGAGAGAGAGAGAGAGAGAGAGAGAGAGAAAGGGAAAGTGAGAAAGCAAGCCACCAGGCCCAGGACTTGAACCATGGTTGGCCATGTGGGAATCCAGCGCCCTTATCCACCACACCACCTGCTGGCCCCCTCCACTCACTTTTTGAAGTCTCTGTATTTATTGGCTCCCAGGGTCAGGATGTGGATCTCTGGGGGCCACTCTGCCTACTGCACTGTGCTTGGTGTGCCAACCATACCCCAGTTCTAGTGAAGGAGTACGAGGTTATGTCTTTGGGAGCTTAGGGAAAGACTCCAGAACATCTGTAGTGACATGATTTTTTAGTGATTTATTTGAACATATTTAAGTATACGAAAATAGAATGAATACTATAAAGAAATCTATGTACCCATTACTCAATCTAAACAATTATTAATATTTTTCCAATCTTGATACATCTATTTTTCACACCCTATTTTTTAGTTTGGATAGATCTTCAGAAAGAGAATATCTTATCAATGGAGACTAATTAGGCTTCATTTTTTTAAGGAATTATAATAGTTTTATATGATACAGAGATAATGTTTTAAAGTTTTTGCCATAGGGGGACAGAGAAAGAGAGGGAAAGTGAGAACTCATCCTGGGGGGATGATCACAGGGCAATGGAGAAGAGATTGCTCTGTGGCCATCCCCTGGGGGTCATTTCTCACTTCCCCTCTGTCTGTCACTCTCTGTCCTGCTCCAGTGAGGACACACACTTTATGTCAAAAACCTTTAAAAAAAGGATTTCTCACTTTCCTTCTTACTGTCCCGGTCTCTTTCCATCAAGCACACACACCCTAAGGCAAAAAACCTCTATAAAAACCCTGTGCCTTACATTATTATTTTTAAAACATTTTTATTAATTGTAGTTATTTTTATTATTTCATTTCATTGACGTTGACCAGAGAAAGACAGAGAGAGAGAAGGAAAGTGAGAAAGCAAGCTGCCAGGTCCGGGACTCGAACCACGGTCAGCCATGTGGTAGTCTAGCTGCCTTAACCACCAGGCCACCTGACTGCCCCACCTGTGCCTTATTATTAATTAATATCCAGCAATTAGAAAAATCCATAGTGATAGACAAATATTATTAAAATAAGTATAACATTCCTATTTCTTTATATTCACTTAAAAGGGCAAACTAATTTTAAACATTTCAGATTAAGGTGGATATGATTATAATACATCTATATGTGAAATATAATATTTTAGAATACTGATGGTGATTTAAATATTAGGGCTCCTAGCACCTTACACTTGTTATTTAAATTATTAATTTTCCATAATCTACAAATATATATGAAAATATTTTACAAGATGACTTTGAGAAATTTTTGATGATAAACTTGAAGACTGGAGCTTTTTTTTTTTCTTTTCTTTTCTTTTCTTTTCTTTTCTTTTCTTTTCTTTTGGAGAGGTTTTCGCTATAGGGCGCGTGTGCTCACCAGACAGACAGAGAGAGACAGAGAGACAGAAAGCGAGAAATCACCCCCCAGAGGGGATGGTCATGCCGCAATCCCTTCTCCTCCATTCTCCTCTCGGGATCTTGGGCACGCACGCACACGCGCCTGGCATGAGTTTAAGCCACCGGGTCCGGGACTCGAACCACAGTCGACTACGTGGGAGTCCAGCGACATAGCCATTACGCTAACTGCTGGTCCCTGGAGTAAATCCTTTTTTTTTTTTTTTTTTTTGGAGAGGTTTTTGCTATAGGGCACGTGCGCTCGCCAGACAGACAGAGAGAGACAGAGAGATAGAAAGCAGGAAATCACCCCCCAGGGGGGATGGCCACGCCGCAATCCCTTCTCCTCCATTCTCCTCTCGGGATCTTGGGCACGCACGCACACGTGCCCGGCGTGAGTTTAAGCCTCCGGGTCTGGGACTCGAACCGTGGTCGACTACGTGGGAGTCCAGCGACATAGCCATTACGCTAACTGCTGGTCCCTGGAGTAAATCCTTTTTAAACAGGCTAATTTATAGCTACATTATTCTTGTAGTTATTTCACTATCATTTTATATTTCAGATCGAATTCTACCTTAGGTTGTTCTGAGTCTAAGTGAAGGTGTAGTAGGAATGAAATAAACTTCAGTGTGCTGTGGGAGGGCTTCCTGATGTCCAGGTTCTTGGGTTTCAGACAAGAACTGAACCGAACACTTGAGTGGAAAAGGAGAAGGTACTTTATTACCCACAGTGAAAGTGCACTCCTGGGGGTAGTGGTTACGTGGCTGGACTCCCACATGGGCAGCCGCGGTTTGAGTGCCCACCTGGAGGCTGGAAATAGCAGGCCCGCGAGTGAGATCCCAGGGAGCTGCGCGTGGCCATCCCGGTGACTCCTCACCTTCTGTCTCTGTCTCTCCCTCTGTGTCTTGCTGGCGAGCACCGGCCCTATATAGAAAATCTCTCTTTAAAAAAAGAAAAGAGGAAGAGGGGGCTGGCCTTAGAGCGACAGCTACCCGATGCAAGACGGCAGCACCTCGGGCTCAGGAGTAGAAGCCCCTCGCAATTCCCGACTGTTGGAAGAACTCGAAGAAGGCACAGTTAGCTGGGGGTCGAGAAGATGACGGAGACATGACACTTACATGATGGACAGGGGTGATAATTGGGCCTCCCAGAACAATTTATGAAAGTAGAATGTGGACCTAAATACCCAGAAGCACCTCCCCTTTGTAAGAAAAATCAATGTGAATGGAATTACCAGTTTTAATGGAGTGCAGTGGGCCCTAGATCCATGTGGGGGCCGCCGAGTGGCAGAACTCCTATACCATCAAAGTTACCCTGCAGGCGCTTCATGGGGGGTAGTGGTTACGTGGGAGCACACGTTGTCTGGGACACAGGAAGCTCCCTGGTCCCAGGAAGGGAAGGGCAGTGCTGCCGCACTTAATAGGAAGAACACAGGCCCTCCCCCGTGGGACTTACGCCATCTTCCTTTTCCACAGCAGTCAATTTTCTAGACACGTCTGGACATCAAAGTCCTGGGAAGGGAGCTCCCAGGCAAAGGCAGTTCATCTTAAGACGCTGTAAAAGGATCCCTACGTTTTTGTCCATTTGAGATCACCCTGCCAAGTGTAACCACTGTCCACGTAGTTGAACAGCTGGGATCAAGAAAGTGTGTTTAAATTGATCCCCCTCGTACCTGGGGGCACGTCTAACCCAGCTGTGAAAAGACACCTGCAGGCCCTCCTTTCCGCTGGCTGATCGGGCCTTGGCTCTGCCTCCTCCTCGCCCTCCCTGCACAGTCCTCCAGCTGGGGTGCTCGTTAGAGCAGACGTGAAGGTTTCCGGTCGCAGCCTGTGGGGTGCTCTGCCTGCACCCCTGGTTTCTTTTTCAGTCTTCCCTGACCCCCCACTTCCAAGCCATCCCAGCCGTCGCCCTCCCCTCCGCTCCCGCGGCCCCGCCCGGCACAGCCTGGATTGTGCCCCCTTCCCTCTGAAACTGGCCCTGGCGAGGCAGTCAGGGCCTTCCCACTTTATGGGGGGACGGGTGCTGCTTTTCCTCCCTGCGTCCCGCGTCCCTCGGGCACCGTCACCACCCGCCGCTTTCCACGGCGCCGCCCGCGGTGGCCGAGGCAGGCGAGGCGGGAAGAGGCCCTGAGCTCCGGGGACCGCGCTCGGCGCAGCCGCGGGGCTGGGGGAGAGCGCGCCCTCCTGTCCGCGCCTCCGCGGTTTCAGGTTTTAGCTCAGACGCGAGCACATGGGCAGCACCGTCTCCGGGGACACTGACCTTCCGGCTCTATTAGCCGGGGCAGCGGAGCTCGGAGTCAGGCCGCGCAGACCCCGCGGGCGCACCGCCCAAGCTCCTGCCTGCGGGACCTCGGCCGGGTTTTCTGTCTAGTCCCTCGTCAGGTGCTCCCACCCCGTCCCACTTCTGCTGGACTCCTGCCTCACTGACACGAAGGACACCGTGCCCTCTGTCCTTGGGCTGTCCACGTTGCGTCTTATCTCCATCCAGTTAATCAGGCCAGGAGACAGTGGCCTTGTTTCAGCTTGGATCTCTACGTTGATGGCATCGAATCACCAGGACACTGAGTCTGAGAGATTGTCCAGGACCGTGGCGGACGGGCGGGGTGGGGAGGGTCTGTGCGACTGCCCAGTGGTGAGTACCATGGAAATAGCCAACTCTGCAAAATAATAATGAATGCGGTTTATATTGAGGACAAAACGTCTGTTTTTTCCTGTTTTCCAAAATCGTTTCAAAGGGACTGGGGGGAGTCACACCCACAACCATTCACAGGCCATTTTCCCTTCTCTCCTCAGCCTGCCCCTGGCACAGTGTCTGAGCTGTCTATTGTTAACCGATTACAGTCTATTCTCTTGCTAACCTCTTCCAGAGACACAAAACTTCCCTTTCCTTGAGATGTAGATTAAGTATTTCTTCAGGAATCTCTTCCCAGGACACAGACCTCCCCTTCCAATCACTAATATTGGAAATGTGAAACCACCAGCCTACGAGTCCCGGGTCCACATGTCCCGCCTCTTTGGGCCAGACCAATGGAAATCTCTCCACTAATTTTGTTTGCCAGTCTCAAGAAAAAAACAAGTAAAAGGAACCCTGTAGCTGATCACCCTGGGAAAGGCATGTTGTGCCTCCTCTCTGTGCCTAGGTCATTCATAGTTTGCTTGGAAATAAATCGCATTAATTATTAATTTTTAGAATTGGTTATTTTCCGTCTACAAAATTTAAGCTAGAATTTTAGTGACTTGAGCCTGGAGAGGAGGCACAACATGCCTTTCTCAGGGTGATCAGGTACAGGGGTTGCTTTTATTTGATTTTGAGAGTGAGAGACACAGTTTGGAATTTAGTGAAGAGTTTCTCCCTTGGTCTTGCCGAACAAGGCAGGACAAGAGGAAGCAGGGGGCTTTTACAGTTTTCAGGTTGGTGATTGAAAAGGAAGATCGCTCAGATCAGAAAGGAGTGGTTTTTTAATTTTTTTATTTTTTAACAAGGTTAGAGACTTAGTGTATATCACAAGGATGCGGCCCTGGGACAGGATGCAGGAACAGCGTTATCAGGGATCAGTAGGGCCTGTTACTGTCTGTGGGCGTGACTCCTTCCCAGGCCCTCGGGAAAGGATTTTGAAAACAGGAAAAGGCAGTCAGACTGTCCCCACCCTGGGTGCCACAGGGTGCCTGCGGGCGCCTTGGGAAGCCTATGCACGCCCAGTGCCAGGCCTCCCACAGTCTGGGCCACACAGAGCCAGCGCGTGAGCGTCCTTTTTCCACGCCCTCTGCGGAGGTGCCCTGGCTGCAGGACGCCTTGGGGCGCGTCCTCGTAGGACGGCCCGGAGCTTGGGGACAGCGACAGCGCGGGCTGGAAGCGCGCCGTGCGCCCGCGGGCCGCTCTCCTCCTCCTCGGAAGAGCTCTGCAGCCTCGTCCACGCATCGCCTGGAGGCCTCGCCGCTCCCTGGGGCGCCCGCGGTTCCACCCGGCCTGGGGCTCGCGTCTGGGAGCAGGAGCGCGGGGACCGGTGGTCGGTCCGGCAAAGGGAGGTGCCGGCGCCACCTGCGTCCGTGTCTGCGCTTCCTCCTCCCGCGCAGGGCGAGTCCCGCGCACGGAAACGCGCCTTCAGAGCACGACCCCACGTAAGTCGAAATTCATTATTTATGTCCAACCAGACTTCACTAGAAATGTTCTTTGTGTCCTCAAATAATGTGTGAAGAACGTTTTCCTTTTGTGGACGGCGCCGCGTCGGGGGCATCCGGACGGTTCGAGACCGCGGCCGCTCTTCGTGGACCTTGTTCTTCGGGAGTGACTGTGGATGTGGGAAGTGTCCGTGGCACTAGATGCGAACCCGTGGGGATCTCGAGCGTTAGTCCCAGCTTTTTAGTGATCAATCTATTTCATTTTAGAGTCCACTTTGTTAATGTGCATTTCACAAGAAAATCACCCATTTCCTCTCGGCTTCTAGGGGGGTGCAATAGATTTCTCTTATTTAACTTAATTTTCCACAGCATTTTTAATCCTATGTACTTCTGGCATGTTTGCACTGATAATATATACTTAAAGAATTATTTTATTTAGCTGTATTTATTTATTTATTTATTTATTTATTTATTTATTCATTCATTCTAATTTGACCAGAGAGGGGCAGAGAAAGAGAGAGCAAGAAAGCACACCACCAGGTCTGGGACTTGAACCATTGTCCGCCATGTGGGAGTCCAGCGCCCTCAACCACCATGCCACCTGCCGGCACCTCCACTGATATTTTAATATAATTCTTAGCTTATCTTTGTTTTGATGGAGAGAAATGCCCTCCTTGAGAATTTCTCATGAATCAATGATCTTAAATTTAAAAAATTAATTTCTGCTAGGACCAGCAGGTGGTGTGGTGGTTAAGGTGCTGGACACTCGCACATGGCTGACTGCAGTTTGAGTCCTGGATCTGGTGGCTTGCTTTCTCACCTTTCCTCTTTCTCTCTGTATCTCTCTCTGGTCAAATTAAAATAAAAATGTACGAATAAATAAAATTAAGAATAAATCATAAAAAAAATAATTTCTGCTTACTAAGCCTTCTTTAGAGACAACCCCACTCTCAAATGTATTATAAAGATTATATTGTGCCGGGACCAGCAGTTAGTGTAATGGCTATGTCGCTGGACTCCCACGTAGTCGACTGCGGTTCGAGTCCCGGACCTGGTGGCTTAAACTCACGCTGGTTGCGTGTGCGTGCATGCCTACGATGCCTACAATCCCCAGAGGAGAATGGAGAAGGGATTGCAGCATGGCCATCCCCCCTGGGGGGTGATTTCTCGCTTTCTGTCTCTCTATCTGTCTCGTGAGCGCTCGCGCCCTATAGCGAAGACCTTTCCCAAAAAAAAAAAAAAATTATATTGGGCCAGCTGGTGGCATGGTAGTTTAGGGGCTGCTTCCACATAGCCATTAGCATGATTGAGTCCTGGACCTGGCAGCTTGAAAAACATGCTAGTCATGTGTGCATGTGTGCATGCTTAAACTCCCAAAAGGAGAATTAGGAGGAGAATGTAGGAGAGGGGATTTCAGTGTAGCCACTCTCTGGGTGAGATTTCTCACTACCCCCTTCTCAGTGTAGCCACTCCCAGGGTGAGATTTCTCACTACCCCCTTCTCTCTGGTGATTGCATGTGCCCTATAGCAAAAAAGGAAAAAGGTTATGTTTGCAGACACACAGCCAAGACCATTTTCAAATTTGGATGAGATTGCTTTAAGCAAAATTTGAGAACCAGTTTTAAAAGATGGAACTGTGATTTTTTTTTAGGTTTTTGCTCACTAAAGAGAGAGACAGATACAGAGACACTGAGAGGGAAAGTGAGAAATCAACCCCCAGGGGTGATGACCAAGCCACAGTCCCTACTCCATTCTTCTCCCAGGATCATTGGCATGCCCACACAGTCCCCGGCGTGATTCTCAACCCACTGGCTCCAGGACTTGAACCAGAGCTGGTCATAGTGAGTCCAGTGATGTAACTGCTGTGCCATCTGCTGGTCCCAGAACTGTGATTTCAAAAAATGCCAACTATTGGTATTTCAGGATGCCTAAAGACATTTAAGATGAAATTTCTACAGTGTAACTCATTAGGCTGTGTAAAGTAAATTCAGTGGCTGCTTTTTGTAAATCTGACATATTTCCTCAAAATACATTTTGTCCTATTAAAGAGAGAAACTTTGAAGACCATGAACTGTGACTCTTCTGTCCAGCAGAGTCACCAGAAGCGTGCATGAAGTGCTACTTGAGACACAGATCTTGATCTGGAGGGACCGTGAGCAGGGGCAGGAGCGGCCACACCAGGGATGTGCCAACTAAGCCCAGTCCTCCATATTTACTGGGTCAAAGAGGAAGGAAAGTTGCTTTTTGGAGGATTTAGACAGGTAAGAGTAAAAGGTAATGGTAATTTCTGGGGCAGGGTGGCTTTAATTTTCACAGGCGAGTCTGGCTGAATGATGCCAGAGGTGGTCCGGTGCACCGTGATTTGGAGACACGTCCCATGCCGCCTGTCCTTCTCTAGCAGGACACATGAGGGCAGGTGTTCTCACCATCTTCTCTGCAGTTATTCATTCAGAGTTCATAAATCCAAGGTGTTCTGGAAGCATGGCCTTTTTACCATCCCCTAACAATCTCCATGTCAAAGTTGAAACTAGCATGACTATAATCTTAACTTTTTATGGCTTTGACCATAGCAATTGCAACTTTAATCTGGTGGTTCATACTTACCCAGTTGTTTTGCTGTTTTTTCAAATTTGGAAAGTACATTTATATTAATTATTTTTTAAAAAGATTTTTGGACCAGCAGACGTCATAATGGCTATGTCGCTATGTGAGATATCACCCCCGGGATGGTGGCCTCTTCGTAATTCTTTCTCTTCCAGCCTCTCGGGATTTTTGACATGCATGCACCCATGCCGGCCGTGAGTTTCAAGCTGGTGGGCCCAGGACTCAAACCATTGTCAGCTGCATTGGAATCCAGCACCTTAACCATGCCACCTGCTGGTGCCTTTTTATTTATTTATTTTTTATTTATTTATTTTTGATAGCATATGCAGTTTATTTTGTAACCATAATTAAATATCACCTTAAAAGATGAAAGCCATAAACAGCATTCACATTATGATTAATTAAACATTATTCATGGAATAGCCACATTTTGTGGTAGGGCTGGCATTCCCTTTTTTTGCTCCAAAGTCTTGATCCACCTGGTGCTCACTAAAATATAGTCCATTTTCTTACACCCCCAGCGTTGGCTCAAAATCTTGCATCATTTTATGTTTGGTATTTGCAGGATATTTATCTTTTTTCTTTTTCTCCTCAAAAGTTTCTGATTGTCGGAACCAGCAGTTAGCGTAATGGCTATGTTGCTGGACTCCCACGTAGTTGACCGCGGTTCGTGTCCCGGACCCGGTGGCTTAAAACTCACGCCAGGTGCGTGTGTGTGTGTGCCCAAGATCCCGAGAGGAGAACATGGCCATCCCCCCTGGGGGGGCGATTTCTCGCTTTGTGTCTCTCTGTCTGTCTCTGTCTGGCGAGCGCATGCACCCTATAGCAGAAACCTCTTAAAAAAGTTTCTGATTGTCACTGTTTCCTTTGAGGGATGAAGAAAGACATTCTTTTCACATCATATTCTTAATATCTTCTGCTTCTGGGACCAGCAGTTAGCATAATGGCTATGTTGCTGGACTACCACGTAGTCGACCGCGGTTTGCATCCCGGACTCGGTGGCTTAAAACCCAGAGGTCTCGAGGAGGAAGACTGAGTTCAGGGATGGCAGAACACATATCCACAGTTTCTGGGAAGACTTCCAGTCCTAGTGTCAGACTAAGTTACCCAGAGGACACCAGGAGATACACCCCCAGTACAAACACCGGACTACCTCGCCCACATGTTTCGCGGGGAACGCTTCCGGTAGGAGCTTCAGTTATATGACATAGACCTCCGGAGGAGGGCTTTCGGCCATTTCTTAGGACTACATTATCCTAGGGCCTCCTGGGAGGACATGTGGTCTGTAGTGATATTACCCACAGACCTCTGGGAGAAAGACTTCTGGCCGAACGGTCAGACTACATTACCCAAAAACTGGGAGCAAGACTACATCACCCAGAGGCCTCTGGGACCGAGACTTCCAGCAGTGTACAAGACTACGATGCCCATAGGTCCTTGTGGAAGAAGACTTTCTGGTATAGCGCAGTAACACACCTTCCCCAACACCTTGGTGTTCCCCGTTAGAGTGCCCCTTGACTGCCCTCAGCACCCAAGGGATATGCCGTTTCGGTTCAGAGCTGGAGAATTTTCTCCTTTGACGGTAGGTGAGTCGCCAAAGCCTCACTTACCCTTTTGAAAATCCTCGTTGTTTATCAGTTGGTGTAGAGATTAAGGCTCCGCATCTTCCATGGCCAACCGCACAGTTTGAGTCTTGAAAACTCCCACTCAACATCCTGAGAGCAGGAAGGAGGGGGAGGCATTGAAGCAGGGTCATCCCCCACCCCCACCTCCCCTTACACCCCTCCCCCACCCACTCTCCCACCCAGTAAAGGGATTTTTTTTATTCCACTTCTCCCTACTTTTGTGTCTCTGGTGAGTGCACTAATCCTATGGCTAACACACACACACACACACAAAGGAAAGATGACATAACTGTGGGATGTAAATCCTTGGAATATTTAGGAGCAAAGTCAGTGGCTGATTTCTGTAAGTCAGATACAGTCCCTTGAAATAGGTTTTCTGGGACCCAGCAGGTGGCTTTGTGGCTAAGGTGTTAGACTTCCATGTGACCGCCCGTGGTTTGAGTCCCAAGTCTTAAAAAAAATTGCAAGCAAGCAGCTTGCTCACTCACTTTCTCTTTCTCTCTCTCTCTCTCTCTCTCTCTCTCTCTGCCTCTCATAGATCAAATTAAATGATCACCATAATTGGGCTAGCAAGTGGCATGTTGGTTAGGGTCGCTGGATTCCCATATGGCTGACTACAGTTCAAGTCCCAAACCTGGCAACTTGCCTTCTTGTTTTCCATCTATCTCTCTAACTTATTCTGTCCCTTTCTGGTAAAATGAAAGAAAAAGAAATAAAGTAACTATTAAAGAATAATAAATCACCATAATAATAAGTAAAACTAAGGAAGTAATTGTTAAAAAGAAATACATTTCCAGTAGTTGAGCAGACAATTGTAAGGCATGTTAGTCTCCATCTCTTTGGAGAAACGATCGTGACTGTCATCTTAATATTTTTATGACCACAGTAGCTGAAACTTCAATCTGATGATTCATACCTGTCTGGTTTCGTTCTTTTTTCTTTGCTCAGATTTTGAAAGCATACATATGTGTTTTACATATGTCTTACAATCATCCAAAATGTACTTTCCTTCGTTGGAAGCCAGGGCATGAGCCTTTCAGTTCATGTGCTGCTTCATATATTGCAGCTATTTCTTTCTGGAGACTCAAGTTCTATTTCCAGTTTGTTCAAAATACTGTGTCAAAAGCACTGAATACTTTTGTTTTCAGTATTGTGGGATCTTTCTTTAGAGATTTTATTTCTCCAAATTAGTATTCAGTTAGTCTTATTTTGGGTCAGCAGTGCCCTTTAGGTTGCATTTTATTGTGATGCCCAGTGGACCGCTCTTGGTGTGTTCATTAGGTGGATTTTAGAACAGAGATCAGACTGCCTCATGCCTGTTGAGCTCACAAAGAGAAAGGAGTGTTTTGGGGTCATATTTTAAATGGTTACCACATTTGAATGTGTGGATGCAGAGGTTTGATGCAGCAAATGAAGTTTGAGTTGAGCAGACTGGGTTGGTTTGTTTTGCCACATAGCACATAGAGAGGGGGAGAGAAACGAGAGAGCGAGCGAGCAAGAGCAAGAGAGAGAAAGCACCCCCTTGGGGAAATCTTGGCTCCTCCATGTAGCAGCTCTTTCATGACTTTGGGGATGCCCATTCTTATACCTAGCATGTTTCTCAAGAGGTGGAATCTAGGACTGGAATTGTTCAGTTGATCTTATGGCATAGAGCTGCCTTAGCCACCAGTCACTGGCAGCCCCCAGCCTCAGTTTCACCTGTTGTGGGCAAGGCTGTATGGCTTTTCTCCCTTTCTGCACTTGTTTTAGTTGTCTGCTATCAGATCTCTAACAAGGAGCATTTTTATTTCAGTGCCATCATCTCTTATTTGTTAACAATATCCCACACCAGACACTTTTCACTTTTCTTTTTTTCTTCAAAAGGGTTTCATGGGGCTCCCTCTGGGGCCATGATGGTTTATTCTATGGGAACATTTAGGAATGCGATGAGCTTGTGTGTCACTACCATTATACGGGCAAGCCTGTTTGGATTCTGATATTCTTGGTTCTATTCCAAGGAGCAAGAATGATTTAATTTTGTTGTAGTATGTGCGTAGGGCACAGATATTCCTTTTAATGATTCACTTTGTGATCAGCTCTATTTGCATCATAAATCCTGGATTTCTTCAGTTATATATTTATTTATTCAGGGTGCTCATGCTCACCAGAGAGAAGGTGAGGGGGGGAGTGAGAAATCATACCCCTCCAGTGGGGAATGGACATGCTGTACTCACTTCTCTAGTCTCCTCCAGGGATGTTGGGCTCACATGCACCCTCTGCTGGCATGACAGATGGCCTCCCAAGTCAGGATACTGGATCCCTTTCCACCGTGCATGGACCAGCTGCCACCTGGTTTCCCACTGTGCTGTTTTAGGGAGAAAGTTGATGACCCACACCAGCTGTGTGTATGGAGCTCACTTGGTAGTCCAGATGGGTGGGTGCCTGCTTTGACAAAGATTCTAATCCCCACACTCAGCTCTGGCCATTTGGCAGACACTACTGGGCCAGGGGTGTGGCCAGGCCCTGAGAGCCTCTCACTGATATCTCAGGTCCCCAAATTGTTCAGTGGGACCAGGTGTGGTGCTACCGACACCCCCACATCCTGTGCTGAATGACTACCCATGGCACACTTTATGTTGTTCCTGGGGCCAGCAGCCTCCAAGGCTTATCCCAGAAGCTTTCCTCCTGGAGGCCTCTAGATATTGCAGAATGTTCAGGTTTGTGGGTACTAAGTTTACTAGGTAGGATAAAATGGGCACCCAGGGGACCTGTTGGTATAATGGCTTCTGTGTGTCTGACCCATGTAGGGGGTGTTTCTGGGTTCAGGACACCTGCCTGAGCACATTAAGTGTGTGTGCCCATGACCTGGGCCTGGCTGAAGCTGGAGGTGGATAGTGGGTAGGGTGTGAGGACCTTGTTGGGGACACCTATCTTTCTGTCTCTCTGTGTGTCTTTGTTGCTCATGGAAGATATGTATAAATAAACTCTAACAAAAAATGGGCCCAGGTGGCATAGCGGTTATGTTACTGGACCCTCAAGTGACTGACCATAGTTTGAGTCCTGGACCTGGTAGCTTGAAAATTGTACTTGGGCCCTGTCTGTGTGTGTGCCTGCCCAAGATTCCAGGAGGAGGATGGAGGAGAAGGGATTGTAGCATGTCTATCATCTCTAGGGGGTGATTTCTCATTTTCCCTTTCAATGTCTCTGTTTCTTTCTCTCTAGTGAGCACATGTGCCCTGTGGAAAAAAACTCTAAAAAATGGACCCTGAATCCAGCAACATAACCATTATATCATCTGCTGGTCCCTGCCTTTTCTTTTCTTTTTTCTTTCCTTTCCTTTCCTTTCCTTTCCTTTCCTTTCCTTTCCTTTCCTTTCCTTTCCTTTCCTTTCCTTTCCTTTCCTTTCCTTTCCTTCCTTCCTTTCTTTCTTTCTTTCTTTCTTTCTTTCTTTCTTTCTTTTTCTTTCTTTCTTTCTTTCTTTCTTTTTACTATAGGGTGCATGTACTCGCCAGAGTGAGACAGAAATAGACAGGGAAAATAAGACATCTCCCTTCAAGGGGAATGGCCATTCTGTAATCCCTTGTCTTTTATTCTTCTCTTGGGATTTTGAGCATAAACACACATGGGCTAGCATCTTTCTCAAGTAGCTAGGTCCAAGATTCAAACTGCACAATAAGTCATGTTGGATTCAGCCACATTAACCACCACACCACTGAGTAGACCAAGAATCATAACAATTATAAATGTACTGCTCTTTTTTTTTCCTTTTTTTGGAGAAGTTTTTTGCTATAGGGCCCGTGCATTCGCCAGAAAGACAGAGAGAGACAGAGAGACAGAAAGTGAGAAATCACACCCCAGGGGGGATGGCCACATCACAATCCCTTCTCCTCCATTCCCCTTCTCAGGATCTTGGGCATGAACGCACATGCGCCTGGCGTGAGTTTAAGCTGCCGGGTCCAGGACTTGAACTGCGGTCGACTACATGGGAGTCCAGTGACGTAGCCATTACACTAACTCCTGGACTCATAAATGTACTGCTCTTGAGTAAAGAATTTCTCTGCATATGTGTGTGTATGTGTGTGTATATATATATATATATATATATATATATATATATAATTTTTATATTGCTGATATGTAGGAAATCAGTTCTATTTATTTTTTGAACATTCATATTGCTTCTTATTATCTCTCATCTAGTCAATTCAGGAGATGATGGACTTTATTTTGGTTTGAATCTACAAATTTATGGCATTAAATGATGATGAATGAATTTTACAGATTCATGTGTTGGGTGAGTTAGGGTGACAGCTGGATAGTGAGCATGGAGTATCCTGGCTGCCCGACGTGGCCATCAGGAGGTGTGAAAACTTCCTTTTCCACCACATGAAATGCTGGTGTCCTCCAACCCCAGCCACTTCTTGGCAGCATATAGCGAGCCTCTTAGCATCCTTCTCAGAATCACCTTTGGAGGACTCCCATCTTGCCAACTGCAGTTCAAGCCCCAGACCCAAAGTCTCAAAAGTCACACAAGGTAGATCCAAAATCCCAAGAGGAGAATGATAGACAGGGAACATGGCATGACCCCTGGAGGATGATTTATCATGTTCCCTCTCTTCGTGTCTCTCCTGCAAGTGCATGCACCCTATGGCAAACACAAGAAAAAAAAAAAAAAGAAAAGGAATTAACTCTGGGGATGGACTAGCAGACGGTGTAATTGTTTCATTGCTGGACTCTCATACAGTCGACCATGGTTTGAGTCCTGGACTTGGGTGCTTAAAACTCATGGCAGGTGCATATGCCTGTGTGCCCAAAATTCTGAGAGGAGAATGGAGAAGGTACTTTGGTGTGGCCATCCCTCCCCACTGGGGGTGATTTCTTGCTTTTTTTCTCCCTGTCTTTCTCTATATCTCTGAGTGCACACACCCTATAGCAAAAATCTCTCTTTTAAAAAAATAATTACCTCTGGGGAGACACTAGTACTTCAGTATGCTTTTGGTCCTTGTCCACAGGGCAAGAGCTCCCTTCTCAGTAACAACCCCAGAGAAATGTTGTTGCAGCTTTCAGACACCTGGCAGTGTGAAGAGGTGAGGAGACAGTTTCCTGCTGCCAAGCTCCATGGCTTTCAATTTCTCAGGTAGATTTTGCATGACACTTATAGAAGTATTTATTCATTGACTGCTCACTGTTGTAATTGTACAAATAGTTTTCACAGATTCAGGTTTGTTTCTGAGGAACTGTCAACCCAGAAAGGGGAAAGGTGGAGATTATGCTTAGGTAGCCATGGGTTGCCCTGGTGCATAGGATAATTTGTGTTATTCTTTCTGCTGTTCTTGTTTTCTGTTCATTTTTCTTACAGCCACAGCAATTGACACAGTATTGGAAAATTGAAAACTGGGCGTATCAAAACCTGCAACACCATTTAATTTAAATGTACCATTTAAGTCTGATGGTAAATTCCATACAATGAACTCTCCTTCCCCCCTCCTCTTCATCTTATTCCTCTGAGATCTGGGTGCAGATTTAGCTGGACATCATGAGCCCATCACAACCGTTCCCTTATCTCATGGAATTGGCTCATGGCCAGGGATGTTCCTGACATATGTCTCATTCCTTTCCCATGGCAAACATTGCCAGACTAGAGGTTGTAGACCCCAGACACTAATCCGGACATACCTTGCTGATGCTATTATTTGAAAAGCTGATCTTGTATCAAAACCATTAAACAGTGTATGTCTTGACATGATTTATGCATGCTTTGTTCTTGGCATATAAAACCAGATATGTGTGTGTATTTGCTGATGGCATGAGCCATTCTCCACCTGGCTGTCAGTGGAGCTTCTCTATTAACTAAGCAAACTCATGTCTTTCTTAGCTGGACCTCCAAGTGTGTTCTTTGGAATCGTTAAACAGGATGGGCAGGCACCCCCAAAGTTTGGGCTCACTAAAACAATGTCCAAACCAGACCTCATTAAAAATTTATTTTGTTACTTTAAGGTTACTATGGGTCAGTGGGTGGCATGGTGGTTAAGATACTGGACTCCAACTAGGTCAACCATTGCTCTAGTCCTGGATCAAGTGGCTTGAAACTCACGAGGTGTGCATTTGTAAATGCCAAAAATCCTAGGAAGAGAATGGATGTTGGTGTGGCCATCACCCTGGGTAGGTGATTTCTCACTTTTCTCTTCTTTGAGCCCGTGTGTCCTATATCAAAAATCTTTTTTGATTTTTTTAAAGATTTTTTATTTAATTTTATTTATTATTTAATTTCTTTTAATTTGACCAGAGAGAGACACACAGAGAGAGATAGAGAAAGTGAGAAAGCAAGCCACCAGATCCAGACTCAAACCATGGTTGGCTAAGTGGGAGTATCCAGCGCTTTAAACACTACGCCACCTGCTGATACCAATCAAAAATCTTTTAAAAATAAAATAAGCTTACCAATATTTTTTTCTGTTGAGGGAATCATGTTAGTTGATAGTGTGTGGTCAGTGTTACAGGAAATAATGTCCATATTTCAGACACAGACATTCTACATGCACACAGACATTCTACATGCGCTCAGATACACTCTAAAATGAATCATCTCGCTTTTTTTTTTAGACTTAGATAATTTTAAATAAAATCAGAATTTGTTTTCAAGGTCAGGGACCAGCAGGTGGTGTGGTGGTTAAGGTGCTAGACATTCCTGCATGGCTGACCATGGTTTGAGTACTGGACCTGGTGGTTTCCTTTCTCACTTTATCTCTCATCAAATTAAAATAAATGAATGAATAAAATTAAATAAAATAATTCTTTGAAAAAAGAATAAACTCATTTAATAAAAAGAATTTGTTCCAGGTCAGTTAATGCTCAGCCTAGAAAATGTATGGCCCTGGGGTGTTTTCCAATGTGAGACCTCAAGCATCATTTCAAGCTTTTCTGTGCTGATTATTCTTTTTTTTAAAATTATTTATTCAATTTTATTTATTTATTCATTTATTTTTCATTTGAGGCAGAGAGAGAGATAGAGAGAGAGAGAGAGAGCAAGCCACCAGGTCTGGGACATGAACCACATGATCCATGGTCAGCCACGTGGGAGTGTCCAGCACCTTAGCCACCATGCCACCTGCTGGTCCCCTGATTGTTCTATTTTTATTTTAGAGTCTAATTTTGTTACTGTATATCTCACTAGTAAATCACCTATTATCTCTAGTTTTCTAATCAAGTGTAATAATTTTCTCTTATTTAACTTAATTTTCCTGTATTTCTACTTTTCCACAGTTTTCTTAATCTTATGTATTTGTATTATTTTTCATCATCAATATTTTCATAATATATTTTTTATCTCATCATGTTTTTGAGAGAATTGTCATGACTGACAATTTCTCAAGACCCAAGGACAATCTTAAACATTTTAAAATTAATTTATGCTTAATAAGACCTTTTTGAAAGTAACCCACTGTCAATGGTACTGTATTAAAAAGTTTGTATTCACACACAGCTGAAAATCTCTTTGAGATTTGGATGAGATTTTTCTAAGTAAAATTTGAGAACTGGTTTTAGAAGACAGAAATGGAATTGAAATATTTTTATTTTTTAATTTATTTTTGCAAGAATGAGACTTTAAATCAGTCTTCAGTGGAGTTTCTAACACTAATAAAGGGTTTTTAGCAAATGAACCTCTGGGACCAGCAGATGGCATAATGGATTCTCATGTACTTGACCACATTTTAAATCCTGGACCCTGTGGCTTAAGACTCATGCTGGGTGTTGTGTGCGTGCCTGTCCAAGATCCCAACAGGAAGAATGGGGGAGAAGGGATTGCAGCTTGGATATCTCCCTTCTGGGGGTGATTTCTTGCTTTCCATCTCTGTCACTCTGGTGAGCACTTGTGCCTTATAGCAAAAAATATCTCTCAAAAACAAACAAGAGGGGAACCAGCAGTTAGCGTAATGGCTATGTTACTGGACTCCCACGTAGTTGACTGTGGTTCGCGTCCCGGACCCGGTGGCTTAAAACTCATGCCGGGCGCGTGTGCATGCGTGCCCAAGATCCCGAGAGGAGAATGGAGGAGAAGGGATTGCGGCGTGACCATCCCCCCTGGGGGGTGATTTCTCGCTTTCTGTCTCTCTGTCTCTCTCTGTCTGTCTGGCGAGCGCACGTGCCCTATAGTGAAAACCTCTCCAAAAAAAAACAAAAACAAACAAACAAGAGAACCAAAAGATCTTCTGATTGGTATGAGGCATTATCTTGTCACATCATACTTTTTTTTCTTTGTGTTTGTGTGTGTGTCCTCATTGCTTAATATCTACACACAGGACCAGTTGCACAGCACAGGGAATCTGAAGATGCTGAATCTGAGTAAGGCTGTTTAACGGAATGAAATTTTTTAGTATATATTATATATTCTACAAGAAAATAAGTCTAGGGGCCTGTGGTGATTAAGGGTGTTGGACTCCCACTTGGCCCACTTCAGTTTGAGTCTCAGACCGGGTGGCTTGCTTTCTCACTTTCCTCTTCTCTCTCTTTCTCGATTCCTCTCTGTTCAAATTAAAATAAATAAATAAATAAATAAATAAAGTTAAATAAGTCTAAAAAGAGAAAACAGGTTGAATATTTTTTTTAAAGAGAGAAAGATTTTTGCTACAGGGCACAAGTGCTCACCAGAGATACAGGGAGAGCAAGAAAAACAAAGTGAGAAATCACACCCTGGGAGGATGACCACACTGCAATCTGTTCTTCTCCATCCTCCTATTGGCATTTGGGCACACACAAATTCTGGGCTCACACCCAGCATGAGTTTCAAGTGACCAGGTCTGGGACTCAAACCACACTCAGCCACACGGGAGTCCAGTAATGTAACCATTACACCATCTGCTGATCCCAAAAGATTGATATTTTAAACTGCGAAGTAGATGACAACTCTGCCAAACACTAGTTAATAGCACCCACTTTAGTGCACAATTCCACCCCTTCCACCTTCGTGCATGGTGTGTTAGCAATATTTAAAGGTAAATGAGATACTTGTGACAACCACATTGCTATGAACATATTGCACAAATTTTCTTGTACTAAACATGTAACTTATATCCTACTTTCAATTTTTTAAAGCTGAAATATTTGCTACTGTTGGTAAACTGCACTCATTGAAAACCTTCTATCATTGAAAAGAAGTTAGAGGGGCTTAACCTACTTTTTTACAACATCCAGTTCTCAAGATAACTAACCTACTCCCCTGATAATGACTTACATACACGTAGGAGGATGGTACTCCATGACCTAGCCACTTCTTTTTTTCCTTCAGTTTTTTTCCATAGGGCACATGTGCTTGCTGGCGAGAGACAGAGAAAGTGATAAATCACCCTCAGGCAGTTAGCTATGCCACAATAGCTAACTTCCATTCTCATTCTGAGATTTTGTGCATGGACACACACATGGCCAGTCTGATTTTTAAGCTACCAGGTTCAGGACTCAAACCATGGTTGGCCATGTGAGTCCAGCTCTTTAACCACCACACCATGTGCTGACCCCCCCCAACTAACTCTTCAGGCCCTCTCTCTTAATATCATAAGTAGTAATTAAATTTTTACATGAGTTTTTGTCAGGGATATTCAAACATAGCAGTTACATTATGCTTTTTCATTGAAGTATATGATTTATGTCTATAGTCACTCTCACTTTTTATTCAGGATAATACATGTATTGTCTAGAAAATAGATTTAGTTTCAATAGATTTTGTCTGATTATTTACCTAAGTGTAAGAATTAAAAGTAATCATATATTGATCACTTATTATTTAAAAAATTGTTATAAGTTGCATGCATTGTCTGGAAAGAGAGTGAAAGATGAATGGAGAGAGAAAGTGAGAAAGCATTCCTCCGGGAGATCGCCACTCCACAAGTCTTTACCCTTCATTTTACCTCTTAGGATTTTGCATATACATGTACTCATGTGTTTTTCAAGCCCTCTGGGACTTGAATCACACAGTAGGCTATGTGGGAAGTATCCACTTTTACTGTTACGCCATTGACTTGCCTGAGCACATAGGTCAGTTTAGGCTTCCTGTCCTTTAACTTTTCATAGTGAAATGCAGATGGACCTTTTAATTCTTTATGGAGGATAGAAAGCTGAACCACAGTCTGGGATGCTGGATGTGGTAGGTAAGGGTTGGAGTTGTATTATGGAGCTATGGTTAGGTTAGTCATAAGGCTAGGGTTCGGGTTTGGAGATATGGATTCTTTATTAAGGTTTTGTGATGCGTTTTAGATCATGTTTAGTATTCGGAGATTAAGGGTTAAGGCTGTGGGTTCTGTGTTTTGGGGAAGAGCTTGGGGGAGCTTGGGTGTACCCTGACTTGTTAGTGGCAAGGGTTGAATCAAAGCAGCCTGGCATGGGGAAGTCTCTAGTCCAGAGGCGTATTTGGGGCTTTGCAGTCAAAGCCAGCATGGTGGTGTAGTCAGGGTGTGTCTGCTCGGCAGCAGATGTAGGCCTTGGGTCTCATGGGAGAACTTGAGGAAAGCCAAGGTATGTGCCCAGGCCAAGATTGGCATGACACCCCACCTTTGTCAGTGGATTGGTCAGGATAGTGGGCCTGGCAGTGTGTGGGTCCCAGGGAGGGCCTGGGGAAGACTGGGTATGCCTCCTAGTCAAGACCGACATGACATCCTGGCTCCATCAATGGTGCTGTTTAGGGAAAGGGGTCCTGGCAGTGGCTAGAAGGTGCTACATCCCAAAGAAAGCCTGGCAGAAGGGGATGTGGTAGGTAAGGGTTGGAGTTGTATTATGGAGCTATGTAAGCTTGGCTTACACTAGCCAAGACTGATATAACACCCTGGCTTTGTCAACAGAATTGGTTAGTACAGGGTAAACTGGTGGTGCCTGGAAAGCTCAGGGATTTCTGGGATGACCTGGGGGAAGCCAGAGGATGTTCCCCAGTCATGACTCAAATGATTTCCTGGCTCCATTGTTGGCATTGTTAGGGGCAAGGCAGCTCTGTGTCAGTTTGAGGACCTGTGGTGAGCCAGGATGTACACCCTAGTCAAGGCCAGCATGATACTCAGTCTCTTTTGGTGGCATTTGTCAGGTCAGTGTATCCTGGCATTAACTGCAAGGCTTTGGATCCTGCGGAGGAGCCGGGGGGAGCCGTGGTGCATGCCCCAGTCAAAGTCACCATGACCACGTCTGTTGCTGACACAGGTTAGGTCGAAGTAGCATGGCATAGTTCGGAATGCTTTGAGTCATGAGGAAGAACCAGGGGAAGCTAGAGTATACATGTCTGTCAAGACAGTGCCACACTCCAGCTGCATCGGTTCTTAGAAAGGAGCATCTTAATCCTAAGAACATAATGTAAGTGAATAAGGAAAGTTGTACTCAAAATTTTGTGATTTGATCATCAGTTTTGAATCTGTTCAGTTCCATGTAATCATCAACAGTGTTGTTTGACATTGTTTAGTAGTGTCATGAATACATCTTTTTCTCAGTTATATTCTTAGAGGATTTTTTTTTAGTCCAATAATGTGACTTCCCAGTTATTCCCATAATGACCTCAGACACCATACCAGAATACCCATTGTAGTTCATCCTTTGGTCCTAAGAGTTGATCTGATTACAGACAAGTCACCAGATCTTAACCATAACGGTGATTGATTCCAGTGGACGTCCAGGAGGGTATTTTAAGTTCTGTTAGTGTGATTTTATCTTCTTCAACCTCCTTTGGCCACAGAGGTCAGCCTCAGCTAATCCCACACCTTGTCCTGTATTACCCATGATAACCATCAAGGGGAGCTTTGGATTACCTAACCAGAGAGCTTTGCCTTCCCATCTTTAATGAATGTCATGTGGGTGGACCCCCTTCTCACTCGTGAAACTTTGTGTCTGTAATTCCTCCCAGTAGCACCTCAGCGAACCCAGGGGATTCTCACTGTGCACTAGAGGGCACTACTGGACATCGGATGCCGAGCACATCTATAATGGAAACCTGGTACTGGGCTGCAGCCTGATGGCTCCCAGAGATAGTAGGTAAGGGTTGTGGTTGGGTTTGGGCTAGGGTTGTGTTAGTGTTATGATTATAGTTAGGAGTTAAGAGTAGGAGTTGGGGTTTGATGTGTGGAATTATGGTTTGGTGTTGTCATTACGAATTAGAAGTGAGATTTTACATTGGGTACCGAGCACATCAATAGTGGAAACCTGGTACTGAGCTGTGAAATCTGGTAGGTCTCCCTGGCTCTGTTACTGGCAATGGTCAGGTCATAGCAACCTGGTTTGGGATGGAAAGACCTGGCTCATTAGGCAGACCTGGGTGGAGCTGGGTTGCACACTCCAGTCAAGGGCATTGTAATACCCTGACTCGTTCATCATCAGAGGTCTGACTGAAGTGGCCTTATGTGAACTGGAAGGCTTTGGGTCCTGAGGTGGACCTCAGGGGAGATAGTGTGCATGCACAGATCAAGGCCACCACACTCTAGCTCTTTTGGAGACAGAGGTAGGGTTAAAGAAGCCTGGCATGGGGAGCAGCAGTTATCGTAATGGCTATGTCACTGGACTCCCATGTAGTCGATTGCCATTTGAGTCCCGGACCTGGCAGTTTTAACTCACACCAGGCACGTGTGCGTGTGTGTCCAAGATCCTAAGAGGAGAATGGAGGAGAAGGGGTTGCAGCGTGGCCATCCCCCCTGGGGGGGGGATTTCTCGCTTTCTGTCTCTCTGTCTCTCTGGCAAGGGCATGTGCCCTATAGCAACAACAACAATAAAAAAGATTCTCAAAAAAATTTCCAAAGTTAGACTGTATCTACTTTTCTTCAACAAAGACAGGAGTCTGTATTCCGTTGCTCTCATACTGTACTTCATGGTAACGTGCTGTCTGGTGTAATACATGTCTTGATGATGAGCTACTTCCCATATTCCATCAAACCTAGTTGGATTCTGATATCCAGAGCTATACTACTAGGAGCATGAATGACTCAGTTTACTCACTTGCTTTTTTTATTTTTGGAGAGGTTTTTACTATAGGGTGCATGTGCTCAGCAGACAGACAGAGACATAGAGACAGAAAGTGAGAAATCATCCCCCCAGAGGGGATGGCCACACTGCAATCTGGCGTGAGTTTTAAGCCACTGGGTCCGGGACTTGAACCGCGGTCGAACACGTGAGAGTCCAGCGAACTAGCCATTACACTAACTGCTGGTCCCATATTTATTTATTTATTTTTTTAATTTTGGAGAGGTTTTTGATATAGGGCATGTGCAATTTCTGAGAAGGCCAGCAGAGGGCGCTAGACTCCAGCTGGCCATCAGGCCACCTCCCACATCGCCCTGTCGTCCAGGAGGGGTTGCTGGATCTCAGCTGACCTGCGAGCTTCCTCCCACAGGGTAGAGCTGGACTACATTTCACACAGTCCTCTAGGCGGAAGGCGTCCAGGAATAGCGGGCCAGCGGGGCACTTCTGGTTGCAGCATCAGACTTGACTACCCATAGATCTTGGTGGGGGCGGTCGGGACTTCTGGTCATGGCATCCTACTACATCACCCACAGGCCTCTCTGGGAGGGGGACTTCTGGCGGTCCGTCGGACTCCAATACCCACAGTCCCCCGAGAGGAAGACTTCCGGCCGTGGGGCTGGAACACAGTGTTCCCTGACAACTCGGTGTTCCCTCCTACAGTGCCCGGGGGAGTGCCCACGGTACCCGGAGACATGGGGTTCCTCTTTCCTCCCCTCGCCCTCGTTTTGTCTGTTCCTAGTTTTTTCAGAATGATCTAGGGCTTAATTAACTTCATGGGTTTCTTTCCATTCGACAAGAGAGGGCCAGAGCAAGAGAGCGAGAGCGAGCCAATGAGAAAGCAAGCCGCCAGGTCCCGGTTGTGGACCGTGTTCTCCCAAGAGGGAGTCCTTTGCCCTTCACCACCACGCCCACCACCTGCCAGCCCCTCTTCTGAGCTGCGAGCTTTAGTCCCTCGTGGGCAGGGGAGGCCCCAAGGCCTCAGGTGCTGTCCTTTTGAGAATTCACGGCCCCGGGCAGCAGTCACTGGGAGGTTCAGGCATGCGGTCTGTCTCAGACCTCCAGCTTGGAGATAATGTGCTCTGCATCCCCCGAGAGAGGAATGGAGGAGGAGGAAAAGGAGGAGGAGGAGTCGCGACAAAGTAATTTCTCCCGGGGAAGGAGATGGTTTTTCATTCCATCCCTCCCCATGACTCTGTCTGTTTAGTGCACAAATCCCACGGCAGAAACTGGGTGGGAAACAGGCGAGGTAAAATGCCTGCATGACGAACACTGTGGAATACGTCTGGGGTGGTATTCAGTCATTAGGATGCGGCCGGCCCGGTGGCTTGCTGGCTGGTCCGCTCCCCTTCCTTCAGCTGCTGCCCTCCTCTGTCCTGTGTCTGGCCAGGAGCGTGCTCCTCTTGGTTCCCTGCCTTGCGTCCCCATCCATGAATGGCATCCCATGCTCTGGCTGCCCTCCTTGCCCTATCGCTGTTCCATAGGATGTCCTGGAGCTCCCTCTTGTGGTCACAGTGGTGTATTGCAGGGGACCGTTTTCCATAGGGTGTGCCGGAGCTCCCTCCTGTGGTCATGGTGGTGTATTGCAGGGGACAGTTTTGAGATGCAGTGGATTTGTGTGTGTGCGCGCGCGTGTGCGTGCGTGCGTGTGTGTGTGTGTGTGTGTGTGTGTGTGTGTGATAGAGAGAGAAAGAGAGAGATAGAGACACAGGCAAGCCCGTTCGGATTCTCCTTTTCTCGATTTTATCTTTAGGCGCATCGGTGATAGGATTTCCTACTTTAGTACACACATGAGGCACAGATCTACTCCTAATCATTCATTTTGTGACCGGAATCCGGATGACCAGCAGGTGTGGGTCCCCCTAGAGGTCCCTCAGGGGTCCCGGCACGGCTTGGCAGGGCTCTGCTTGGCCTGGCTGGGCTCCGCTCGGTACTGGTCTGGTCCGGAGTTCCCAGAGGTCTCAGAGAGGCCAGGCCTACAGGGCAGGGGGCCGGCAGTGGGGTGGGTCAGGGCGTGGCAGGGGAACAGCCAGCCCAGAGGCTTCAGGGAAGAAGGCCTCTGGGCCTGGCACCAGACTCCATTGCCCAGTGGCCACTGGGTGGTCGATCAACTTCCAGGTGAGGGCCGGACAACATCACCGTCCCCTCCCAGCCCTGCACCCAGGGCCTCCGGGATATGGCAGTTCTTGGGTCCTAGCGTCTGATTACAAGATGGGATTGCGGGGGCCTGCTTCCCTCTTCCCCTGCCCTTAGAGTGACGCGTGGAGAGCTGGACTACATTTCCCACAGTCCTCTAGGTGGAAGGCATCCAGGAATAGCAGGCCACCAGGTGACTTCTGGTTGCAGCATCAGACTCCATTACCCATAGATCTTGGAGGGGGCTGGCGGGACTTCTGGTCCTGGCATCCTACTACATCACCCACAGGCCTCTCTGGGAGGGGGACTTCCGATGGTCCGTGGGACTCCATTACCCACAGTCCCCTGAGAGGAAGACTTCCGGCCGTATGGCCGGAATACAGCGTTCCTGATGCCTCAGTGTTCCCTCCTATAGTTCCTCGGGAGAGTGCCCACGGTACCCGGGGACATGGGGTTCCTTTTTCCTCCCCTCGCCCTGGTTTTTCGGTTGGTCGTTTTTCAGAATGATCTAGGGCTTATTTAACTTCATGGATTTCTTTCCATTCGACCAGAGAGGGACAGAACAAGAGAGTGAGAGCGAGCTAATGAGAAAGCAAGCCGCCAGGTCCCGGGTGTGGACCGTGTTCTCCCAAGCGGGAGTCCGGTGCTCTTCACCACCACGCCCACCACCTGCCAGTCCCTCTTCTGAGGCACGAGCTTTAGTCCCTCGTGGGCGGGGGATTCCCCAAGGCCTCAGGGGCTGTCCTTTTGAGAATCCGCGGCCCTAGGCCAGCGGTCGCTTGGAGGTTCAGGCGCGTGGTCTGTCTCAGACCTCCAGCTTGGAGAGCATGTGCTTGGCATTCCCCCGAGAGAGGAACAGAGGAAGAGGAGAATGAGGAAGAGGAGTCGTAGTCGTGAGGAAGCCATTTCTCCCGGGGTAAGGGCATGGTTTTTCGTTCTAGCCTTCCCTGCGACTGTGTCTGTTTAGTGCACAAATCCCACGGCAGAAACTGCATGGGAAACAGACGAGGTAAAACTCCTGCAGTGCGTACACCATGGAATACGTCTGGGGCCGCTTTCGGTCTGTTGGACGCGTCCGGCTGGCCCGCTCGCTCCCCTTCTCGCAGCTGTTGCCGTCGTCTGTCTGTTGGGTGTCTGGCCAGGAGTGTGCCCCTGTCAGTGCCCTGCTGGCGGTCCTCATCCATGAACAGGATCCCACCCTCGCTCGCTCGGCTGTGTTCCTTTCCCTATTGCTCTTTCATAGGGTGTCCTGGAGCTCCCTCCTGTGGTCATGGTGGTGTATTACAGGGAACCGTTTTGGGATGCGTTGGGCTTGTGTGTGTGTGTGTGTGTGTGTGTGTGTGTGTATGAGAGAGAGAGAGAGACAGAGACAGAGACAGAGAGAGAGAGAGAGAGAGAGACACGGGCAAGCCCGTTTGGATTCTCCTTTTCTCGGTTTTATCCTTAGGCGAATTGGTAATAGGATTTCCTAGTTTAGTCCCCACATGAGGCACAGATCTTCTCCTAATCATTCACTCTGTGACCGCCTCTGCCGGCACTGTAAGTTCTGTACCGTTTCGGTTACTCGTTCATCCATTTAGGGTGCTCAACCCCACTGGGGAGAAATGGCGAGGGTAGAGTCAGAAAGCACACACCCCCACCCACCCACCCACCGGGCAGACGGACATGCTGCCGTCAGGTTTTCTCTATTCTCCTCTTGGGATCCGGGGCTCCCGGGCCAAGGCACCAGTGTGATTTTCAGTCTACCAGTTTTGGGACGCTGATGGCAACCACGTGCGAATCCAGCACCTTCCCTTTTCCACGCCACCTTCCCACATAGGGACCGTCCTTGAGAGTTCAAGACCATTTGGGAAAATTCAAGATTCTCGTTACCAAGAATTCCTTGTGATTCTGTGAAAGTAAACTATTTCCTCCCCTTCTCCAATGATGACCACATCTAGGATCACCCCTGGAAGATTCTGACGTCTGTGTGTTTTTGGTTGGATTGCTTTCTGCAAAGTGTGCCCGAGGAGATCGTCCAAACATCTTTTACAACTGTCCTGACGTTCTAATGCGTTAGGAAGAATCCTGCCTGTCAGAGACTTTTTTCATGTTCTGCTTTTTTTTTCTTTCTAGATTATCTTCACGGTGTTAGAGGCCGAGTGATGTGACTGCTGCAAGGGGAATGTATGGGATCCGAAAGCGTTTTGCCACAATCCACTCTAGCACCTCGAGTGAGTCTGTCTTTGGCACATTTATCTCGTGACTTAGTTTCTTTGACAAAGCCACCATTTCTAGAGCGTCTGACAAGTAGTTGAAAAAGTCTCTGCAGAGTCCACCCAGTCCCATGTGTTCCACACCGGCCTTGCTCGTCCTAGTTGATCGGCGCCCTGAAGGCATCAGCTTCTCAGCTAGAGTCTTGGAGACCCTTTCTCGGGGCCTTGGAGTGACCTTCCCATTATGTAAGCAGGGATGCCTGTGCCTGGCTAGTCTATTCTCCCCTAGGTCTCAGTACCTCTGAGAAGTATGGCTCAATGCTCTGCACAGAAGGTTTCTTCCTCGAGATCTCTGGGTGGTGCCTTCTTGACTCTGTGTAGAAGCCTCTCTTCCGGAGGCCTTTGGGTAGTCTGGCTTTCTGTCTGAAAGCATTTCTTGATGCAGGCTGTCACGTCGTGCCATCTGGCATGATGCCGGAGGTCCTTCCTCCTCCCAGAGGCCATGGGGCAGTGCAGTCTGGCACGACACCCAGAAGCTTCCTCCAGGAGGTCTGTGGGTCATGCGGCATGCTCTGGTTTGAGGCACTGAAGTTCAGGAGGTAGGATAACGTGGGCACCAAGGGGGACCTGCCAGTAGAACGGTTTTGGTGTGTCTGACCCACACGGGGAGGTTCTGGGTTCACTTCCTGAGCACATCCTGCACGTGAGCCTGGGACGAGGGCCTGGCTGAGGCTGGAGGTGGATAGGGTGTGAGGACGTTGCCGAGATGCTTGCCTATCTATGTCTCTGTGCCTCATGGAAGAAATGAGTAAACTTTAAGAAACGATCAGCCCTGCCTGGAGGCCAGCATGTGGAGCAGTGGCTACATGGCTGCACTCCCACATGCAAGCTTTGGTTCGAGTCCCAAACCTGGTGGCTTCAAAATCATACTGGGCAGTATGCATGCATGCCCAAGATCCAGCAGGAGAACAGAGGGGAAGGGATTTCAGTGTTGCCATCTCTCCCCTGGGGGTGCGGCATTTTCTCACTTTCCCTCTCATCTGCCTCTCTCTCTCTCGCCCTCTTCCCCTGCCACCCCTAGCAAACACACACACAAACACACACCCTAAGGCAAAAACCTCTCCACGATACGATCTGTTGAAAGCTTTGCTGGGAACTAGACTGGGACGCTGCTGAGTCTGTAGATTGGGTTAGAGAGATCGTCTTTGAATGATAATGAGCGTCCTTATCTCGAATGGGCAATTTCTCTGCGTGTATTTATACCTCTTCAGATTTCTTTCAACTGGTTCAAGGTTTGGTGAATGTACGTTTTCGGAGTTCTGTTTGACTTGTCGATTCTGGGGATGCTCGCACACGTGCTCAGTGCATTTCTCTGGTGATCAGGATCGGGACTAAAACTGTGTGGTTGACCAAATGGGATCCACTGATTTCACTGGGGTGTTGGTTTTAGAGAGACTGTTGGTTTTGGAGAGACATTTTTTTTAATACTATGGGGTACACATGCTAACTGGATAGGCAGAAAGAGGCAGGGAGTCAGAAAGTAGGGAAACACCCCCTAGTCCCCGGGGGCATAGCCACCCAACCATCCCTTTCCTCTCTTCTCTTGTCGGGGTTCTGGGCTCTCATGAATATGTTCATAGGACAAGGGCCTGTGTGTCTCAGTGATTTGTGTTGTATTCTCAATGAGGTGTGTTGTGAGTCAAAGTGGGGTGTCCTGTGCATCTCAGTGAATTGTGGCGATGGTCTCTTTGAGGTTTGCTGTGTGTGTCTGACGTTTGAGTTTGAGTATGGTGTGCTGTGTGTCGCCATTTTGTGCTGTTGATCTCAGTGATGTATGCATTGGTCTTAGTTCGGTGTGCTCTGGATCGCCATTTGTGGGCTGTGGGTTAAAGTGGATAGTGCTGTGGATTTCATTGAACATTGCTGTGGGACACAGTGAGGTTTGCTGTGGTTCTCAGTGAGGTTTTTGGCTGAGTAGGGTGTGCTGTGGGGTCGCAGTTTTGTGCTGTGGGTCTCAGTGATGTGTGCGGTGTTCTCACTGAGATGTGCTGTGAGCCACAGTTGGTGGGCAGTGGGTTAAATTGGGTTGTGCTGTTGATCTCAGTGCAGTTTGCTGTGGGTCTCACTGAGGTTTGGGTCTGAGTGGGGTGTGCTTTGGGTCGCAGTTTTGTGCTGTGGATCTCATTAATGTGTGTGGTGGTCTGTGAGGTTTGCTGTGGGTCGCAGGGGGTGTGCTGTGGGTTAAAATGGCGTGTGCTGTGGATCTCTGTGTTTTTTGTGGGTCTCAGTGAGGTTTGGGTCTGTGCGTGCTGTGCTGTGGTTCACAGTTTTGTGCTTTGTGTCTCAGTGATGTGTGTAGTAGTCTCAACGAGCTGTGCTTTGTGTCAAAGTGTGGTACTCTGAGGGTTAAAGTGGGGTGTGCTGTGGTTTTCAATGAATTTTGCTGTGGGTATCAGTGAAGTTTGATGTGGTTCTCAGTGAAGTTTGGGTCTGAGTGGGGTGTCCTGTCGTTCGCAGTTTTGTGCTGTGGGTTTCAGTCATGTGTGCTGTGGTCTCACAGAGATGTGCTGTGGGTTGAAGTTTGGTGCCTTGTGGGTTAAATTGGGGTGAGCTATGGATTTCAGTGAATTTTGCTGTGAGTCTCAATGAGTTTTGTTGTGGGTCTCAGTGAGGTTTGGGTCTGAGTAGGGTGTGCTGTCATTTTCAGTTTTGTGCTGTGTGTCTCAGGGATGTGTGTGATGGTCTCACTGAGGTGTGCTGTGTGTTAAACTGAGGTGCCCTGTGGGTTAAAGTGGGGTGTGCTGTGGATTTCATTGAATTTTGCTATGGGTCTCAGTGAAGTTTTCTGTGGGTCTCAGTGAGGTTTGGGTCTGAGTGGGGTGTGCTGTTGGACCGAGTTTTGTGCTGTTTTTCTCAGTGACGTGTACAGCCATCTCACTGAGGTGTGCGGTGGATCAAAATGTGGTGCTCTACGGGTTAAAGTGCGTTGTGTTGTGGATTTCATTGAATTTTGCTGTGGGTTATTAGTGAGGTTTTCTCTGGGTCTCAGTGAGGTCTGGGTCTGTGTGGGGTGTGATGTGGGTCGCAGTTTTGTGCTGCGGGTCTCAGTGATGTGTGCGCTGGTCTCATTGAGATGTGCTGTGGATCAAAGTGTCATGCCTTGTGGGTTAAATAGGGGTGTGCTGTGGATTTCAATGAATTATGCTTTGGGTCTCAGTAAAGATTGCTGTGGGTTTCAGTTTGGGTCTGAGTGGGGCATTGTATAATTTAAAAAAAATTAATTTATTTAAATTTATTTATTTAATTTGATGTAAGAGGGATAGAGCAAGAGTGGAGGGCAGGGAGTGGGAAAGCAAGCCATCATTTCTGGAACTCAAAGTGCAGTTGGCCATGTGGGAGTCCAGCATCCTTAACCACCACACTACCTGCTGGCCCTGTATAATTTTTTTAAAATTTTCTTTTTATTGTCATTGGATGATTACACTCACCAAAGAGAAGGAGAGAGAGAGAGAATGAGAGGGAGGTAGAGAAAATGAGAATCACCCCCCAGGGGGTATGGCCACACCATAATTCCATGTCCTCCATTCTCATCTTGAGATTTTGACCACATACACACATGTGCCTGGCATGATTTTTGACCCACCAGGACCAGGGCTCAAACCGTGCTCAGCCATTTGAGAGTCCAGTGTCTTAACTGGTACCACCTGCTTGTTCCTAGCATTGTATAATTCTTATTTTGGGACAATATACTTCTATATTATATTTGGTAAGTCTTTTGTAAGTGTCCTGGTTGCGTTTTATCCTTGTCTCCCTTTATGTTCATAAGGTAGGTTTTAGAACAGAGGTGGTTGTTGATTTCACAAAGAATGTATATAACATTTTTATCATATATAAAATGGTTATTAAGTTTGAATCATTAGATGCGGAAGTTCACCGTAACTTATGATTGAGCTGAATAAAGTATAGATTCAGTGTAATTAAAAAATTATTTTCAGAGCTTGGTAGCTCTCTTGAGAAAGAGGGAGAGAGAGGGAAAGTGGGAAAACACAGGTGTTTTGTGTCTCTCAATCTGCTGGGTCCACTACTCAAACCATGTATTTGGCCATATTGGATCCAGCCAGTTTAACCACAAGGCTATAGCCTGGTCCCAGATTCAGTGTAATCTTTTGGGTGCAGGGACATAGGCTTTTTTTCTTTTCTACAACTGCCATAGTCGTTCATGAGTAGCCGTGTGTTTAGAAGCCTTTTTATGCCAGTGCCATATGTTTTGTATTTAATAGTTTCCCAAGCTAGACTATTTCTATTTTCAAGAGATTTGATACATTTATTCATGAAGAGCTATGTCTGTAATACAATCAAGTACATTTGGTTCCTGGTATTCTCAATGATATTTTAGATTTAATATGGTTTTCTGGGTGAATAAATAACTCAGTTTGTTTTATTACACAAATAAAGCACAGATCCCTGGTATTATTAGCTTTGAGACCATCTTCATTAACATAATTAATGTACTTAAAAATTCAACTTAATTTGGAAATGTTGTAGAGTTTAGGTGCCCAATAATCTTTATCTTCTAAAAGTAATTTTTAAAGGGTGTTACCATAAGGCATGTGCCCTTGTGGATAGATAGAAAGACAGTGAGAGCAAAAGTGAGAAATTACTCTCAAGGGTGGAGGCAATGCTGCAATTACTTCTCTTAAATTATTGGAAGCACATGCACATGTACCCAGTGTGAGTTTCTAGTCAACAGGTCTAGGACTCCAAACATGGTTGGGAATCCAGCATCTTAACCTCTATACCACCTTCCAAACTCGAAAGTTGAATTATTTTTTTCTACAAAGCATAGGAATATCTAAAATCATTCTTAGACGATCCTGACATTTTTGTTTCTTTATCACTTTTTGTCAAGCTTTACTGTGGTAATCATCTTTGTCATAGATTCTGTTCTCATTCTTATTTTCTTTAATATTTTTTCTTCCTTTTAAAAAAATAATTATTTATTTATTACTTTTATTTTTCTATTTTGAAAAGAGAGAGAGAGAGAGAGAAAACAAGCTTCTAGGTCTGGGACTAGAACTGTGGTCTGCCATGTGGGAATCCAGCACCCTTATCCACCAAGCTACCTGACAGCCCCCGAATATTTTTTCTTAATGACAAATATTTAATCATACTACTACTAAAAGATATGTCTGGAAACAAAAGAATTCTTTGGAATGATTAATTCAGTCACAATTAATCAGTTTGTATTTCCCCCCCCCAAGGCACTGTTTTGAAGATGTTCATCAAGTAATTGAAATAGAGTCACTAAAATGTGAGTTTCTCCCCTGTTCTAAGGTTACCATTTTTTTTGAGAATTATTTTATTCAACTTATATTGATTAATTTATTTTAATTTGACCAGAGAGGGACAGAGTGAGAGAGAGAAAGAGATAGGAAAAGTGAGAAAGTAAGCTGCCATGTCTGGGACATGAACTGTGGTCAGCCATGTGGGAGCCCAGCACCCTTAACCACTACACCACCTGTTGGCTCCAGGTACTACCTTTTTGTAGAGTGAATCCAGGATGCAATTTTAGCTCAAGAAAAAAATAAGTTTACACATGGGTTATTACTTGACCATGAAACATGTAAAAGACATTTATCTAAAATTAAGTATTAGTCTTAATTATTTTTAATTTTTATTTTATTTAAATGCTCTTATTAAAAATCAGGTCTCAGGACCAGAAGATGGCATAGTGGTTATGTTATTGGACTCCAACATGGACAACCATGATTCAAGTCTGGGACCCAGAGGCTTGTAAGTTAAGCCGGGAGTGTCTTTGTGCATGCCCAAGATCCCAGGAGGAAAATTGAGTAGAAGGGATTGAGGTGTGGCTATCTCCCATGGGGGGGTGCTTTCTTACTTTTTCTCTCATTGTCTTTGTCTCTCTCTCTCTTATAAGTACATGGGCCCTGGGAACCATCATTTAGCGTAATGGCTATGTCACTGGACTCCCACGTAGTCGACCGCGGTTCGAGGCCCGGACCCGGCGGCTTAAACTCACGCCGGGCGCGTGTGCGTGCGTGCCCAAGATCCCGAGAGGAGAATGGAGGAAAAGGGATTGCGGTGTCACCATCCCCCCTGGGGGGTGATTTCTCGCTTTCTGTCTCTCTGTCTCTGTCTGTCTGGTGAGCGCACATGCCCTGTAGCGAAAACCTCTCCAGAAAAAAAAAAAAAAAACAAGTACATGGGCCCTAAGGCAAAAACCTCTAAAAAATCAGGTCTCAATAATACAGTCAGTTATTAGTAATTAATAGAATAAATAAGTAGGTGTTTTGATAGTATATTTTAAGATAAAAGCTTTTTTTCAGGTGGCTTGGGTTTACACAGATAATGCAGAAATTTTGTAGCTCCTAGTTTTCTCTCATTTTAAATCTTAGTATGTGTCAGATGTCTTATTAACACCTGATATAATTTGTGACAGGTAATGATTCAGTACCAATGTGTCGTTATTAACTAAAGTCTGTATTTCATTTGGTTTACCTTAGTGGTACCTTTTCCTGTCAAGGATCCCACATGACATCTAGTTATCATGTCTCCTTAGGTTCTTCTTGGCTGTGACAGTGTCTTAGAAATTTCTGGTTCTCATGACATTGACAGAGTTGAGCATAGCCTGTCAACTGTTTTAAATAATGTGTTTCATTGGACCAGCATATGGTGTAATGGTTACATCGCTAGACTCCCATACAGTCGACCATGGTTTGAGTCCTGGACTCCGTGACATAAAACTCATGCTGGGCATGTGTGTATGCATGCCCAAGATCCTGAGAGGAGAATGGAGGGGAAGGGATTTTAGTGTTTTTATCCCCCGCTGCGGGGGGGGGGGGGTGATTTCTTACTTTCTGTCTTGCTGTTTCTCTGGTGAGCACATGTTCCCACTAGCAAAAATCTTCCTTATAAAATACTGTTCTGGGACCAGTGGATGTGGTGATTAATGGTGCTGGACTCCCATATGGCTGGCCATGGTTCAAATCCCAGACCTGGTTGCTTGCTTTCTCACTTTCCCTCTCACTCTCACTCTCACTCTGTCTCTCTCCAGAGAAATGAAAAATCAACATAAATTTTAAAAATGTCCTTTGTATTTACTTTGTATTTTTTATCATAATTGAACTGTGTTATCATTTGGAAAGTACATCACAGAGAAGAATGTCCTTGTCATTCATGCTCTCAGGTGAATCACCACTGTTACTAGTGACTCAGATTACTAGGTGAGGTGGTTTTTTCCATGCTTCTTTGCAGCCGTTACTTCCTTTTGCATCCATATCATGTGAGTTCTTTGTAGGATGTCAGTGTTCAGAGTCACCACTTATGGAGAGTAAGTGCCACTGCCTGATGGCTGAATGACTACATCAGCTATTCTGTGTTGATTTCTATCCAAGTCCATTACTTATTCTTTTTTATAAAAGCACAGACACCCAGACAATTACTTTAAGCTTTGGTTATAGTTGATACTACAGTATGTATTGCTCAATTGAGTTCCATTGTGCTCACTGGAAACTCTTTCCATTGGCTCCTGTGACTTCATTCTATTTTATGTTTTGAACAGTTTCTTACTTTCTGATTACTCAGGAGTGTTCTGGCTCAAGTATTTACTGTCCTAGTCCTAGTATCAGCCATTTTTTCAAAGAACCCTGCTTCTTTTATTAGAAAATTATACTAAAATTATATTTTGGCCCACCCATGGTGAAGGAGGCAGTAGGGGTGCTGCTGTGGGATGCTGGATGTCATGTGGGATGGCTCTGGGTTTGTGCCCCAGGTCTGCCTAAATGTGCTAAGCATTCCCATGGCATCCAAGTGAACTTGGCTGCCTGCAGGGTTGGCCAGAGGATTACAGTGAGGAGACTCCTGAACGGAGGATTATAGCGTTAAGCGTGCCCCTTTCTCCCCCTTCCCTTATGCTTACTCTCATGAAGAAAATAAATTCTCTAATTATAGAAATGCTTCTACCTAGTGGCTTAATGTGCTGGTGGTATCTTGTCCCTTGTAGTTGACAATGTGAGAAAATAGATGTGTGTTCTAACCTGTATATCATTCTTAATCATATGTTTCTGTATGGAGCTATCTATAATTATATAAGGCTTGTATGAGTGTATGCTAATTTTTCCAACTCTGTTCACAGGGATTATTGTAGTCTTCTCCCTTTGCTTATCTGTAACCTCCCATTTCAACGGTGAAAAACATGCCATTTATTTAATTCCCATTTTCATTACAGATAACAGACATAGAGGTTGTAGAATCAATAATTATTGCTCTCACGGCAAAGAACCTTATACAACTGTGCCGCCTCTGTTGAGGCACAGTTTACTTGCCCCTTGCATAGATTCCACTCATTTGCAAAATCACTCAGCCCGCATCATTTACCCACTTTCATGATTTTGCCTATATGTGTACCCATGTGTTTTTCAAGACCTCTGGGACTTGAATCACACAGTAGTCTATGTTATCCACTTTAACTGTTATGCCATTGAATTGCTTCAGCATGTAGGTCATTTTAGGCTTTATGTCATGTAACTTTTCATAATAAAATGCAGATGGGCCTTTTACTTCTTTATTGAGGATAGAAAGCCAAGTTAAGAACGTACAACTGGATTTTCACATAGAACGTGTAGGTATTGGTGAATTCCTCTCTGCTTTGGAATATCCAGAATATCTTGAGATTCCTAGGACTGCCATGAAGTGACATTCTTTGCTGTCATGTAAGGTTGGAAACCCTGTACAGCAGGTATAAGGCTCTTTTTTGGTTTTGCTTTTTTTTTGTCATAGGGCTTTGTAAGTTGATAATATGTGGTCAGTTATGACCAATTATGACATTATAATGAAAGCCTTGTATATATGACTAATGTTCCCAGTTACATCATGTTAAAAGGTAAACTGGTGCATTTGCAAATGACAAATTACTATATGAATCAGGATATTCAAGAGGTTTTCAATTTTGGAGGGATCAGGACAAGAATAAGATAAGTGTTTTGTTTCCATTTACAAAAGAAAATCTATTAAATAGTTACCAGTTCTAGTTACAAGAGAAGAGAAAGGAGTTTCCTAATTCTAGTACATAGAATGTTAAGGAACCAGCAATTTTTCTTTTTGTAAAAGAAGTATTTGATTTTATTTATCATTATTCTTCAATTTGACCAGAGAGAGAGAGAGAGAGAGAGAGAGAGAGAGAGAGAGAGAGAGAGAGAGAAAGGAAACCACCAGGTTTGGAACTTGAACTGTGGTCATCCATGTGGGAGTTCAGTACCCTAGCCACTAGGCTACCTGGTGGTCCCAGAACCAGCAGTTTTTCAGCCAATAGTCCTTAAAATGATAATCATCCATTGGTTAACTTAGTCCCATGTGAATAAATGTAGTCTTGCTTGACCTTGGTTAGCAGAGTCCTGAATCCATTATCTTTTTAGTTGGAGTCTCAAAGATCCCTCCTCTGTTCAGTGGTGTGATCTCACTGTTATTTCAGCATGGATCTGAGACTTCTGTACTCAGATCACCCTTACAGTCCTCCTCTAGGTCTTAGGAGTCCTGGTTATAACCAAAGCTGAATCTTGAATTTGGTTGATTGCACAGGACACCCAGGAGGGAATGTCTGGCTTGCACTAGTGATTGAACCTCATCCTGCCTCCATTGAACATCAGTGGGCTGAGACCTGTCTTGTAAACCGTGAAGCCTTGGTTCCTCATTCCTCCCAAACTGTGCCTCAGCTTCTCCTTCTCAGCACCCACCAGAGGGCACCATCTGACTGCAGTCCTGGTGAGTAGCACCATGAGCAGAGGGAGAGGGAGGGCTGGGACAGGAAGACATGAGTCTGTGTGTGTGGGGTTCACCATCAGAGTGAGGGGAGGACATAGCCTTGCTCTTCCCCTCCTGGTTTTAATTGGGCTTTTCTGTCCCTGTCCTGGTAGACACTCCAGGGAATGTGCCCAGGCACTTTACCCACATGGTAAGCAGTGTAGAGACAATGTCCTTAGGGTGTGCTGTGCAGGTATAGGGGTGACTGCAGGTCTCCTCAGTGGCAAACACAGAGGCCAGAATATGCTTGTGGTGTTTGAACATCCTCTATAATGAAAGAAGGGCATCAGCACCAAAGCACGTGTAGCCTATGGCAGTTGTCCGAGGTCCATCTGGAGGCATCACATACTTTGCTGTCTGTGGATGGAAAATACTGGTTTACAATAAACCGTTGTTTCTCCTATGACCTTGAACATTGGCTCCAAGTGTTAGTGGAGTAGCCACAGTTTCAGGAAGAGGTTACATAGTTCCATAGTCTTTTCGGGACAAATTCTCCATTCAAAAAATAATAGTGTAAGTGCTGAGGATTTTATGTAAATTCCCTCCCTGGATAAAAATTTCACCATTTTAAATTTTGGTAACTATACAGTCCATTATATTTACTGCATTACCAGTGTTGCAATAATCTAGCTTGCTTAGAGCATTTTAGTTACCTGAAAAGAAACAAAACCATCATACACAGCTACCAGGGATCCACTTTCTGTCTCTGGAGTGCTTCCTGTTCCTGATATTCCACATAAACAGAGTCACTCACTGCATGGCCTTTTGTGTCCCGCCTTGCTCACTCTGACCATTTCTATGATTCACCAGTGTTGTGACATGAATGAGGGCTTCTTTTTTTATGTTTGTGATTAAATATACATGAGCTAATTTTACCATTTAAGACATTGTTTTGGTGTCATGTGCTGTGTTTTAAACAGGGTGTCACTGGGTTGTGATCCCCTCACCTCAGCTTCCTGAGTAGCTGAGTACACAGGTGTACAACACTACATCTTGCCTTTTAGGATGGACCAGACACTGAACTCAGGCTTCCCATGTGATCTCTGCCTTCAACTAACACTGTTCAGTGTGTGTTTCCATACTTGGTGCTAAACTTTATTTTTAGATGATACAGATGAGAGAGAAGGAAAGGATGTGACATAGATAGGTATTTTTGACATGATCTCTCTGTGTTGTAATCAGCTGCCTCAGACTTCCAATTACCTGGGATTACAGGTGCACACTGCTGTACTTGGTGTATTCCTGTCGGCCCAGGACCTGAATCTCCATCTCCTTCCGTCCTCTATTTTTCCAAGTGGTGGCACTATCTGTGTGCTAGTGCAGCTTGTGATAGACCATTTCTCTTTTTTAATAAAGAAATTGAATGTTTATTACTTGTTTTGTATTTTGCTGCAGAACTGTTGCTTCAACTGTATAAAATTGCCCCAGCAAATGCAGTATACGGCAAAAGTAAAATAGTAATATTCCTTCACATTATACAAAACACCACAACTCTTTTCTACTTTCAGTTATTTGCAGTGCAGATTACTATGTATTTTGACTTAGACCCAGGGGTGGATATAATCAAAAGCATTTATTTTTTCAGACCTGGACCATTTTAAATATAATAAGAATTTATTAAAGGTCAGTTCACATTTATGGCCCTGAGATCTTCTTCAAAGGAAGATTCCTTCTTCAAAGGGATATCTCAGGTATCATTTCAAGCTTTTCTATGCTGTGCCCAAAGTTCCAAGAGAAGAAGGAATTGTGGTGTGACCATCCCCTTGGGTATGCTTTCTCACTGTAACTCTCTTCCTATCTCTCTCCAGTGAGTGCACATACTCTGTGAAAAACCTATAAAATAAAAAATTCATGTTTTTACTATCATTGGTTTCAGTGACTCTTTAGATTTCAACCTTGTTTTCTTTAGTGTTTACAGTCATTCAGGAGTAGGTTATTTCATTTTCATGTGTTTGTGTATTTTTGAGGGTTCTTTCGCAGTTAATTTCAAGTTTAATTCCATTGTGGTAAGAGAAGATGTTGGCTATAATATCTATACATTGGAATTTTTTCACCAGGGCTCTAGGGCTTTATTAGAAATGGAGTTGACTGCTACAGAGGCCCTGTATTACATTTCTTCAGGGCCTCTTCCCTCTCTTCACATCCCTCTCTAAGGGATGTCTGGAGGCCATTCTAAAAGATAAATCTGGTGAGAGTAACAAAAGTCAATCCTTTCTCCAAAGTCCTCTTCATCAGCTGATGTGTTCTTCTCACTCTAATTATGAATTTTCTCATGGAAAAAGTAATAGTTTTAGCTCTCATCTTCAAGGTCCTCCATGTCTACATCCTAGGAGGGTGGCTTTTGCATATATATATATATATATTAACCTTTGGGCTCTGGTTCACTAGTCCTGGCCGACTTTGAGGGGGCTTCCACCTCCAGGTCTTCCTCCTCTTTCTGGGAAAGCCGGATCTGCTGGAGGAATTTTCTGCACGTTTTTGTGCATAATGTTGGCACATGCACTATCCACTTCTTGAAATGGTGCTGCATGATCAGTCCTTGGTCCATCACAGCCCCTACCTCTGGGTGCCTTAGTCGCTGCTGCCAGCTTGAACACCTGCCTATAGTTTAACAGCTTCTTCAACTCTGTTTAGGACTGTTGATCTTTCCCCTCCTAGGACCATGTATATTATACATTGGTATTTTTTTAGTGGTTGAGTTTGGGTCAAAGTGACACGGCATGTGCTGGAAGGCTCCAGGTCCCAAGGTAGACCTGGGGGGGGAAGCTGTGGTGTGCATCCTGGTCAAGACTGGTGCAACACCCTGTCTCCTTTGGTGGCAGCATCAGGTGGATGTGACTGAGAAAGGAGTTTCTTATTTCTGAAAACACCATAGAGCCAAGGTATTATATGAGTCATGACTCATGCTACTTGTGAAACCCAAAATCCATAATTTCTCCATTTAGGCACCTCAGTTATCACAGGAGCATCTCTGTGCCCCCCAAAAAGCACTGCTGGGCATGGGATACCAATCTGTCCCCCAATTTAGTGTTCAGCTATAGCCTGTGGGGTGTCAGATATGGTAGGTAATGGGGTTCTGTTATGGAGTTAGAGTTTGGTTAGTGGTAGGGTTATGGGTAGGGCTTAGGAGTTAGGGCTTGGTGTTTCAGGTTTGATGATGGGGTTAGGTGGTTAGGTTTTAGTAGTGGGTGGCTGGGGTAAATCTAGTCAGGTGTGTGTCCTGAGGCATACCTGGGGGAATTTAGGGTGCATGCTCAGTCAAAACTGCCTTGACACCAAGGCTCCATCATTTCCTGCCCTGCCGGGTCTAGCTCAGCATGAGCATGTTTCTCTGATTGTGAAAGACTGTGGGTTAGAAATAGACGCAATAACAAACACACAAATTATTTTCTTATTTTCTTATTTTACACTGATATTTCGTTACTCTGGTATTTCTTTTTTCACTCTGGTATTTCTTTTACTCTGGTATTTTTCTTTTACTTTGGTATTTGTTTTACTCTGGCATTTTTTTTACTCTAGCATGTCTTTATCTTTTACTCTTAGTTTATGTTGTAGGATCCTTACCTTAATAATATCTGGCTGGATGCAAGGAGTGTTTACTTGCCTGACTCTTTCCTCGTACTCATGCCAGACGTTGGGCGCCGCTTTTCCAGGACCAGCTTGGCGTGAACACATTTCTCTCAGTGGGGAAGGATGCAGATTAGAAATAGATGCAATAACAAACACACAAACACACAAGTATAGAAAAGCGAGGATTGGGTGTGCACAGCTTCTCTGATGGAGAAGTTGCGACCTGCATTACCCTCAGGCTTATTCTTTTAAAGGGCAGAAAATAGGGGAAGGGGAAAATAGGGTGCAAAAGGAATGGGGAGGAAGGAAGTAGAATGTAAAGAAAATAAGGGAGGAGAAATTATAATGCAAAGCCAGTTGTTTTTGATTTTAAATTGTCTGAAGATGTGAAAATCACTGGTAACATATAATTTCTCTGATGTTTTTTGGGGAACAATCTTATAAACGCATGTGACTTTCTTTAGCCTCATACTGGGCATTATGGGGTATTGGGTATCAACAATAGGAAGCCAACCATTGACAACAGGCACATACTGCTTTCATTTGTGAAATACTTTTCAATAGCTCTGCTACAGTAGTGCATATTTGCATGTGTCTATAGGCCACATGTTTTAATCACATGTTTTCAGTTTGGCTGCTCTCCACACTGCCCTGCTCCTGAAGACAGCAGTGTGTGTTTACAGTCTTACAACTTATGAAACCCCACATTGGTAAATCTTCTTTGTAGGTATCTCTGCAAAGACAGGAGCTTCTCCTCAGTGTCCACCAGAGAGCACTGCTTCATATTGGGTGACTCACCTCATCCAAAGTGCTTACCCATTGTAAGTAAGGTTTGAGATTGTGTTTTGGAGTTATGGTTGGTTTAGTAGTAAGGTAATGGTTTTGGATGTTTTGAGGTTTGATGATTGTGTTTAGGGTTAGGAATTAGGTTTTAGTGTTTAGGATTTAGGGGGTAAGGCTTTTAGGCTCCAGATCCTCAGGTAGACCCTTCAGGGAGCTGAAGTGTATGTCCTCAGTGAAAGGCTGGCTATACACAATTGCTCCATCATGGCAGATGTTGTACTATAGTCATCTGGTGCAGGATGGAAGGATCTGGGTCACAAGTAGGAACTGGAAGAAGGTAGGGTGCATGCCCTTGTCAAGGCTGGTGTTACATCCTGACTCCTTTGTCAGCAGAGGTTAGGTTGAAGCAGCCTGGTATAGGCTAGAGGACTCCTAGTCTGCAGGCATTCCAGGTGGAGCTACAGTGTGCACCTCAGTCAAGACTGTCATGATACCCCAGTGCTGTCACTGGATGTGGTCAGGTTGAAGTGAAATCTCTGGTACTCAAGGCAGACTTGGGAAAAGCTGGGATGTGTACCCCTGTCAAGGCTGACATAACACCCCAGCTCTGTCACCAGTCGAGGTTATGTTAAAATGGTTTACCATAGGCTTGAAGACTATGAGTCACCAGGAGGACCTGGGAGGAGGCAGGGCATACATCCTAGTCAGGGCTAGCATGCCAGTGTGGCTCCATTGATAGTGAAGGTAGAGTCAAAGTGGCACAGTACAGGTTGAAATTCTCCAGATACAAGGTGGACCTGGAGGAAGCTTAGGAACTTGCCCTGGTCGAGGTTGGCACAGCAGGTGGTGCCATCAGTAGTGGAGTTTGGGTCAAAGTGACACAGCATGGATGGGAATGCTCCAGGTTCCAAGAGGACTGGAGGGGAAATTGAGCGCACACTGCAGGCAAGGCTGTTTCTACAATGGCTCCGCAAGTGGTGGGGTTAAGGGGTATGGAGCCGAGGAAGGAGTCTCCTAATCTCGAAAGTACAATTGCTTAGGGAATACGTAATTATTCACTCAAAAATCCTTAAGTGTATAATCAGTTATGATTTCATTCAGTTCTGTGTACTTATAATGAATATCACTTGACTTTATTTAGCAGTGTCTTGAATCCATATTTTACTCAGCTAGAGTTCTGAGGACACTTCCTTAGTCCTGTGATGTGACCTCACAGTTTTTTTCTGTAAAAAATCAGACACTATACTCAGAACACCCATCATACTTCTCCACTAGGTTTTAAGAGTTGATACAATTACAGACAAGTGTCCAGATGTGAACCCTGAAGTCAGTTGATCCCACTAAAAATCCAGGAGGGTTTTTAGGCTATAATAATGTGACCTGGTCCTACATTACTGCCTATGGTCAGTAGGGGAGCTTAGTGGCATCTGACTAGTCACCTTGTCCAGCACCACCCCTAAGAGCCAGCAGGGTGGGCTTTGGTGCAACCAGTGAGTGAGCATAGCCTACCTCAGCCATGAGGACAGCAGTGTGGGCAGACACCCTTACAATTTATGAAACCTTCCGTTGATAACTTTTCCCAGTAGGCCCCTCAGTAAACACAGTAGCTTCCCTTCAGTGCCCATCAGAGAGCACTGCTGGGCATTGGGGTGATTGGTCACATCTACAGTGTGAACTCTACCTTAAATCTTGGCCCCTACCTAGTGCTGAGCCACAGTCTGTGTGCTGCTGGATGTGGTAGGTAAGTGTTGGGATTGTGTTATGTAGCTGTGGTTTGATTAATCTTGAGGTTGGGGATACGGGTTTGGAGATATAGAATGGTTTTTAAAGTCTTGTGATGCATTTTAGGTCACGTTTAGTCTTTGGGGGTTAGTTAAGGCTGGTAGACTCTGTGTTCTGGGGAAGAGCTTGGGGGAGCTTGGGTGCACCCTGACTCCTTACTGGCAAGGGTTGAGTCAAAGCAGCCTGGCGTGGGAAGACTAGTCCAGAGGCATATTTGTGGGGCTGCAGTATATAACTTGGTCAAAGCCAGCATGGTGGCATTGGTCATGGTGAGACTCCTTGGCAGTGGACGTAGGCTTTGGCTCTCATGGAGGAACTTGGGAAAAGCCAAGGTCTGTGCCAAGGCCAAGACTGGCATGACACCCCAGGTTTGTCATTGGCATTGGTCAGGATAGTGGGTCTGGCGATGTCTGGAAATGCTCTGGGTCCCTTGGAGGACTCGGGGAAGTCTGGGTATGCATTCCCAGTCAAGATTGACATGACATCCTGACTCCGTCAATGTTGCTGTTTGGGAAAAGGTGGTCCTGGCAGTGGCTAGAAGTGCTACGTCCAAAGAAAGCCTGGCGGAAGGAGATGTGTGTGCTAGTCAAGACTGATAAAACACCCGTGCTTTGTGACCAGAATTAGTTGGTACAGGGTAAGCTGGTGGTGGCTGGGAGGCACAGGGATTTATGGGAGGTCCTGGGGGCAGCCAGGGTATGTGCCCCAGTCCTGACTCAAATGATTTGCTGGCTCCATTGGTGGCATTCTTAGGGGCAAGGCAGCTCCATGTTGGTTTGAAGGCTTTGGGTTCAGCTGAGGACCTGGGGTGAGCCAGGATGCATATCCTAGTCAAGATCAGCATGCTACTCTGTCACTGTTGGTGGCATTTGTCAGGTCAATGTGTTCTGGCAGGAACTGCAAGGCTTTTGGTCCTGAGGAGGAGCTGGGGGTAGCCGTGGTGCATGCCCCAAAGTCACCATGACACCAGGTCTGTTGCTGACAGAGGTTGGGATGAAGTAGGATGGCATAATTTGGAATGCTTTGGGTCATGAGGCAGAACAAGGGGAAGCTAGAGTACACATGCCTGTCGAGATCAGTGCCACACTCCAGCTGCATCAGTTCTTAGAAAGGAGCGTCTTTATCCCAAAAACGTAATGTAAGTGAATAAGGAAACTTTCACTCAACATATTGTAATTCGATCATCACTTATGAATCCGTTCAATTCCATGTAATCATCAGTATTGTCTGACCTTATTTAGCAGTGTTATGAATACATCGTTTTCTCATCTATAGTTCTAGAGAACTTCTTTTAGTCCAGTAATGCAGCTTCCCAGTTATTTCCATAATGACCTCAGATACCACACTCAGGACAACCATTATAGTGCATCCTTAGTTCTTAAGAGTTCATCTGATTACAGAGAAGTCACCAAATATTAACCCTAAAGTTGATCGATTCCAGCGGACATCCAGGAGGGTGTTTTAAGTTTTGTTAGTGTGATTTTATCTTCTACCACCTCCTCTGGCCAGCAGGCAGAGGTCAGTCTCAGCTAATCCCACATCTTGTCCTGTATTACCCATGATAACCACCAGGGGGAGCTTTGTATCACCTGACCAGAGAGGTTTGTCTTCCCATCTCTAATGAATGTCATGTGGGTGGACCCCCTTCTCACTTGTGAAACTTTGTGTCTATCATTCTTCCCAGTAGGTACCTCAGTGACCACAGGAGATTCTCACTGTGCACTAGAGAGCACTGCTGGGTATTGGGTGCTGAACATCTGCATAGTGATATCCGGTAATGAGCAGCAGCCTGAAGGCTACCAGAGATGGTAGGTAAGGATTGTGGTTGGGTTTCGGTTTAGGGTTCTGGTATAGTTAGGATTACAGTTAGGAGTTAAGAGTTAGGGGTTGGGGTCTGATGTTTGGAATTATGGTTTGGGGTTGGCATTAGAGATTTCAAGTAAGATTTTAGGATTAGGTGATTATAGGGTCAGGATGGAAGGCTCTGGGTTTACAGGCATACCTGAGGGAGCTGTGGTATGCACACTGGTCAAGACTGGCACAACACCCTAGCTATGTAGGCAGTAGAGGTCAGTCCCATCAGCCTGGCATGGGCCAGAAGGCTCCAGGTCTCAAGTCATACCTTGTGGGAACTGAGGTGCACAACACAGTGAAGTCTGGTGGGACTCACTGCCTCTGTTGCCGGCAGTGGTCAGGTAACAGAAACCTGGTTTGGGGTGGAAAGACTTGGGTGATTAGGCAGAACTGGGTGTCGCTGGGTGGCACACTTTACTCAAGGACATTGTAATACCCTGACTCTTTCTGCATTAGAGGTCTGGTTGTAGCAGCTTGATGTGAACTGGAAGGCTTTGGATCCTGAGTCAGACCTGAGGCAAGTTAGTGTATATGCCCAGATCAAGGCCACCACATTCCAGCTCTTTTGGGGACAGAGGTAGGGTTAAAGAAGCCTGACCTGGACTGGATGGCTCTGGGTTTTGAGGCATACCTTGAGAAAAGTGCAGCACAAATCCTCTTCAAGGCCAGTACAACACCCCAGTTTTGTTGGTAGCAGATGTTGAGGCAAAGCAACAATTATGAGCTGGAAGATTCTGGGTCCTAAGGTGGACCTAAGGGAAATGGGTGTGGGGCCTAGTCATGGCCATCCTGATACCCTTGCTTGGTATGTGGTGGAATTCTGGGTGAAGCAAGCCACTGTGTGCTGAAAGACCTCATTTGTAGAGGTACACCTGGGGGTAGCTGCTGTGTGCAGTGCATGCTTTAGTCAAGGCTAGCTCTGCACTCTGTTTTTATTGGCAGCAGGGCCTGAGTGATAAGGATGAGAAAGGAATGCCTTATCTCTAAAAACACAATGTTACTGAATAAGTATTCACTCGAAATTCCTAAGTATATAATCAGTCATTAATTCATTCAGTCTTGTGTCTTTTTATCAGTGTCTTGATTCCATATTCTTCTCATCTAGAGTCCTGCAGACCTTTCTTTTGTTCAGTGATGTGGCTTTACAGATATGTCCATAATGAGCTCAGACAACATACCCAGAGCACCCATTGTAGTTCTCTTGTAGGTTTCAAGTATTGATCTGGCTATAGACAGCTCACCAGATCTGGAGTCTGAAGTCAATTAATCACACAGGATGTCTGGGAGGGGTTTTATTTGGTTGTTAACCTGCTCGTTATGCACCACCCCCTATGGTCATCAGGGGGAGCTAGGCCACATCTAACCAGTCATGTTGTCCTGCATTTGCCTAAGAGCCACCGTGGAGATCTCTTGCTCAGCTAACTAGAGAGCATTTCCTGCCCTGCCCCTGAAGACAGCAGTGTGGGTTGACCCCCTTACAACGTGTGAAAACCCACATTGGTATTCCTCCCAGCAGGCACTTCAGTAAATGCAAGAGCTTCTCTTCAGTGCCCACCAGAGAGTAAGGCTGGGTGTTAGGTGACTGGCCACATGCCCAGTGATTACCTATCTGTCCCAATATAGTGCTGATATGAGGGCTGTTAGATGTGGTAGGTGAAGTTTGAGATTGTGTTATGAAGATAAGGTTCTTTTAAGTGGTACGATGAGGTTTGGTGATGGGGTTTGGAGTTAAGGGTTGGGTTTTAATGTTTAGAGTTTAGCGGGTAAGGCTGGTAGGTTCCAGGTCCCAAGGTGAACCTAGGGGGAGTTAAAGTATATACCCTCAGTGAAAGGCTGGCTATACACCAGTGGTGCTCCATCATGATGGAGGTTGTGTTGAAGTGGTCTAGCATGGGCTAGAAGGGTCTGTGTCATGAGTCGGACTGGGGGGAGAGTGGTTGTGACACCTCAATTTATTCATTGGCAGAGTTTTGGTTGAAGTTGACTGCTGTGGGCTTTAAGTCTCTGGGTCTGCAGACACATCTGGGGGACGCTGCAGTGCACAACCTGATCAAGGCTGGCAGGATGCCCTGACTCTACAAATTGCATTGGTCAGGGCAAGGCAACCTAGCAGTGGCTGGAAGACTTCAGGTCTCAAGGAGGACCTAGTGAAATCCAGAGTGCATGCCTCAGTTATAACTGGAGGACATCCCAGCTGCATTTGTGTACTTGGTCAGGTCAAGGCATCCCTGCAGTTGCTGGATGGCTCCAGGTTGAGGAGAATTTGGGGTAACAGGATTTGGTCAAGGCTGATGTGACAGCCCTGTTTAGTTCACGGCATTGGCTGGAGCAAGGTGGTCCAGTGGTGGCTGGAGTGCTCCGAGTAACAAGGAGTACCAGGGGAAGCTGGACAAGACCAGCATGTCACCTGGGCTTTGTCAGGGACTTTGGACAGGGCAAGTGACCTAGTCGTGGCTGGAAGGCTTAAGGTCCTGAAAAGGTTTTGGGGGACCTGGTGTACATACCTCCATCCAGGTTGGCATGACAGCCTGGCTACATCAATAGTATTTATGTTGAAGTGGACTGACAGTGGCTAGAAGGCTCCAGATACAAGGAAGGACCTGGGGGGAAGCCAAGGGGCATGCCTTTGTCAAGATCAGTGTGATACTCCAGTTTCATCAGTGGCATTGGTTGGGGTGATGCAGCCTGATAATGGCTGGAAGGCTTTGGGTCCTGGGAAGGACCTTGAGGGAGGTGGTGGGGGTGTTACTTGGTCAAGACTGTCAGAACATCCTGGTTCTGTCATCAGCATTGGTTGGAACAAGGTGGCCCAGTGGTGATGAGAAGGGTGAACTGGGACTCATGCCTAGATCAAGACTAGCATGACACTCTACCTCTACTAGTGTTAAGGTTTTGGGAAGGACCTGGCAGGAGCCAGGGTGCATGCTTTGTCAAGGCCATCATGAGACCCTAGCTCTGTCACTGTCACAGGTCGGGTTGAAGAGGTGTGAGGTAGAATGATCTAGTTTCCAAGGTGGGCTGACAGGAAGATTGGGCATGTACCCCTGTCAAGGCCAATTTTGCACTTCATCTCTGTCAGTGACAGGACCAGAGAGGCCTAGAAAGGATTGCCTTAATCTCCACAACACAATGTGATTGTATAAGGAATTTTTCACTCTATTTTCCTAATTCAGTAATTAGTCATGAATCCCTTCAGTCACATATAATCATTGCCACTGTTGATTGACCTTGTTTATCAGTGTTCTGAATCTGTTTTCTCAGGCAGAGACTTATCTTTAGTCCAGTAATGTGACTTTACAGTTATTTCAATAATGACCTTAGGCATCATTACCAGAACACCCATCATAGTTCTTTGCTAGGTCATCTTGTTATAGACAATTCACCAAATCTGAACCCTAAATTTGATCCCACCCAATAGTTGGGAGGAAGTTTTTATCTCTGTTTATGTTAGTTTTTCTTGCACTACCTCCTATGGTCAGCAGATGGAGCTCAAACTCAGATAACTACACACCTTGTCCTACATCACCGCAGATAGCCGGCAGGGGGAACTTTGGATCAGCTAACCAGAGAGGCTTATCTTTCCCATCCCTGATGAGAGCAATGTGGGTGGATCCCCTTTTCAATACTGAAAATTTGTGTTTTTAATTTCTCCCAGTACACATCTCAGCCACCACGAGGAGTTTCTCTTCAATGTGCACCAGGAAGCTCTGCTGGCCATTACATACTGTCCTCTCCCACAGTGAGTATCACATTTATTCTTGAACATGGTGCTTAGGCACAATCTGAGGTCAACCAGAGATGGTACGTAGGGATTGTGTTTGGGTTATGGGGTTAGGGTCAGGTTCATGTTAGGGTTATGGTTATGGGCTAGGAGTTTGGGATTGGAGTTTGAGTTTAGGAAGTATGGTTTGTGTGTTGGCATTAGCATTTGCTGTAAGATTTGTAGGTTAGACTACTAGTGGATCAGGGTGGAAGGCTCCAAGTTAAGAGGCAGACCTGAGGGGAACCTTTGATACATCAGTGGTCAAGATGACCATAATATTCTGGCTCTGTAGGTAGTGCAGGTCACTCACAATGGCCCAGTATGGCCTGGAAGGCTCTAGGTCCCATGTAGTATCTTGGGAGAGCTGGGGTACATACCATAGTGAAGTCTGTCATGACTCCTTGACTCTGTTGCTGGTAGTGATTGGGTCAGTGCAGCTAAGTGTAGGTTGGAAAGCTCTGGGTAATGAATCAGACCTGGGTGGATCTGGGTTGTACACTTCGGTAAAGGTTGGTGTGGCACTCTGACTCCTTTGGAGCAGAGGTTGGGTTGAAGAGGTCTGAATACAGACTGGAAGGCTCTGATCCTGAGGTAAACCTGGGGAGAGCTAGTATGCATGACCCAGTCTCCGACAACACCATACTACAGGTCATTTAGTGAAAGAGATAGGTTTAAGAAGACTGGCATCGACTGGATGGCTCTGGGAGATCCCCTGAGGCAAGGATCTTCGATGAACACCCTGGTTAAGGCTAGCATGATGTCTGCTTTTGTCAGTTGTAGAAGTCTGGCCAAAGGTCCAAGTAATAGCTAGAGGATTCTGGGTCCAAAGCTGTCCCTAAGGGAAGCTGGAGTGCAGGTTCTATTCAAAGCCAACATGATATCTAAGCTATGTATGTGGTGAAAATCAGGATAAAGTAAGCTGGTGTGGGCTGGAAGAGCTCAAGTACTGAGGTATATCTGGGGGACGTGCAGTACTTTGTGCAGTCACGTTTGGCTCTGCATTCTAGCTCCATCAGCAGCAGGGTTGGATGGATTGGGATAGGAATGGGTGCTTTAATACTGAAAACACAACTATACTGAGTAATTATTCACTCAAAAAACCCATAAGTGGATAATCAGTCCTGAACTCGTTCAGCACCATGTAATCATGAGTATTGCTTGACTTTGTTTAGTTGTGTTTTGAATCCATCTTCTTAGATATAGCCCTGGAGACCCTTATTTAGTCCAGTGATGTGAGTTATTTTTTAATGACCTCAGAGAACATACATAGAACACCTATCATAATTCTCTGTAGGTCTGAAGAGTTGATTTGGTTATACACAAATCCTCAAATCTGAACCCTGAAGTCAGTTGATCTCACAAGACACCCAGGTGTGGGTTATTTTTTTTTTCTTGGCTGTTAATGTGACTATGTTTTGTACCACCCGACATTGTCAGCATGGGGATCTAGGCCACATCTAACCAGTTGCATTGTCTTGCACTGCCCCCAAGAGCCAGCAGAGAGAGCTCTGGCTCAGGGCCTTTCCTGCCCTGCCTCTGAGGACAGCAGTGTGTGTGGACCCCCTTACAACCTGCGAAAACTCGCATTGATAATTTTTCCCGGCTGGCACCTCAGTGAACACATTCTCTTCTTCCAGAGAGCATTGCTGGGCATCGGGTGGCTGGCCTCATCTATGGCAGTACCCATATGTGTCCCAACCTACTGTTGAGCCACAGTCTGTGGAATGCTGTATATCATAGGTAAAGGTTGGCATTGTTGTATGGAGATATTGTTAGGAATAGAGGTAGGGTTATGGTTACAGGTGTTTGAAGTCTGGTGATTTGGTTAGAAGTTTCTGGTTAGATTTTAGTGTTTTATGGTTAGAGGATGAGGCTTGTAGTTTGCTTTTGAGGTGAACCTGGGGTGACCTGGAGTGTATGCCTCAGTCAATGCCAGTTTGACATGAAGTGTTTGTTAAGGTGGAGGTTGTGTTAAAGTGGGCCAGGGTATGCTGGAAGGCTGTGGGTCATAAGGTGGACCTGGGCAGAGTTCGGGTGCATGACCTGGTTAAGGTCACTGAGACACCACAATTCCTTCAACAGCATAGGTTAAGTCTAAGCAGTTCATTGTGTACTGCAAGCCTTGGGATTTATAGGTATACTTGGGGGAATCTGCTGTTTTCACCCCAGTCAAGGGTGATGGCATGATACTCTGGATGTGTTAGTGGCACTGGTCAGGGACACGTGGATGGATGGTGGCTGGAGGGCTTTAGGTCATGAGGAGGACCTGGAAAAATCCATTTGTGCCTTGATCAATCCCAGCACAACACCCCGGCACCATCAGTGTTGGTTGGGTTGAGGCATTCCTGTGGTTGCTGGAAGGCTTTAGATCTAGAGTAGGATCTAGGGTAGCTGGTATGAACTCACTGGTTAAGACCTGTGTAACACGCTGGGTCTGTCAATGGCATCGGTTGGGGTCAGGCAGCCTGGCAGGAGCTGTATGATCTGGGACAAGAAGAGGATTTCGGGGAGCTGAGGCTTGTGCCGTGGTCAAAAGCATTGTAATACCCTTGCTCTGTTGGCTGGCTTGGTGAGGGTGAGGTGGCCCATCATTTGCTGAAAGGCTCTGGTTCTGGAAGAGGACCTTGGACAGCTAGGGTGAATACCTTGATCTGTAGAAGCATGACACCCATATGATGTTGATGGTTTTGGAAAGGGAGAAGTTACCTTGTGGTGGCTGTAAGGCTCAGGGTTCTAAAAATGTTTAGGTGATCTAGAGTGCATGCCTTGGTTAAGATGCACAACACCTCAGCTCAATCCACCACATTGGTTTAAGTTTGCCTGGAGGTGGCTGGAAGGTTCCAGGTCTTGGGAAGGATCTTGGGTGAGCCTGGGCATACCCCAGGCAGTAACAGTGTGACACTGCAGCTTTTTTCATGGCTTTGGTTGCGGTGAGGCTGCCTTGTGGTGACTGGATTGCTGGAGATAGAAGGTAAGTCTACCAATTGGGTTATGGATCTAAGATTGTGTTAAGATAATGCTCATGGGATAGGTGTTAGAAAATTGGGATGCAGTTTATTTTATGGTTGTGGTTAAGATCAGGATCAGGATCAGGGTCAGTGTCCTGAGAAGGACCTGGGTGGAAATAGGGGCCATGCCTTGATCAAAACCAGTGTGATAACCTGGCTCTGTTGGTGGCATTGGTTGGGGCTAGGTGGGTGGTTGGACGGCTTTGGGTCCTGAGGGTGTACCATGGGCAGGTGGTGTTATTGCCTAGGTCAACACTGGCATGATCTCCTGACTTTGTCAATGGCAGTGGTTAGGCTGAGGGGATGGTAATGGCTTGAAGGGGTTCTGATCCCAGGGAGGATTTGGGGAGAGCCAGTGTGTGTGCTCTCAATAAGAGTAGCACAACATCCCAGCCACATTGGCAGCGTTGTTCAGGCAAGGAGGCCTAACTCTAGATCCGAAAGAAAACTTGGTGAGGCAGGAGAGCATGCCCTGGCCAAGACTGCGTGACACCCCATTCTCTCAGTGTGGTTTTTCAGGGTGAGGCAGCCTGATAGTAGCTTGAAGGCTCTGCATCTTGGGCATCACCTGGGGGCAGATGGGGTCCATGTCTCTGTCAAGATCAGCTCAACACCCTGGCTTTGTTGGAGGTATTGGTTATAGTGAGGCATTCTGGTGGGAATTGGAATATTCTGGGTTCTGTGAGGACGTAGAGTGAGCCAAGGCTGCATACCCTAGAGAAACCTGGCATAACATTGCAGTTTAATTGGTGGTGTTGGTTGGGTCAAAGTAGCCCTGTGGCTGCTGGAAGGCACCATGTCCTGGTGAAGACTGGGGTGAACCAAGGTGTGTGCCCTACGCAAGACTGGTGTGACACTTCAGCTCTGTTGGTAGTGTTGGTGAGTGTTAGGTAACCCATAGTGGCTGGAAGTTTTTGGGTTTTGGGAGGGACTTGGTGTGTGTGTGTTGTGGGGCTGGTATACACTTTCTGGTCAAGGTCAGTGTGGTGCTCCAACTTCGTTGGCAGTATTGTTTAAGGTGAGGTGTCCTGGCAGCGACTGGAAGGCTTTGGGTCCTGGGGAGTACCTGGTGGTATCCACGGCTCTTGCCCTGGCAAGGCCAGTGCAGCACTCTGGCATAATTTCTGACAGAGGTCAGTTTGAAGCAGCCTGGCATAGATTGGAATGCTCTGGGTCTCAAGGAGGACTGTGAGGAAACTCATATATGTACCTGTCAAGTTCCGGCTTGCACTCCAGCTCCGTTGGTGGCTGTACCAGTGGCTTAGAAAGGAGTGCCTTAGAAATGACAACACTGTTAGTGAACAATGAAATTTTCTGTCAAATTCCCTCATTTGATAATGAGTCATGAATCCATTCTATCTTGTGTCATCATTGCTACTGTTGACTGACCTTGGTGATTCGTGTTCTGAATCCATCTTCTCAGCTAGAGCCTTGGCAACCCTTTCTTAGTTCAATAATGTGCCTTTTCAGTTATGTCCAAAAGATTTCAGATACCACACCAAGAACACCTATCATAGTTTTTCTTTACGATTCAAGAGTTGATCTGGTCATAGATTATGAGGTGGACTGATCATACCCTGTAGCCAGGAGGGTGTTTTTAGGTCTGTAAATGTGACTTTGTCCTGCAAAAACTCCTGTGGCCAGCAGGCGGATTTCAGCCTCAGAGAACCACATACCTTGTCCTGCAGTGCTCATGAGAGCTGAGGTATACACCACAGTCAAGTCCAGTATGATGTCTTGGCTCTGTTGTTGGTGATGGTAAGGTCAAAGCAGCCCAGTTTCGGCTGGAATATTGTGAGTCATGAGGCAGACTTGGGTGGAGCTGGGTTGCACACTTAGATCACAGCTGGTGTAATACCCTGACTTCTTCAGCAGTGGAAGTTGGGTAGAAGCTGCCTGATAAAGGCTGGAAGGTTCCAGAGCCTAAGGTGGACCTGGGGAGAACTAGTATGCATATCTGGATTAAGATTAGCACCACACTTCTGGTCTTTTGGGGATGGAGGTAGTGTGAAAGCATCCTGGCATGGACTGTATGGCTCTTGGTTATGAGGCATACCTTGGGGGAACTGTAATGTGCACCATGGTCAGTGTCATTTGGGTTGAAGTGCCCTGTATGAGCTGGAAGACTTTTGTTCAAAAAGTGGACCTTAGGGAAACTGGAGTGCAGGCCGTATTTAAAGCCATCATGACACCCCAGCTATGTCTGTTTTTGAGGTTATGGTGAAGCAACCTGGTATGGGTTGGAAACCTTTAATTCCAGAGGCATACCTGGGAGGAGCTATGGTACTTGTTCCACTCAAGGTTGGCTCTATATTCTGGTTATCTTGGCAGCAGAGGTGGAAGGACTGGGATAAGGAAGGAGTGCTTTAATTTAAAAACCAAAATGTTATTGAGTAAGTACTTATTCACTCGAGATATCATAAGGGGTCAATTTATCACAAATTCATTCCATGTCATGTAATCATTATTAGTGTTGCCTGACCATGTGTAGCAATGTCTTGACTTCATCCTCTCAGATGTAATCCTGTAGGCCCTTATTTAGTTCAGTGATGTGACTTCACTGTTATTTCTATTTGTACTTCAGACACCATACCAAGGACACATTTTATAATTTTACTCTAGGTCTCAGGAAGATATCTGGATTTAGACAACTTCTTAAATATGAACTGTATAGGAAATTGATCTCATAGGACATCTAAGTGGGGTTTTTTAGTCTGTTCATATGAATTTTATTCTGTACCATCCACTAAGGTCAGCAGGGGGACGTTGAGCATATCTGACTATTTACTTTGTCCTGCACCACCCCAAAGAGTCAGCGGAGGGCACCCTTGACTCAGATAACCAGTGATTCTTTCCTACCCTACGATTGAGGACAGCAGTGTGGTTGGGCCCCCTTAAAACGTGTGATAAACCACATCAGTAATTCCTCCCAGTAGGTTCCTCAGTCAATATAGCAGTTTCTCCTCAGTGCTCCCCAGAGATCTCTGCTGGGCATTGGGTGACAGGCTACATCCACAGGGAGAATCCATTTATGCCCCAACCTAGTGCTGAGATGTAGACTGTGGACTGTTAGATTGAGTAGGTATTGGTTGAGGTTGTGTAATGGGGTTAAAGTTCAGTTGGTGTTAGTATTGTGGTTAGAGATTAGAAGTTAGGGATTGGTTTTAGAGGATTACTGATGAGATTTTGGGTTTGTGGTGGCTTCTATTATTTAAGGCTTAAGGGGTAGGGATGTTGGGCCCCATGTCCTTATGTGGAACTGAGGGGAGCTGAGGTATATGCCCTGATGAAGACTAGCTTGACACCAATGCTCCATCATGGTAGAGGTTGTGTTCAAGTGGTCCAGTGTGGGCTGTAAGACACTCGTTTATAATTTGGAACTGGTGGGAATCTTCGGTGCATGATCCGGTCAAGGCTGGCATGACACCATGATTCCTTTGTGGCAGATGTTGTGTAAAAGAATCAGAGTACATGCCAGAAGGCTATGATTTCAGATACATATATGGGGGAAGCTGCATTGTTCACCCTGTTCAAGGCCGGCATGATAACATTGGTTCTTTCAGTGGTGTTGACTATGGCAAGGCAGCCTGGCAGTGATTGGGTGTTCATAAGGATTTGGAAAAAGACTGTATGTCTCAGTCAAGGTTGGCATAACAGCCCAGCCTGGTCATTGGTGTTTGTTGGGTAGAGGCAACTCTGCATTTGCTGGAGGATTTTGGATAGCTGAAGTAAATGCCCTGATCAAGTCCTCAGTGAGACCCTGGCTCTGACAAGTGTTGGTCAAGGCTAGGTGAGCTATTGTTGGTTGGTATGCTCTGGGTGCCAGGGAGGATTAGGTGGAAGGTGGGACATGTGTGCCACTCAAGACTGGTGTGGCATTCCTTCTCTCTTGGTGGCGTTTGTCAGGGCATGGTGGCCAGTGATGGCTGCAGGGTTCCAGGTCCTGAAGAATACATGGGGGAGTTAATTTGTACACTTTGTGGTCAAGACTGTCATGGTACCTGGACTTTGCACAGGGCAACGGGCACAGTTGTAGGTGGAATGCTCAGGGTTTTGAAGTGTCTAGTGGGAGAGCCAGGACACATGCCTCAGTCAATCAAGCATGACTCTCTGGGTACAATGTCTTTTTTGTTTATGCAGTAATGTCTGGTGGTGGCTGGAAGGCTGTGTATCTTAAAGAAAACCGTAGTGGAGCAGTGGCGCATGCCACAGTTTAGTCATGTTTGGTACCCTCTTGGTCAGTATGAGGTTGTCTTGCAGTGGCCAGAAGATTCTGGGTCCTTTGGGAGTTCCTGGAGGTAATGGTTGCTTCTGCCCCTGTCAAGACTGGCACATCTCCTCTGCTTTGTTGGTGGCATTGTGCTGGGGTCAGACACTCTGGCAGTGGTTAGAAATAATCTTGTTCCAGGGTAGGACCTGGGTGTAGCTGGGGCACATGCCCCAGTCAAGACCAGCATGACATGCTGGTTTTATTGGTAGTGTTGGTTGGGGCAAGACAGCCTGGTGGTGACTGCAGGGTTCCAGGTTTCTGATCAGGATCTGGGGTGAACTGAGGTGCATGTCTTAGTCAAGACTGGTGCTCCATCAGCATTGTTGGGCAGGATGAGTTGGCCTCAGCAGCGGCTGGATCGGTCTGGGTTATAGCAAGGACCTTGGTGAGCCAGAATGTGCTCTGTGGTCAAGATTGTTGTAACACTCTGATGTAATATAGAGCATTGTTTGGGATGAGGTGGCCTGCCAGTGGTTGGAAGGTTTTCGGTTCTACGGAGAAGCTGGCAGGAGCCTGGGTGTGCATTATGTGAAGGCTGGCCTGACACCCCAGTTTCGTCATTGACAGAGTTTAGGTTGAAGGAGCCTGGTGTAAGTTGAAATGCTCTGGGTCTTCAGGTAGACTAAGGGGAAGTTTGTTTATGTGTCCCCATGAAGGCCAGTTTCACATCCCAGGTCCACCGTCAGCAGTATCAGAGGCTTAAACAGGAGTGTCTTAATTCTGAAAACAGTGTTGGTGGACAAGGAATTTTTCTCTCTAACTGTAATTCAGTCATGAATGCATTCAGTCCCTTGTAATCATCACAAGCATTACTTGACCTTGTTTAGCAGTGTTTTTAGTCAATTTTCTCATCTTGAGTCCTGCTTATCTTCCTTTAGTCCATTAGCATGAATTCATGGTTATTTTCCTAATGTCCGTAGACTTCACACCCATCCTTGCCACGATAGTTCTTCACTAGGTTTCAATAATTATCTCTTATAGACAGATTGCCATCTCTGAACTTGTAAAGTTAATTGCTACCACTATACCTCCTGGAAAGTGTTTTTAGCTCTGTTAATGTGGCTTTGTCATGCACTATCTATTATGGCCAGCAGAGGGAGCTCACACATGGATTGTGTTTCTAGATTTGTTATGTGGCTTTGTCCTGCACCTCTTTCTCTGGCCAGCAGTGGAAGCTCAAACTCAACTAAGCACACACCGTATCGTGAACCACAGGCAAGAGCCAGGAGGGGGAGCATCGTCTCAGATAACAATGTCAGCAGACCAGATTAGAATTATGTAACACTGGCCTCTTTTTAGCAGAGACAGCTTAACCTCAGCAAACCATACACCTTTTCCTGCATCACACCCAAAGCCACCAGAAGGTGATTGGACTCACTTAACAGTGACATCAGATCACATTAGAACTTAGGAAAAACTGGCCTATGTCCAACAGAGGAAGTCAATCCTTAGCTTAACCACACACCTTATTCTGCACCATAGCCAAGAGCCTGAAGCTGGGAGCTTTGACCCAAGTATTAGTGTCAGCAGCGAACAGTAGATCTAATAAAATACTGTTGTATTGCCATGAGAGGGAACTCGACGTCAGCTATCCACAGAACTTTTTGTGCATCAAACCCAAGGGCCAGTAGGGAGATCTTTGACTCAGTAAGCAGTGTCAGCAGACCATGTTAGAAGTAATGAAACACCTGTCTATGGCCAGCAGAGGAAGCTCAAGCTCAGGTAGCCACACACCTTATTCTGTACAGCAGCCAAGAGTCATTTGGGGGAGTTTTGACTCAGTTTATCATGTCATCTGACCACATTAGCGCTAACTAAACAGTAGCCTATTTCCAGCAGAGGGAATTCAACATCAGGTAACCACACACCTTATCTTGTACCACAGACAAAAAACAGCAAGGTAAGCTTTGACTCAGCTAACAGTGTCCACAGACCACATTAAAACTCATGAAACAGTGGGCTATGGCCTTTATAGGGAGCACGACCTCAGATAACCACACACCTTTTCTGCACCACATCCAGGAACCATCAGGGGGAGCTTTGACTCAGCTAATTTTCATCAGACCACATTCGAACTAATGACACAGTGGCCTAGGGTTTGCAGAGGGTTCTTGAAATCAGGTAAGCACACAGCTTATCTGGAATAACAGACAAGAGCCAGCACAGTGAGGTTTGACTCAGTTAACAGGGTCAGCAAACCATATTAAAATAGATGACTCACTGGACCATTGCCAGCAGAAGGAGATCCACCTCGCCTAACCACCTTTTCCTTCACCACATTTAAGAGCCAGCAGGGGGAGCTTTGACTCAGCTAACAGCGGACCACATGAGAGCTAATGAAACATTGTCTTATTGCCAGCAGAGGGAGCAATCTCAAACAAACACACACCTTTTACTGCTCCATACCCAAGAGCCAGCTGGGGGAGCTTAGACTGAACTAATATGTCAGGCTACCACATTAGAACCCATGAAACCCTGGTCTGTTGTCAGCAGGGGGAGCACAACCTCAGCTACCCACACTTTTTTCTGCACTACACCCAAGAGCAAGCAGGGGGAGATTTGACTCAGCTAACAACGTCAGCATACCATAATATTATTTATGAAATTCTGGCCTATTGTGAGAAGAGGGACTGCACATTTAGGTAACCACACACTTTATCCTGCAGCACAACCAAGAGCTAGGAGGGAGAGCACTCAGCTTACAGTGTCAGCAGACCACTTTAGAAGTTTTGAAACTCTGGTCTTTTGTCAGTGGAGCTCAATCTCACCTAACCACAACCTCTTTTCTTGAACACAGACAAGGGCCTTCAGGGTGTGCTTTCACACCGTTAACAGTGTCAGCGGACCACATTACATCTAATGAAACGCTTGCCTATGTCCAGCAGAGGGAGCTCCTGCTCAAGTAACCATACACCTTATCTTGCAGTGCAGCCAAGAGCCAGCCTGGTGAGGTTTGACTCAGCTTACAGTAAACGTAGACCACATTAAAAGTTTGGCCTAGGGACCAGCAGTTAGCGTAATGGCTATGTCGCTGGACTCCCACGTAGTCGACCGCGGTTCGAGTCCCGGACCCGGCGGCTTAAACTCAAGCCGGGCGCGTGTGCGTGCGTGCCCAAGATCCCGAGAGGAGAATGGAGGAGAAGGGATTGCGGCGTGGCCATCCCCCCTGGGGGGTGATTTCCTGCTTTCTATCTCTCTGTCTCTCTGTCTGTTTGGTGAGCGCACGCGCCCTATAGCAAAAACCTCTCCAAAAAAAAAAAAGAAAAAAAAAAAGTTTGGCTTATGGTCTGCATAGAGAGCTCAACCCCAGCTAACTACACACTTTTTTTGCACCACACTCAAGAGTCACCGGGGGAGCTTTGACTCAGCTAACAGTGTCCTCAAACCACATTAGACGTTATGAAACACTGGTGTATGGTCCGCAGAGAAAGCTCCACCTCTGGAGCTGCACCAGAGGCAGTAGGAGCAGTAGGGTGAGGTTTGACTCAGCTAACAGGGTCAGTTATAAACATAAGAACATATGCCTCACTGGCCAATGCTGGCAGAAGGATGTTGACCTCAGCTAAGCACACACCTCTTACTGCACTACACCCAAGAGCCAGAGGTGTTTAATTCAGTTATCAGTGCCAGAAGAACACATTAGAACTAATTAAACATTGGCCTATTGTCAGCAGAGGGAGCTCCACTTTAGAGAACCACATACCATGTCCTGCGCAGAGCCAAGGATCAGTAGGGGGAGCTTTGCCTTATCTAAGAGTGTCAGCTGGTGACATTAGAACTAATGAAATACTGGGCTATAGCCAGCAGAGGGAATGATCTCAGCTAGCCAGACACATTTTTCTGTACCACAGCTAAGACCCAGTAGGATGAGCTTTGACTGAGGTATCAGTGTCAGTTGACCACATTAAAACTTATGATATACTGGCTTATGGTCAGCAGAGGGAGTTCAACCTCAGTTAACTACTGACCTTTCCGAGCACCACATCCAAGAACCAGTAGGGGGGATCTTTGACTAATAGATTCAGTTGACCATAGTACAACTTTTGAAACTGTCATATGGACAGCAGAGTGAGCTCTACCTTAGGCAACCACACAGCTTTTATTGCAGCATCCCTAAGAATCAGCAGAGGGAGCTTTGACTCAGGTAACGGTGCAGGCAGACCACATTACTACTAATGAAACACCAGCCTATGGCACGCAGAGAGCGCACAACCTCAGCTATTTGCACACATTTCATTGTACCACACTGAAGGTCCAGCAGGGGGAGCTTTGACCCAGCTAACAGGGTCAGCCAACTACATTTGAACTTTTGAAATATTTGCCTATGACTAGCAGAGGGAGTTAAACCTTAGCTAACTACACACCTTATTCTTCAGCACAGACAAGAGCTAGGGGTGGGAACTTTGACTCAGCTAATCATGTCAGCTGACCACATTAGAACTCATGAAACTCATTTTTCTGCACTACACACAAGGTCTAGTAAAGGGAGCTTTAACTTACCTATCAGCCAGCAGAGCATATTAGCACTAATGAAACTCTTGCTTTGGCCACTAAGCTTAAGGTTAGGTACAAACATGCTTTATCCTGTACAACAATGAATAGAACGGGGAGCTTTGACTCTGTTATCAGTGTTAGCTGATCATATTAGAACAATTGAAACACTGGACTATGGTCAGCAGAGGGCGCTTAACCTTAGGTAATCACACACCTTTTCTGTACCAAACCTAAGAGCCAGCAGTAGCAGGTTTAAATCAGGTAGCTGTTTCTGAAGACCACATTAGAATAGTGAAATACTAGTCTATTGTCAGCAGAGGGAGCTCGACCTCATTAGTTCCATGTAATCATCATCAGTGTTGTTTGACCTTATTTAGCAGTGTTATGAATACGTCGTTTTCTCATCTTTCGTCTTAGAGAACTTTTTTTAGTTCAGTAATGCAACTTCCCAGTTATTCCCATAATGACCTCAGATACCATACCAAGGACACCCATTATAGTGCATCCTTAGGTCTTAAGAGTCCATCTGATTACAGACAAGTCACCAAATATTAACCCTAAAGTTGATTGATTCCAGCAGACATCCAGGAGGGTTTTTAAAGTTCTATAACTGTGATTTTATCTTCTACCATCTTCTTTGGCCAGCAGGCAGAGGTCAGCCTCAGCTAATCCCACACCTTGTCCTGTATTACCCATGATAACCATCAGGGGGAGCTTTGAATCAGCTAACCAAGGAGGTTTGTCTTCCCATCTCTAATGAATGTCATGTGGGTGGACCCCCTTCTCACTTGTGAAACTTTGTGTCTATAATTCTTCCCAGTAGGAACCTCAGTGACCACAGGAGATTCTCACTGTACACTAGAGAGCAGTGCTGGGTATTGGACGCTGAACATCTGCATAGTGATATCCGGTACTGAGCCACAACCTGGAGGCTACCAGAGATGGTAGTTAAGGATTGTGGTTGGGTTTCAGTTTAGGGTTGGGGTAGGGTTAGGATTATAGGCAGGAGTTAAGAGTTAGGGGTTGCGGTTTGATGTTTGGAATTATGGTTTGGGGTTGGCATTAAAGATTTCAAATAAGATTTTAGGATTAGGTAATTAGAGGGTCAAGATGGAAGGCTCTGGGTTTACAGACAGACCTGAGGGGAACTGTGGTATGCACACTGGTCAAGACTGGCACAACACCCTAGCTATGTAGGCAGTGGAGGTCAGTCCCATCAGCCTGACAAGGGCCAGAAGGCTCCAGGTCTCAAGTCATACCTGGTGGGAACTGAGGTGCACAACACAGTGAAGTCTGGAAGGACTCACTGCCTCTGTTACTGGCAGTGTTCAGGTAATAGCAACCTGGTTTGGAATAGAAAGACCTGGGTGATTAGGCATACCTGGGTGGAGCTGGGTGGCACACTCTAGTCAAGGGCATCATAATATCCTGACTCTTTCTGAATCAGAGGTCTGGTTGTAGCAGCCTGCGGTAAACTGGAAGGCTTTGGATCCTCAGGCAGACCTGAGGGGAGTTAGTGTACATGTTCAGATCATTGCCACCACATTCCAGCTCTTTTGGGGACAGAGTTAGTGTTAAAGAAGCCTGGCATGGACTGGATGGCTCTGGGTCCCGAGGCATATCTTGGGAGAAGTGCAGCGCACATCCTGTTCAAGGGCAGCACAATATCCCACGTTTGTTGGTAGCAAATGTTAAGGCAAAGCACCAATTATGAGCTGGAAGATTCTGGGTCCTATGTTGGATCTAAGTGAAACTGGGGTGTGGGCCCTAGTCATGGATATCATGACACCCTTGCTTGGTATTTGGTGGAGTTTAGGGTGAAGCAACCCATTGTGTTCTGAGAGACCTTATTTGTAGAGGTATACCTTGGGAGAGCTGCTGTGTGCAGTGCATGCTTCAGTCAAGTCTGGCTCTGCACTCTTTTTATTGGCAGCAGGGCCAGAGTGATGAGGATGAGAAAGGAGTGCCTTATCTCTAAAAACACAGTGTTACTGAGGAAATATTCACTCAAAAATTCCTAATTAGATAATCAGTCATTAATTCATTCAGTCCTGTGTAATTATGAGTATTGGTTGACCTTTTTAGCAGTGTCTTTATTCCATATTCTTCTCATCGAGAGTTCTGGAGATCCTTCTTTTGTCCAGTGATGTGTCTTCACAGATATGTCCATAGTGAATTCAGACAACATACTCAGAACACTCATTGTAGTCTTTCCGTAGGTTTCAAGTATTGATCTGGCTATAGACAGCTCACCAAATCTAGACTCTGAAGTCAGTTAATCACACAGGACACCGGGGAGGGGTTTTATTTGGTTGTTAACATGATTGTTATGTACCAGCCCCTATGGTCATCAGGGATAGCTAGGCCACATCTAACCAATCATGTTGTCCTGCATTGGTCCTAATAGCCAGCATGGAGAGCTCTGGCTCAGCTAACTAGAGAGCATTTCCTGCCCTGCCCCTGAAGACAGCAGTGTGGGTTGACCCTCTTACAACTTATGAAAACCCATATTGGTATTCCTCCCAGCAGGCACCTCAGTAAATGCAAGAGCTTCTCCTCAGTGCCCACCAGAGAGTAAAGGTGGGTGTTGGGTGACTGGCCATATCCCCAGTGATTACATAGCTTTCCCAATATAGTGCTGATATGTGGGCTGTTAGTTGTGTTGGGTGAAGTTTGGGATTGTGTTAGGTTATTGTTGGTTTAGTGGTACGATTAGGTTTGGTGATGGGATTTGGAGTTAAGGGTTTGGTTTTAATGTTTAGACTTTAGAGGGTAAGGCTGGTAGGTTCCAGGTCCTGAGGTGAACCTAGGGGGAGGTAAAGTATATGCCTTCAGTGTAAGGCTGGCTAGACACCGGTGGTGCTCCATCATGGTGGAGGTGGTATCGAAGTGGTTTAGCATGGGCTTGAAGGGTCAGTGCCATGAGTTGGACCGGAGGGAGAGTGGGTGTGACACCTCAATTTATTCAGTGGCAGAGTTTGCGTTGAAGCTGACTGGTTTGGGCTTTAAGTCCCTGGGACTGCAGACACATCTGGGGGAAGCTGCATTGCACAACCTGATCAAGGCTGACAGGATGCCCTGGCTCTATCAATTGCATTGGTCAGGGCAAGGCAACCTGGCAGTGGCTGGAAGACTTCAGGTCTCATGGAGGACCTGGTGAAATCCAGAGTTCATGCCTCAGTTAAAACTGGCAGGACATCACAGCTGCATTTGTGGACTTGGTCAGGTCAAGGCATCCCTGCAGTTGCTGGAAGGCTCCAGGTTGAGGAGGATTTGGGGTAACAGGATCTGGTCAAGGTTGATGTGACAGCCCTGTTTAGTTCATAGCATTGGCTGGGGCAAGGTGGTCCAGTGGTGGCTGAAGGGCTCTGAGTCACAAGGAGTACCAGGGGAAGCTGGACAAGTCCAGCATGTCACCTAGGCTTTGTCAGGGCAAGTGACCTGTTCATGGCTGGAAGGCTCATGGTCCTGAGAAGATCTTGGGGAGTTGGGGCACAAGCCTCCATCCAGGCTTGCATGACAGCCTGACTCCATCAATTGCATTTAGGGTGAAGTGGACTGACAGTGGCTAGAAGGCTCTAGGTCTAAGGAAGGGCTTGGGGGGAGCCAAGGGGCATGCCTTTGTCAAGATCAGTGTGACACTCCAGTTTCATCAGTGGCATTGGTTGCGGTGATGCAGCCTGATAGTGGCTGGAAGGCTTTGTGTCCTGGGAAGTACCTTGCGGGAGGTGGTGGGGGTGTTACCTGGTCAAGACTGTCAAAACATCCTGGTTCTGTCAGCAGCATTGGTTGGAACAAGGTGGCCCAGTGGTGACGGTCAGGCTTCACATTGTGGTGAGGACCTGGAGTGAACTGGAATTTATGCCTAGATCAAGACTAGCATGACACTGTACCTCTTCTAGCATTGTTGTTAAGGACAAGGTTGCCTGGTGGTGTCTGAAAAACTGGGTCTCAGAGAGGACCTGGTGGGGTCGAGGTGTGTGTATCACAGTAAATGCCGGGATTACACGAAAACTTCTTTGAAAGTGTTGTTTGTGATGAAGCGGCCCAGCTGGAATGTTTTGGGTCCTGAGAAGGAACTGGCAGGAGCCAGGGTGCATGCTTTATCAAGGCCGTCATGACACCCTAGCTCTGTCAGTGTCACAGGTCGGGTTGAAGAGGTGTGAGGTGGAATGATCTATTTTCCAAGGTGGGCTGACAGGAAGATTGTGCATGTACCCTGTCAAGGCCAGGTTTGCACTTCATCTCTGGCAGTGACAGGACCAGGGGCCTAGGAAGGATTGCCTTAATCTTCAAAGCACAATGTTATTGTATAAGGAATTTTTCACTCTATTTTCCTAATTCAGTAATTAGTCATGAATCCCTTCAGTCACATATAATCATTGCCACTGTTGATTCATCTTGTTTATCAGTTTTCTGAATCTACCTTCTCAGGCAGAGACTTATTTTTAGTCCAGTAATGTGACTTTACAGTTATTTAAATAATGACCTTAGGCATCATAACAAGAACGCCCATCATAGTTGTTCACTAGGTCATCTGTTTATAGACAATTCACCAAATCTGAACCTTAAATTCAATCGTACCCAATAGTTGGGAGGAAGGTTTTAGCTCTGTTAATGTTAGTTTGTCTTGTACTATCTCCTATGGGCAGTAGATGGAGCTCAAACTCAGATAACTACACACCTTGTCCGGCATTACCCCAGATAGCCAGCAGGGGGAGCTTTGGATCAGCTAACCAGAGAGGCCTGTCTCCCCCATCCCTGATGAGAGCAGTGTGGGTGGATCCCCTTTTCACTAATGAAATTTTGTGTTGTTAATTTCTCCCAGTACACATCTCAGCCACCACGAGGAGTTTCTCTTCAATGTGCACCAGAATGCTCTGCTGGCCATTGCATACTGTCCTCTTCCACAGTGAGTATAACATTTATTTTTCAACATGGTGCTTAGGCACAATCTGAGGGAAACCATAGATGGTACGTAGGGGTTGTGTTTGGGTTATGGGGTTAGGGTCAGGTTCATGTTAGGGTTATGGTTATGGACTAGGAGTTCGGCATTGGAGTTTGAGTTTAGGAATTATGGTTTGTGTGTTGGCATTAGCATTTGCTGTAAGATTTTTAGGTTAGACTATTAGTGTATCAGGGTGGAAGGCTCCAAGTTTAGAGGCAGACCTGAGGGGAACCTTTGATACATCAGTGGTCAAGATTACCATAATATTCTGGCTCTGTAGGTAGTGCAGGTCACTCACAATGGCCCAATGTTGCCTTGAAGGCTCCAGGTACCATGTAGTATCTTGGGAGAGCTGGGGTACACACCATAGTGAAGTCTCGCATGACTCCCTGGCTCTGTTATTGGCAGTGGTTTGGTCAGTGCAGCTAAGTGTAGGCTGGAAAGCTCTGGGTAATGTCTGACCTGGGTGGATCTGGGTTGCACACTTCATTAAAGGTCAGTGTAACACTCTGACTCCTTTGGAGCAGAGATTGGGTTGAAGTGGTCTGACTACAAGCTGGAAGGCTCTGATCCTGAGGTAAACCTGGAGATAGCTAGTATGCATGACCCAGTGTAGGACAGCACCCTACTACAGGCCATTTACTGATGGAGGTAGGTTAAAGAAGCCTGACATCGACTGGATAGCTCTGGGAGATACCCCGAGGCAAGGATCTGTGATGTACACCCTGGTTAAGGCTGGCATGATGTCTGGTTTTGTCATTTGTAGAAGTCTGGCCAAAGGTCCAAGTAATAGCTAGAGGATTCTGGGTTCAAAGATGTCCCTAAGGGAAGCTGTAGTGCAGGCTCTATTCAAAGTCAGCATGATATCCTAGCTATGTATGTGGTGGAAATTAGGATAAAGTAAGCTGGTGTGTGTTGGAAGAGCTCAAGTACTGAGGTATACCTGGGGAATGTGCAGTGCTTTGTGCAGTCACGTCTGGCTCTGCATTCTAGCTCCATCAGCAGCAGGGTTGGATGGAGGGGGATAGGAATGGGTGCTTTATTTCCAAAAACAAAACAATACTGAGTAATTATTCACTCAAAAAATCCATAAGTGGATAATCAGTCCTGAACTCGTTCAGCACCATGTAATCACGAGTATTGCTTGACTTTGTTTAGTTGTGTTTTGAATCCATCTTCTTAGATATAGCCCTAGAGACCCTTATTTAGTCCAGTGATGTGAGTTACTTTCTTAATGACCTCAGAGAACATACATAGAACACCTATCATAATTCTCTGTAGGTCTGAAGAGTTGATCTGGTTATACACAAATCCTCAAATCTGAACCATGAAGTAAGTTGATCTCACAAGACACCCAGGTGTGGTTTATTTATTTTTTTTTTCTTGGCTGTTAATGTGACTATATTTTGTACCACCCGACATTTTCAGCATGGGGATCTCGGCCACATCTAACCAGATTTATTGTCTTGCACTTCCCCCAAGAGCCAGCAGAGAGAGCTCTGGCTCAGGGCCTTTCCTGCCCTGCCTCTGAGGACAGCAATATGTGTGGACCCCCTTACAACCTGCGAAAACTCGCATTGATAATTTTTCCCAGTAGGCACCTCAGTGAACACATTATCTTCTCCCAGAGAGCATTGCTGGGCATTGGGTGGCTGGCCTCATCTATGGCAGTACCCATATTTGCCCCAACCTAGTGTTGAGCCACAGCCTGTGGAATGCTGTATATCATAGGTAAAGGTTGGCATTGTCGTGTGGAGATATGGTTAGGAATAGAGGTAGGGTTATGGTTACAGGTGTTTGAATTCTGGTGATTTGGTTGAAGTTACTGGTTAGATTTTAGTGTTTTGTGGTTAGAGGATGGGGCTTGTAGTTTGCTTTTGAGTTGAATCTGGGGTGACCTGGATTGCATGCTTCAGTCAGTGCCAGCTTGACACGAAGTGTTTGTTAAGGTGGAGGTTGTGTTAAAGTGGGCCAGGGTGTGCTGGAAGGCTGTGGGTCATAAGGTGGACATGGGCAGAGTTCGGGTGCATGACCTGGTTAAGGTCACTGAGACACCACAATTCCTTCAACAGCATAGGTTTAGTCTATGCAGTTCAGTGTGTACTGCAAGCCTTGGGATTTATAGGTATACTTGGGGGAAGCTGCTGTTCTCACCCCAGTCAAGGCTGGCATGATACTCTGGCTGTGTTGGTGGCACTGGTCAGGGACACGTTGATGGATGGTGGCTGGAGGGCTTTAGGTCATGGGGAGGACATGGAAAAATTCATTTGTGCCTTGATCAATCCCAGCATGACACCCTGGCTCCATCAGTGTTGGTTGAGTTGAGGCATCCCTGTGGTTGCTGGAAGGCTTTAGATCTAGAGTAGGATCTAGGGTAGCTGGGATGAACTCACTGGTTAAGACCTGTGTAACACCCTGGGTCTGTCAATGGCATCGTTTGAGGTCAGGCAGCCTGGCAGGAGCTGTATGATCTGGGACAAGAAGAGGATTTGTGGGAGCTGAGGCATGTGCCGTGGTCAAAAGCACTGTAATACCCTTGCTCTGTTGGTTGGCTTGGTGAGGGTGAGGTTGCCCATCATTTGCTGAAAGGCTTCGGTTCTTGAAGAGGACCTTGGACAGCTAGGGTGAATACCTTGGTCTGTAGAGGCATGACACCCATATGATGTTGATGGCTTTGGAAATGGAGAAGTTACCTTGTGGTGACTGTAAGGCTCAGGGTCCTGAAAATGTTTGGGGGATCTAGAGTGCATGCCTTGGTCAAGACGCACAACACCTCAGCTCCTTGCACAACATTGGTATAAGTTTGCCTGGAGGTAGCTGGAAGGTTCCAGGTCTTGGGAAGGACCTTGGGTGAGCTGGGGCATGCCCCAGGCAATAACAGTGTGACACTCCAGCTTTGTTGATGGCTTTGGTTGAGGTGAGGCTGCCTTGTCGTGACTGCATTGCTGGAGATAGAAGGTAAGTGTAGCAATTGGGTTATGAAGCTACAATTGTGTTACTGTTAAGATTATGCTCATGGGATAGGTGATAGAAAATTGAGATGCAGTTTATTTTATGGTTGGGGTTAAGATCAGGGCCAGGATCATGGTCAGTGTCCTGAGAAGTACCTGGGTAGAAATAGGGGCCATGCGTTAATCAAAACCAGTGTGATAACCTGGCAATGTTGGTGGCATTGGTTGGGGCTAGGTGGTTTAAAGGCTTCGGGTCCTGAGGGTGTACCATGGGCAGGTGGTGTTATTGCCTAGGTCAACACTGGCATGATCTCCTGACTTTGTCAATGGCAGTGGTTAGGCTGAGGGGATAGTAGTGGCTGGAAGGTGTTCTGATCCCAAGGAGGATTTGGGGATAGCCAGTGTGTGTGCTCTTAACAAGAGTAGCACAACATCCCAGCCACATTGGCAGCATTGTTCAGGCAAGGAGGCCTAACTCCAGATCCGAAAGAAAACTTGGTGAGGCAGGAGTGTATGCCGTGGCCAAGACTGCATGACTCCTCATTATCTCAGTGCTGTTTGTCAGGGTGAGGCAGCCTGTTAGTAGCTTGAAGGCTCTGTATCCTGGGCAGCACCTGAGGGCAGGTGGGATCCATGTTCCCGTCAAGACCAGCTCAACATCCTGGCTTTGTTGGAGGTATTGGTTATAGTGAGGCATTGTGCTGGGAGTTGGAATATTCTGGGTTCTGTGAGGACATAGAGTTAGCCAAGGGTGCATACCCTAGAGAAACCTGGCCTAACACTGCAGTTTAATTGGTGGTGTTAGTTGGGTCCAAATAGCCCTGTGGTGACTGGAAGGCACCATGTCCTGGTGAAGAATGGGGTGAACCAAGGTGTGTACCCTAGGCAAGAGTGGTGTGACACTTCAGCTCTGTTGGTAGTGTTGGTGAGTGTGAGGTAACCCATAGTGGCTGGAATTCTTTGGGTTTTGGGAGGGACTTGGTGTGTGTGTGTGTTGTGGTGCTGGTATACACTTTCTGGTCAAGGTCAGTGTGGTGCTCCAACTTTGTTGGCAGTATTGTTTATGGTGAGGTGTCCTGGCAGTGACTGGAAGGCTTTGGGTCCTGGGGAGTACGTGGTGGTATCCAGGGCTCATGCCCTGGCAAGGCCAGTGCAGCACTCTGGCATCATTTCTGACAGAGGTCAGTTTGAAGCAGCCTGGCATAGATTGGAATGCTCTGGTTCTCAAGGACGACTGTGAGGAAACTCATATATGCACCTGTCAAGTTCCGGCTTGCACTCCAGCTCCGTTGGTGGCTGTACCAGTGGCTTAGAAAGGAGTGCCTTAGAAATGATAATACTGTTAATGAACAATGAAATTTTCAGTCAAATTCCCTCATTTGATAATGAGTCATGAATCCATTCTATCCTGTGTCATCACTGTCACTGTTGACTGACCTTGCTTATTCATGTTCTGAATCCATCTTCTCAGCTAGAGTCTTGGCGACTCTTTCTTAGTTCAATAAGGTGACTTCAGTTTTGTCCAAAAGATTTCAGATACCACACCAAGAACACCTATCATAGTTTTTCTTTACATTTCAAGAGTTGATCTGGTCATAGATTATGAAGTGGACTGATCATACCCTGTAGCCAGGAGGGTGTTTTTAGGTCTGTAAATGTGACTTTGTCCTGCAAAAACTTCTATGGCCAGCAGGCGGAGTTCAGCCTCAGAGAACCACATACCTTGTCCTGCAGTGCTCATGAGAGCTGCGTATACACTACAGTCAAGTCCAGTATGATGTCTTGGCTCTGTTGTTGGTGATGGTAAGGTCAAAGCAGCCCAGGGTCGGCTGGAAAATTGTGAGTCATGAGGCAGACTTGGGTGGAGCCGGGTTGCACACTTAGATCACAGGTGATGCAATAGCTAGACTTCTTCAGCAGTGGAAGTTTGGTAGAAGCTGCCTGCTAAAGGCTGTAAGGTTCCAGAGCCTAAGGTGGACCTGGGGAGAACTAGTATGCATATCTGGATTAAGATCAGCACCACACTTCTGGACTTTTGGGGATGGAGGTAGTGTTAAAGCATCCTGGCATGGACTGTATGGCTCTTGGTCATGATGCATACATTGGGGGAACTGTAATGTGCACCAGGGTCAGTGTCATTTGGGTTGAAGTGCCCAGTGTGAGCTGGAATATTTTTGGTCAAAAAGTGGTCCTAAAGGAAACTGGAGTGCAGGCCGTATTTAAAGCCATCATGACACCCCAGCTATGTCTGTTTTTGAGGTTATGGTGAAGCAACCTGGTATGGGTTGGAAACCTTTAATTCCAGAGGCATACCTGGGAGGAGGTACGGTACTTCTTTCACTCAAGGTTGGCCCTATATTCTGCTTATCTTTGTAGCAGGGGTGGAAGGATTGGGATAAGAAAGGAGTGCTTTAATTTAAAAACGAAAAGGTTATTGAGTAAGTACTTATTCATTCGAAATGTCATAAGGGGTCAATTTATCACTAATTCATTCAGTGTCATGTAATCATTATTAGTATTGCCTGACATGTGTAGCAATGTCTTGACTTCATCATCTCAGATGTAATCCTGTAGGCCCTTATTTAGTTCAGTGATGTGACTTCACTGTTATTTCTATTTTTACTTCAGACACCATACCAGACACTCTTTATAATTTTACTCTAGGTCTCAGGAACATATCTGGATTTAGACAACTTCTTAAATATGAACTGTATAGGAAATTGATCCCATGGGACACCTAAGTGGGTTTTTTGAGTCTGTTCATATGAATTTTTTTCTGTATCATCCACTAAGGTCAGCAGGGGGACGTTGAGCATATCTGACTATTCACCTTGTCCTGCACCACCCCAAAGAGTCAGCGGAGGGCACCCTTGACTCAGATAACCAGTGATTCTTTCCTTCCCTGCCCTTGAGGACAGCAGTGTGGTTGAGCCCCCTTAAAACGTGTGAAAATCCACATCAGTAATTCCTCCCAGTAGATTCCTCAGTCAATATAGCAGTTTCTCCTCAGTGCCCCCCAGAGATCTCTGCTGGGCATTGGGTGACTGGCTACATCCACAGGGAGTATCCATTTATGCCCCAACCTAGTGCTGAGATGTAGCCTGTGGACTGTCAGATACAGTAGGTAGGGGTTGAGGTTGTGTAATGGGGTTAAAGTTCAGTTGGTGTTAGTATTGTGGTTAGAGATTAGAAGTTAGGGATTGGTTTTAGAGGATTACTGATGAGATTTTGGGTTTGGGATGACTTCTATTATTTAAGGGTTAAGGGTGAGGGATGGTGGGCCCCATGTCCTTATGTGGAGCTGAGGGGAGCTGAGGTATATGCCCTGATGAAGACTAGCTTGATACCAATGCTCCATCATGGTAGAGGTTGTGTTAAAGTGGTCCAGTGTGGCCTTGAAGACTCTTGTTTTTATTTTGGAACTGGTGGGAATCTTGGGTGCATGACCCGGTCAAGGTTGGCATGAAAACACGATTCCTTTGTGGCAGATGTTGTATAAAAGCATCAGAGTACATGCTGGAAGGCTATGATTTCAGATCCATATGTGGGAGAAGCTGCATTGTGCACCCTGTTCAAGGCTGGCATGATAGCATTGGTTCTTTCAGTGGTGTTGATCATGGCAAGGCAGCCTAGCAGTGGTTGGGTGTTCATAAGGATTTGGAGAAAGACTGTATGTCTCAGTCAAGGTTGGCATAACAGCCCAGCCTGGTCATTGGTGTTTGTTTGGTCGAGGCAACTCTGCAGTTGCTGGAGGATTTGGGATAGCTGAGGTAAATGCCCTGATCAAGTCTTCTGCCTCTGACAAGTGTTGGTTGGTATGATCTGGGTGCCAGGGAGGATTAGGTGGAAGGTTGGACATGTATGCCAGTCAAGACTGATGTGGCATTCCTTCTCTTTTGGTGGCGTTTGTCAGGGCATGGTGGCCAGTGATGGTTGCAGGGCTCTAGGTCCTGAAGAATACATGAAGAATTTTTCTCTCTAAGTCTAATTCAGTCATGAATGCATTCAGTCCCTTGTAATCATCACAAGCATTACTTGACCTTGTTTAGCAGTGTTTTTAGTTAATTTTCTCATCTTGAGTCCCAGGTACCCTCCTTTAGTCCAGTAACATGAATTCATGGTTATTTTCATAAAGTCCATAGACTTCACAACCATACTTGCCATAATAGTTCTTCCCTAGGTCTCAAGAGTTATCTGGTTATAGACAGATTGCCATCTCTGAACTCGTAAAGTTAATTGCTGCCACTACACCTCCTGGAAAGTGTTTTCAGCTCTGTTAATGTGGCTTTGTCATGCACTATCTCTTATGGCCAGCAGAGGGAGCTCTCGCATGGATTGTGTTTCTAGATTTGTTATGAGGCTTTGTCCTGCACCTCTTTCTCTGGCCAGCAGTGGAAGCTCAATCTTAACTAAGCACACACCATATCATGATCCACAGGCAAGAGCCATCAGGGGGAGCATCATCTCAGCGAACAATGTCAGCAGACCAGATTAGAATTATGAAACACTGGCCTCTTTTTAGCAGAGACAGCTTAACCTCAGCAAACCATACACCTTTTCCTGCATCACACCCAAAGCCACCAGAAGGTGATTGGACTCACCTAACAGTGACATCAAATCACATTAGAACTTAGGAAAAACTGGCCTATGTCCAACAGAGGAAGTCAATCCTCAGCTTAATGACACACCTTATTCTGCACCATAGCCAAGAGCCAGAAGCTGGGAGCTTTGACCCAAGTATCAGTGTCAGCAGAGAACAGTAGATCTAATAAAATACTGTTGTATTGCCATGAGAGGGAACTGGACATCAGCTATCCATACAACTTTTCGTACATCAAACCCAAGGGCCAGTAGGGAGGTCTTTGACTCAGTAAGCAGTGTCAGCAGACCATATTAGAAGTAATGAAACACATGTCTATGGCCAGTAGAGGGAGCTTAAGCTCAGGTAACCGCACACCTTATTCTGTACAGCAGCCAAGAGTCATTTGGGGGAGTTTTGACTCAGTTTATCATGTCATCTGACCACATTAGAGCTAACAAAAACAGTAGCCTATTGCCAGCAGATGGAATTCAACATCAGGTAACCACACACCTTATCTTGTACCGCAGACAAAAAACAGCAAGGTAAGCTTTGACTCAGCTAACAGTGTCCACAGACCACATTAAAACTCATGAAACAGTGGGCTATGGCCTGTATAGGGAGCACAACCTCAGATAACCACACACCTTTCCTGCACCACATCGAAGAACCATCAGGGGGAGCTCTGACTCAGCTAATTTTCATCAGACTACATTTGAACTAATGACACACTGTCCTAGGGCCCACAGAGGGGCCTTTAAATCAGGTAAGCACACAGATTATCTGGCATAACAGACAAGAGTCAGCACAGTGAGGTTTGCCTCAGTCAACAGGGTCAGCAAACCATATTAGAATAGGTGACTCACTGGACTATTGCCAGCAGAAGGAGGTCCACCTCGCCTAACCCACCTTTTCCTTCACCACATTTAAGAGCCTGCAGGGAGAGATTTGACTCAGCTAACAGTTAGCAGACCACATTAGAAGTAATGGAACACTGTTTTATTGCCAGCAGAGGGAGCAATCTCAAACAAGCACATCCCTTTTACTGCTTCATACCCAAGAGCCAGCTGGGGAACTGAGACTTAACTAATATGTCAGGCTGCCCCATTAGAAATTAAGAAACCCTGGTCTGTTGTCAGCAGAGGGAGCACAATGTCAGCTACCCACACTTTTTCCTGCACTACAGCCAAGAGCAAGCAGGGGGAGTTTTGTCTCAGGTAATAGCATCAGCATGACCACATTAGAATTAATGAAACAGTGTTCTATTGGCAGGAAAGTGTGCTTGACCTCAGCTAACCACACACCTTTTTCTGAACGACAACCAAGGTCCAGTAGAGGGAGCTCTGACTAAGTTAACAGTGTCAACAGACCTCGTTATAACTAATGAAACTCTTGTCTAGGGCCTGCAGAGGGAGATTAAGCTCAGGTAACCACACATCACATGTTATCCTGCACCACAGCCGAGAGTCTTCAGGGGGATCGTTGAGTCATTTAACAGTGTGAGTAGGCCACATTGGAACTAATGAAACACTGGCCTATTGCCAGGAGAGGGAGCTCAACACCAGCTAATCACACATCTTTTTCTGCACCACACCCCAGGGCCTGTAGCTGGAGCTTTCAGACAGTTAACTGTGTCAGCTGACCACATTAGAACTAATAAAACACTGGCCTTTTGCCAGCACATGGAGCTCAACATCATGTAAACACACACCTTCTCCTGCATCACAGACAAGAGCCAGCAGGGTGACCTTTGACTCAGTTACCAGTGTCTGCAGACTACATTCAAACTCATGAAACAGTGGTCTGTGGTTTTCCTGCACCACACTTAAGAGCCAGCAGGGGAAGCTTGACTGAGTTCGCAGAGTCAGCAGAGGGATCTTGACCTCAGTCAACCACACACATTTTTTTGCAACACAGCAAAGTTCCAGGAGGGAGAACTTTGACTCAAAACTTGGTCAGTAGAGCACCTTAGAAGTTATGAAACACTGGCCTAAGGACAGCAGAGGGAGCTCAAACTCAGGTAACCGCACACCTTTTCCTGCACCTAAGCCAAGAGTCATTGTGGCAGATTAGACTCAGCTAACAGTGTCAGCATACCATAATATAATTTATAAAACCCTGGCCTATTGTGAGCAGTGGGACCGCACATTCAGGTAACCACACACTTTATCCTGTACCACACCCAGTATAGAGCAGGGAGAGCACTAAGCTAACAGTGTCAGCAGATCACTTTAGAACTTATGAAACCCTGGTCTGTTGTCAGTGGAGGCAGCTCAATCTCACCTAACCACAACCTTTTTAATTACCACAGATAAGGGCCTTCAGAGCGAGCTTTGATACCATTAACAGTGTCAGCGGACCACATTACATGTAATGAAACGCTTGCCTATGTCCAGCAGAGGGAGCTCAAGCTCAAGTAACCATACACCTTATCTTGTAGCACAGCCAAGACCCAGCACAGTGAGGTTTGACTCAGCTTACAGTGAATGTAGACGACATTAAAAGTATGGCCTATGGTCTGCATAGAGAGCTCAACCCCAGCTAACTACACACTTTTTTTGCACCACACTCAAGAGCCACCAGGGGGAGCTTTGACTCAGCTAACAGTGTCCTCAAACCACAGTAGAAGTTATGAAACACTGGCATACAGTCAATAGAGGGAACTCCACCTCAGCTAACTACACAACTTTTCCTTCAAGACCTGTAATAGACAGCAGGTGGAGTGTTGACTCAGGTAACTGTGCCATCAGACCACATTAGAACTCATGAGCCCCTGGCCTGTTGCCATTAGAGGGAGCTCTACCGCAAGTGACCATACAGCTTGTCCTGCACCAGAGGCAGTAGCAGCAGGGTGAGGTTGGACTTAGTTAACAGGGTCACTTGTATACATAAGAACATATACCTCACTGGCCAATGCCGCCAGAAGGAAGTTATCCTCAGCTAAGCACACACCTCTTACTGCACTACATCCAAGATCCAGAGGAGTTTTAATTCAGTTAACAGTGCCAGCAGACCACGTTAGAACTAATTAAACAGAGGTCTACTGTCAGCAGAGAGAGCTCCACTTCAGATAACCACATACCATGTCCTCCACAGAGCCAAGGGTTAGTAGGAGGAGCTTTGACTCATTTAAGAGTGTCAGCTGATGACATTAGAACTAATGAAATACTGGGCTATGACCAGCAGAGGGAATGACCTTAGCTAGCCAGACACCTTTTCCTGTACCACAGCTAAGACCCAGCAGGGTGAGCTTTGACTGAGGTATCGGTGTCAGCTGACCACATTAAAACCTATGATGTACTGGCTTATGGTCAGTAGAGGGAGTTCAACCTCAGTTAAGTACTGACCTTTCCCAGCACCACATCTAAGAACCAGCAGGGGGAGCTTTGACTCAGCTAATAGATTCACTAGACCACATTTGAAGTTTTGAAATATTTGCCTATGACTAGCTGAGGGAGCTAAACCTCAGCTAACCACACCTTGTCCTTCAGCACAACCAAGAGCCAGGAGTGGAGAGTTTGACTCAGCTTTTCAAGTAAGCAGACCACATTAGAACTTATGAATCTCTAGTCTTTTGCCACCAGAGGGAGCTCCACCTTAGATACAACATATGTTTTTCTACACCACACCGAAGGGTAGTAGAGGGAGCTTTAACTCAGCTATCAGTCAGCGGAGCATATTAGCGCTAATGAATCTCTTGCTTTGGCCACTAGAGGGAGCTTAAGGTCAGGTACTTGCCAGGAGCCGTGCCCCAGCCGGGGTGGGTGCACAGGGAGGCGACGCGGGTGAACAGGAATCAGACTGAGACCTCACGCCCCTTTAGCATGTTCTCAGCCGACTGCAGCCAGAGTAATCTCCAGACTGCAGCCCTGATGGCCAGAAGTCATGCGTATTTATTATAGAAGGAGTTTTTACAGTAGTGGGTTGGGTGAAGGGAAGTAAGTGAAACATTTTGCTCTAAAAGGTAAGGCATTTAAAGTATAGGAACAATAATCATAAAACATGACATTTGTTTTGTTTAGGCATAAACAGTCGTAATTTTTAGAACGAGGAAGTCCATTTTTCGGGTGTATTCTCTTCTTTGATCTTGATTACCAGGGAGGGTCTTTGGATGAGAGGGCTCCCAGGAATCTTGACCACTTCAGTCAGACCAGCTTGATCACTTTAGTCCCAGATTGGCCTCAGGTCAGCTTTTTGAGAACTTTAGCTTCAGGCTAGGGTGGTAGCAATTACTAGAAATAAATCCTGTCTGGTTTAGTAAAGACAAGGTTAGTATATACTAAAGTGAAATACTTATGTTATCTCTGGGGTAGTCTACAGCTAAGAGGGTGAGTCTACATAGGAAAGGAATGTGGTCTTGTGAGTAGCTGGCTTGAAGGTTACTGTGTACTTGGGACCCTCTACATGCTGCTAATGACTGTGGCTTGGGGAATGGCAATTTGCCCTTGTCCTGAGAGTAAGGGTGGCTTATGGTCTTTGGGGTAACAGCACCTCATGGATGAGTCCCCGAGTCCCTCTCGGCTACTGAGGTCGTTTTGCCCATTAGTAGCTTTAACCTAATGCTTATCTATGTAATCCCTAGTAGGAGAAGTGAATGTAGCATTCTCTGTTGACATTTTCTAGGAAGGTGGGGTGAGTCTAATGGGAGTAACTCCTGTTCGCAGCCGCCGCCCTACGCAGCTGCCGCCTTAGTGGATCCGCATTCTTTCAGGATTATTGTAAGAATTATAGTAAGGCTGGGGGTGCCTTTATGGGGTACCGGGGTATGGCTATAAGGCCCATGGCAGAGAAACTGAGTGCAGGACAATACAGCGACACAATACATGATGTCCAGAACTCGTAAAACTGTTGACCTTGCAAACAGTTCTCCTCAGCCTAGTCCTTGCTCTAGGCCCGAGGGGCAGTTCTTTCATACTCAGCCTGTGTTAACTGCATAGTCCCAGCAGGTACTAACACGCTTTATCCTGTACAACAACGAATAGAAAGGGAAGCTTTGACTCTGTTATCAGTGTTAGTTGATCACATTATAACTACTGAAACACTGGACTATGGTCAGCAGAGGGAGCTTAACCTTAGCTAACCACACACCTTTTCTGTACCAAACCTGAGTCAGCAGTAGCAGCTTTAAATCAGATAGCTGTGTCATAAGACCATATTAGAATACTGAAATACTAGTTTATTGTCAGCAGAGGTAGCTCTACCTCAGCTAACAACACACCTTATCTATACCACATCTAAGCGCCAGCAGAGGGAGCTTTGACTCAGTTAACGTTGACAGTATACCACGTTAAAACCTATGAAACAGTGGCCTATTGCCAGCAGAGGTAGCTCAAAAGCAGGTAGGTACAGATTATAACTGAACCACACTAGAGGGCCAGCAGAGGAACTTTTGACTAAATAAAAAAGTGTCAGCAGACCAAAATAGAGGAAATGAAACATTGACCAATTACCTGCAGAGATAGTGCAATCTCAGCTAACCTTACAAATTTTCATGTGCAACACAGAGGTACCAGAAGAGAACTTTGACACAGTATACATGTTCAGTAAACCACATTATACGTATGAAAAAAAATAAAGTTATTTCTTCCACGTTGAACGGTTAATAAAAATGAGAGAATTTTTTTTTAGTGTCCAACAGCAATGTTGGACATAGAGACACATCCAAGGTAAGTTAAATGTCTGTGTCCCAGTATGGTGAAAACATGGAGCTTCTGAAGTGTTGGAGTTACACGGTAAGTCCCCAGGTGAGTACAATTGTTAGAAGGTAGAGGTGAGGGGTTAGCACTACGGTTTAGGGTTGGAAATTGGAGTTAGAGTTAGGGTTTGGTGGGAGGGTTGGATATAGGGTTTAGGGTTAAGTGTAGGGTTTAAGGGTTGGGTTTGCATAGGGTTAAGGGGTTAGGGTTAGGGGTAGGGGTATGTTAAGGGGTTAGGGCTAGGGTTAGGGTTTAGGATTTAGGGTTTAGGATTTAGTAGTTACGTTAGGGTTAGGGGTGAGGGTTACGGTACAGGTTTAATGTACGGTTTAGGGTATGGTTTAGGGTATGGGTTAGGGTGAGGGTTAAGTTTAGGGTTAGGACTAGGGTATAGGATAGGGTTGGGGTACAGGTTAGGGCATGGGTTAGGGTCGGGTTAGGCTTCGGGTTAAGGCTAGAGTATGGGTTAGGGTTAGAGTAAGAGTTAGGGTATGGGTAAAGGTACACGTTAGGATATGGGTTAGGGTACGAGTAAGGTTACGGGTACGGGTTAGGGTTAGGGTACGTTTTAGGGTAAGGGTTAGGGTTAAGGAACGGGTTAGGGTTACGGTTAGGGTGAGGGTGAGGGTTAGGGGT